>CM076907.1:15016903-15616903 GCA_039519145.1 Kokia cookei | reverse complement strand
TTTAGCCGATCAAAACTCTGCTGACACCTTTATGACCACATAAACTGACTATTCTTCTGTAGCAATTTCATCATTGATAAGGCTACAATAGAGAAATTTCTCATGAATTGACGATAATAGTATGCCAATCCCAGGAAACTGCGTACCTCGGAAACATTCTTAGGAACCTTTCAATCGAGAATAGCCGACACTTTACTTGGATCAACCTGAACCCCTTCCGATGATACCACATGACCCAGAAATCCCACTTCCTAAAGCCGAAACTCGCACTTGTTGAATTTTGCATAGAACTATTTTTCTCTCATTATTTGCAAAACTTTCCTCAAATGTTAAACATGCTCTGTCTCTGACTTGGAAAAAATCAATATATCATCAATGAACACCACTACAAATCTGTCCAACTGAGGTTTAAAAACTCGGTTCATTAAATCCATAAATGATGTCAGAGTGTTAGTTAACCCAAACGGCATTACTACAAACTCATAATACCCGTATCATGTTCTGAATGCTGTCTTTTGCACATCACTGTCTTTTACTCGTATCTGATAATAACCCGATCGAAGATCTAGTTTAGAAAAAACGGTCGTACCTCTCAATTGATCAAACAACTCATCAATATGAGGCAACGGGTATTTATTCTTGATTGTTACCTTGTTTAGTTGTCTGTAGTCTATACACATTCTTATTGATCCATGTTTCTTTTTCACAAACAATACTGGTACACCCCAAGGCGATATGCTCGATCGAATAAAGCCCCTGTCCAACAACTCTTGCAATTGCGCCTTTAACTCTTTTAATTTAATGGGTGCCATCCTGTATAGTGGAATTGAGATTGGTATGGTTCCAGGTGCTAAATCAATGTTGAACTCTACTTTTTTGACAGACAGTAAACCAGGTAACTCCTCTAGAAACACATCTGTAAATTTCTTGATAATTAAAATCTATTCTAACTCTGCTCTGGTACTTCGAGTATCCAGTAGTATATAAGCCAAAAAAGCTTCACACCTTTACAAACCATCTTCTATGCTGATACAGTCGAGATTATTCTGGTGCCACTGTTTAACTTCCCAGACTCAGCTGTGATTACTTCCCTTGTCGGCCGTTTCAAGTCGATTCGTCTTCGTTTACAATTAACTACTGCATCATGCTCAGTTAACCAGTCCATTCCTATAATTAAATCAAAGTCAGTAAATGATAATAACATCAAATCAGCAGGGAACTTACAATCCCGAATTCTCAGTGGACATTTACGACATACCAAATTAACAATGACACTATGACCCAATGGGTTTGTGACTTGTACGTCAAACTCAGTCGACTCAATAGGTAATTTCTTTTCTGTAGCTAATGCAATACAAATATCATTTAAGAGATAGAATATACCAGTCACAACATCAAGAGCAGTAGCCTCTTCTCGGGCTCGAATGACATAAGTCCGTGCAGGTGCTCGAGCCTCAGATCTAGCTATAGTATCCCTATTATCTCCGCGATTTCCACCTATACTACTACTCTGCCCCGAATGTTTACTCTTTTGTGGTGTAGTAGAAGGTTTTACACTTTGTTCCTCCTTTGCTTAAGATCTCATCGGGCAACTCCTCAGAAACTGATTTGCACTTCTGTATCGATAACATGTCCCTTTCATCTTGTGACACTCACCTGCATGGCTCCTCTTACAATACCCACAAATCGGGTTAGGTATATTACGAACGCTAGCTACACTGTCTACGGCTCTGTTCTAGAATTTAGATTCTGATGGTCCCAACTTACTCCTACTCAGAAATCCTGAAGAAACTAAACTCCGACTAGCTTCTTCTCTAAATCTCTTCAACGGTGGCATAGAGAAAGTCTTGACAATGTTTTTCTTTCCAGATTCTTAAAACCTCCTTTCTCTCTGTCTCTTACTGTTGTAGTTTTCTTTCATCTTTTGAGCTCTGCCCGCTAGCACTACCAACAGTCGAATTTCAGAACCACCTACCATCATTCTAATTTTGTCGTTTAGCCTCTCTTTGAAACGAACACATATAGCTTCATCGGTTGGTACCAATTCTCTGGTATACTTTCTAAGCTGCATAAACTCTCGTTCATAATCTGTCACTATTTTATTTCCATGTCTTAGTTATAAAAATTCCTTCTTCTTTCTATCCCGGTATCGCTTGCTAACATATTTCTTCTTAAATTCTATTTGGAAGAAATCCCAAGTAACTTCATTTTCAGGTATCATAGCTGTGATCATAGCCTACCAGTGGTAGGCTTCATCATTCAGTAGCGATGCGGAACACCTTACATAGTCTTCAGTAGGGCAAGCTATCTCACTCAAGACTCTCAGCGTATTTTCCAACCAGTATTCAGCTCTGGAATGATCGTCTTTTACATTGTCTCGAAAATCTTTAGTTCCGTATTTCTTAACCCTATCTATAGGGATACGACGCCTCAGTTCTACCATTGGAGGTGGTAAAGGCCTTTTTGGGGTGCTACCGGTCTGGCACCTGGTTGTGTGACAGAAGGCGTAGGGGGTGGTGCCATCGGATTATTTCTCATGAATTCTGTGCATTGTCCAATTAAACCGAAGAACATATTCTTTGCTTTATTTTTTGTCATCGATAATATTGATGCACTATAACTAGCCCCAGAGTCATTAGTCGGCACATTGTTGTTTACCTCATTAGTTTCATCTTTTTCAGAGTCAAGCATCCAGTATTTATCTGCAAAAATCATAGTTAGAACGGATTCATCCATATCACATTATCACAGGTTCATATGGCATTTACTTCTAAATCATCAAACACTACCAATACAATCTAAGAAACGGCTAAATCGTAAGCTCTGAGACCACTAAATGTAACACCTAAACTTCGAATACCGTCGTCAATTAGGATTTCCGATGTTTTACTGTTCATTTATCACTAATCATCATATCGCAATATTATACAACTTTATTTATTAAAATATTTCATTTCACATGTTACACATCATCATTTAATCATAACCCTAAGTTTTTCCCAATCAAAGCTAATTTGCTTAGTCAAATCAATCGTCACTTCACATGTTTACTTAGTCAAATCAAAGCTCAAAGTCTAACAATAAAAACCCTAAGTTTTTCTCAAACTAGCCCTGAGGAAGAAGATGAAAATAAGAGAATTTTCATCTTTCTTTCTTTTAATTTTTACTTATATATACAATGGATTTTTTGTAAATTTATAAGCTTTTATAATTAACCTAATCAATCCACTTTAACCTTAATTAATGTCACTTTTAAGCACTTAAACATCATAACAATCCACTCACTTAACCACAATTGGCTAATTTGCTTATTTGATCTTTCTAATTAAATAATTCTTCCTTTGCATCTTTATCAATTTAATCCCCTTTTACTTTATTAATTATGAAATGATAAAATCTTTTAACCAAAATTTAATACGACGATATTAACATCATAATTATTTAATAAATAAAATTTACGACTCGACTCGTCGAAGTTGTGATCCCAAAATCACTGTTTCCGACAGCAGTGAAAATCAGGCTGTTACAAGAAAAATTGTGTTATATTCTAGATGTTAATTAAATTAAGTTATATATTTTAGATCAACAAAAATATCAACCGTGTGTAGACCGAGGGAAAGCTAAAGTCGTGGATGAACCATCAATCTCACTCTCCAACTTTAGTATCTGAGGTAAGTTCGTATGAACTTTCATGCTATAGTTATGTATGTATGTATGTATGTATGTATATGTGTGTGTGTACATTTAGTAAAATTAATTATCATGTGTCATAAATGATTAGTTAGTAGAAAATATGTGATTAAATAGCAGGCTTTGTGTAACACCCAAAACCCGAAACAGTCATCGGTTAGGGTTTCGATGTCCTTTCGATTTCCTATCGCAAATATCTCTTAATATTGTTTCATTTAGTCATATTTTAATAAAGTAATACATTACGCATGACATAAATCATAAATTAAAATATCAACACAATTCAATAAGGGCAAAAATGTTATTTCCATGATTTTTTGAGAATTCTATCGAAACTTGTTGGACAAGTATCGGTACTAATCAAGTCAGTAAATAATTCAAAAACAATGCAAATTTCTACTGATACCTGGGATGGTTCTACCGATACATGTGACACTACTACCAAAACAAGTCATGCTTCTACCGATACTAAAAACTCTAGAAAGCTAAGAAGTCTTACCCTACAACTTCTACCGATACGTCTATGAACAGAACTATCGATACTTATCATGCATCTACCGATACAACTCAAGTCAGTGAAAAATCTCTCTCCTACCCTGTACTTTTATCGATGCAAACATGGGTTCTATCGAAACAAGTATGCAAAATTCAAATAATCATGCCAAAACCCAAGTTTATCAAAAACTCATCATTCCATAACTTCAAAATACATTAGACCAACACATAGTTCAAAGTGTCCAAGTCATTACAATACATTTCTAAGTTTATCTTTCATCTTGAGCAAGCACGCATAATTAAATTCAACATTTCACTGAATACATAACAAGGAAAATCAATAATCCCGCACAAGTAATACAAAAGATAACACCATCCTAGTACATGTCATATAACCAAGTGATAAAGGACTACAAAACGAGCTCCGCGATAGTGTGACTTCTTTGAGATGATCCGATCTTCAAGCAGCAAAATAATATACAAAAAAACAACAACATCTTTGGTAAGCTTCATAGCTTAGCAAGTTCGAAGAGTTTAAAAAGTTACCAAACACATGCATAAAGTAGTTATAACTCAACCGAGTCAGGATAACCCATTGCTACATTGAGCCATATTTAGCATTTCAACTTTCCTGTCTATATCATTTATGTTACCAGTACCCGATGCTACTCACACGAGCTGTCGAGGACTCGCAACATATGCGGT
Source organism: Kokia cookei (assembly GCA_039519145.1). NCBI lineage: Eukaryota > Viridiplantae > Streptophyta > Magnoliopsida > Malvales > Malvaceae > Kokia > Kokia cookei. The sequence goes on along the minus strand of CM076907.1, from coordinate 15,612,013 downwards.
ACCCTAGCCATCGATACGGTATCTATTTATATAACTGTCTCCTAACGATGCTGCTTACACGAGCTATCGAGAATATGTACTTATGCATAATTCCCAGCCATCGTAGGGCCTGTAATCCACTCTAGGATTCATATCTCTTTTCAGACTCACGATGCTGCTGACACGAGCTATCAAGGACTCGCAACATATGCGATACCTCAACTATCGCGTCGATTTCATTTCATTGGCTTAAAGCCTACTATCTTTGTCGTTCCATTTCTTTCATTCTTTTAGTTCCAAGTAATTCCATTTGATTCTTGACATGTATAGAATAAATACAAGTAATAACTAAATACAAACTTACGTTACGAACTTACATAACTTAATTGTAGTGACGGAAAGGCTCTAGGGACTATTCTGCTAATTTCCCTTTTCCTCGATCCGTGGCACGATCGTAATCTAAATCAACAAATCATTCACATTTTTACATTAAATCATACAATCAAATCATTTAACACAATTGGATCCTTTTTAGGAAAATTATGATTTTACGCTTAACCATTTCTTATTCAAACCAACACCAGCCGAACATCAAGGGATATATTCTCACACCCTAAAAGCAACTATTTCATATCAAATACATGTGATTTCATCATTTTAACATTGTAGTCCTCAAACCCTAATTTCATCAAAAATCACTTTACAAAAAGATCCAACCTAATCATCAAGCATTCAAAACCATCAAAAACTTTCAAGAACAAGCATATTCAACAATTGTAATATTTATAACATTTGACAGATTCATAAATTAGTCCTTAGGTTAGCCAGATTTAGCTAATACGAACTCAAAAACATAAAAATTACTAAAAACGATTAAGGTTCACTTACCTAATCAAAGCTTTAAAGTTTCAACAATGGAAACCCTAATTTCTTCTCTTAGTCATGTGAAAAAGATGATAATATAAAGAAAAATGTCATTTTTCTTCTTTAATTTCACATATATACTTAATGACAATTTTGTAATTATTTTGAATTTCATAATTAGTTTTACTAATCACTCATTTTCACCTTAATTAATCTTACTTATATTTGGTATATCTCATGATAATCCACCCACTTTCATACTTTAGGTTAATTTATTCATTTGATCCTTCTAACTTAACAACTCTACTTTTGTACCTTCTACGATTTAGTCCTTTCTACTCAATTCACTATCTATACATTAAAATTTCATAACCAAATTTTAATGCGATGCCAGTGGCATCATAAATATTAAAATAAATAAATTTATGACTCAGCTCGTTGAAGTTGTGATCCCGAAATCATTGTTTTCGACACCATTAAAAATCGGTCTGTTACACCTTGAGCCGATGACTAATAGTAGGCTTCGAGCCGGTGATTAAATAGCAAGCTTCGAGTCGATGATTAAATAGCAGGCCATGAGTAGTTAACTTTTAGCAGGCTTCGAGTCGGTGATTAAATAGAAAGTACTGTGTACTAGTACACTGACTAATACGATGGCTTGGGATTCTGCATGTGTTGCGGATACTCTGAAGCTTGTGTGAGCAACATCGTAATTCGGTTTAAGGTTTAAAGTAAATGAAATAGAGATTAGGGATACCAAAAATATGGTATAGTCCAGTTGAAATTGGTGATGTATATTCAAACATACATGTGAGGTGATTTTATGAACTTATTAAGTTACATCAAAACTTACCTTACGTTAATGTTTTTCTTGCAGGTTGTCAAACATTTGCTGTTAATCGAAAGTTACCGGAGGTCACATTATCAGTCTCACTTATGGTAGTTTACTGCTAGTTTTTGTGCTTGTATATAATGGCATGTATATAGGATATGTTTTGAGTTAGGAATTGCAACACCCATACCCCGTAAATGACGTCGAAACATGGATATGAAATGTTACTATTCAAACAAGAACATCCTCTTAAAAAATTAGTCATGAAAACCATCATTTGGAAGGAGATGTAACTATCCTGCACTTAAAACTTGTAACACATAAGTCTAGAAGAAAAATCGAGTATTTGCACATTATGCATACATTTTAATATATAGTTATTTATTATTTTTATTTTTATTTACTACACTTCTACTGATACAAGGTTTGATAAGTATCGGTAGAACCCATCCTAACTACTCGCTGCAAAAGACTGTAGAATACTACCGAAAATCATAACTTCTACCGATACTACAGTCCTTTCTACCGATACCCCAAGGAGTTCTTCCAATACAACCAACTCTAGTAGCGAAAGAGGATTTTGCCGAAAACTTTTACCGGTACCCAATTACCACTTACCAGAACTAACTAGAGTTCTATCAGTATTCTGCTTAGTTCTACCGAAACTTTATAAGTCAATAGCTAGGGTGACCGATCCTTGGACTTCTATCGATACACTGTTGAGTTGTTCCGAAACAACTCAAGTCAGTAGCCAGGTTACATTTTCCCCTATACTTCTGCCAAAACTTGTTTGATTTGTTCTAAAACAACTCACAGCTGTATGAAAATTTAACCCACATTTCGATAGAACACTCAAATCCTGTCAATGTTACCTTTTAGAAACATATTTACCAATACCATTTAAACAAATATAGGACCACTAATATACACCCAATTTTTAATAATTTACCCATTCAAATATCATAAAAAACTAACATAAATGTTGTTTCAAAAATATTCTTACAATCATAGACACCAAAATGAATGGTAATGAATCCATATAACCTAGTCTAGACAATATCTTTACAAAATTAAGTCACCTATTTACATGCCATATATAACCTAGGGTTGAGCATAAAAAACTACTAAGATAAGGTTTGAAGTTATGTTTGCTCTGGCAATCCAACTGTGAAGAAACCAAAAGACCAAAATCTATAAAATAAAGGAAATTTGGTAAGTAATACAATTATAAAAATAATCCTCCATAAAAATCACTTGCAAGCTAACTCATATACTCCCATAACTTTTCAACAAGATCATTTACAGGCATATTTTATTTTATACATATAAAACTTCATACGTTGATACTTGTTGATTTAATTATGCATTTACACTCGCTAGCTAGCACACATTTACGCTCGTCAGCTTATTTATGCGTTTACGCTCGCCAACTTAAATCATTGCATATAACATATCTACGTATTCATGCCATCAAATAATAACATATTTAAATATTACTCAAGAATAAATGAAAATGAGGTAAGTTTGCAAGCAACTTACATGATAAAGAGTTTCACCACATAGAACTAGTCGATCGCCTTGCCCTTGCCACGTACGTCTTCCACACGTCGCGATTCTTGATCCAAATGACCATTCACTTAGTTAGCATTTCAAAATTCCACTTCACTAATTAATATTGTTACACAATTCCCCCTTTCGAGGGTAGTTATCCCACACATTTAATGACCAATAATTACATAAAAATTTGCTCATTCATGAACTCATAATGCATATAAAGATCAAGAATTTATGTTAAAAACAATTTCATATGAGCACAAATCAAACAAAACCTTTGTCACTTTACCATCGTTCTCAAAACTAAATTCCCTCTTCACTTTTCTAGTTTTAAATCATCAAAATACATTAATTCTTTCACACATGTCCATACTCAACTCTTTAACACACATGGAAACCCACACTTTAAAATCAATTTCAAGACATCAAAATAGTAACAACCCTAAACCCCCAAGGGCCTTTCAAACAAATTTCCCATTTAGATAATTAACTCATATAATCTTAACCCTAAACCCACAACAAAATTCACAATTTAAAGTTTCTAGAAAGCTTACATGGAGAGCTTGAATAAGATGAACCCTAGTTTTTCGTAAATTTCTCTTTCTCCCCCTTTTTCATGAAAGAAGATGAAGAAGGAAAGAATGAAATTTTTCTCTTCTCAATTTTTTCCTTATTCTTTTATATCCACTAATTTATTATAATTATTTTATTTTAATTAAATTTTCACCACAAAACCTCATGTTTGCCCACTAACTTCTCCACTAACTCTAACTTTGGTTTATTAATTACTTTGGTCCCTAATTTCCTTTCTTTATAATTAGCTAATTACTTCTCCCATAACATTTACCCTTCTCATTTTTTTTTATAACTTTTACCTCTAGATTCTTATGAGCACTTAAATATTTATTCATCTAATTCCCAAACTAAAATTTATTATAATTTCCCCTTGCTCACGTGACCCCGAGTCACTGTTCTCGACATTACGAAAATCGGGGTGTTATAGGAATGTAATGACATAAGCCTTTTGAAAGTTGGCTTGACATTATAAGCAAATGGCCATTTATGAATTGTTGTGGATAAACATGATATCTTGGAATGATATGTCTTGTGAATGTTATGGTTGAATTTTGAATCCTTCAAATGGAATGGAATGAAATTGCGAATCTTGAATGCTTTGGCTATGTTAGATTAGGATGACTTGAATTGCATAACTTGAGGTGCCTTGAAGGGTACATTGATTAGTTTTAGGTGTTGGAATCATGTCTTGTAATTGTTGTTTTAAATACAATTTGGTCTAGAAATCATGTGCTTCATTTGTGTATCTTTTTATACAAGTTAGGTTAATAGAATGAAGTGTTTTGGAAGTAAACTATGCAGCACACGACCTGGGGCACGAGCTGTCCCACGACCGTGTGTCATATTTAAATTGCAGTATAGGGTACACGGGTAGAAACACGGGCTAGGACATGGCCGTGTGGCCCATTTTCATGTAGACACACGGTCCATTACACGGGCATGTGTTATTGGACAATAGGGTTATTTCGAATAGGTACACGGGTGGGTACACGTGCTAATACAAGGTCGTGTGACCCTATTTCGAAGGCACACATAGGCTGGCACACGGCCGTGTGCCCCTGTTTTATAAAATTTTCTAATGTTTCCTTAACCTTTATAACTTGTTTTAAATCCGTCCCTTTTCCTATTTAAGCTATCCTTAGAGTCATTAATGTATACGTTTAATTGGAATGTATGGAATTACATGGATGTATGTACATGTATGTTTATGTGGACTTGAGATGTTATCAAGAGTATGATAGTGTGATTTGTCTGGAAATACTTCTTTACCCTAGTCCGATGACGGATGCGGGTTAGGGGTGTTACAAATGGAGAACTTATGAGAAAGCATATGTCCATAGATAGTTGATGTAACACCCAAAACCCGTTACCAACACCGGTTAGAGTCCCAAGGTCTTTCTAATTATTTAACATCGACAAACTTCCAATAATACTTCAATTTAATATGATTAAATGAATTTATATATCATACACGATATAAATTATCAAATTACACAATGGCATATTCCATTAAGGGCAAATGTCAATTCCACAATTTTGGGAGACTTCTACCGGTACCTATTGGACAAGTATAGGTAGAAGTCAAGTTAGTAAACAATTCAGAAATAGTTGCAGTTTCCTACCAGTAGTTGAGATGGTACTACCGATACAAGGGTGACTTCTACCAAAATAATTCATGCTTCTACCGATACTAAAAACTCCAGAGAGCTAAGAAGTTTTACCTTACAACTTCTACAGTTACAAGTACTCAGACTATCGATACTACTATGAACAGAACTGTCGATACTTCTTATGATACTACCGATAAAATGCTAGTCAATAACCAACCCCTCTCCTACTCTGTACTTCTACCGATACATGCAAGAGTTTTACCGAAACAAGTATGCAAATTAACAAAAATGAACATAAGTCCTCTAAGTTTTGCAGCTAAACATAGCAATACATTTCAAAAGCCTTTACATTACATGATATTCACCCAAAAATATTTCCATATTGATTACATCAAGATGATATTGGTTCAACAACCACAAAATACATTCAAAAGCCATTGTCAAGGTTGAAACATTCTAGAAATCCCTAAACATCAAAACATATCAAGTTTCAAAATCCTACTACATGCCACATAATCCAAGTGATATGAAGAATACCGAAAAAACTCTCGGGATAGTGTGATTCTTCTTGAGGATATGATCTTCAACAGCAAAATGAATATTAAAATAAAGAACAGATACACAGGTAAGCTGACAAAGCTTAGTAAGTTCGTAGAATAGTTAACTTACAGAATATTGAATTAGGTTATAGAAAGAATAATTTAAACAACTCCGATTTCCCGTGATATTTCATCAAGTTGGTTTCTTCAAGTCTTTTAGCATTTTAGCTCAAATGAGCTCAAACTGAGTTTAGCTCTTACGAGCCAAAACAGTGTATTGCTCTTACGAGCCAATCAGAATATAGGTCTTACGAGCCAGTCAAAATATCGGTCTTATGAGCCAGATAGAATATCGCTCTTATGAGTCAGATGGAATATCGCTCTTCTGAGCCAGATAGAAAATCACTCTTACGAGCCAGACAGGATATTGCTCTTACAAGCTAGACAGGATATCGCTTTTACGAGCCAGGCAGAATATCGCTCTTTCGAGCCAGACAGAATTTCGCTCTTACGAGCTAGACAAAATATTGCTCCTATGAGCTAGACAGAATATTACTCTTTCGATCTAGACAGAATATCGCTCTTACGAGCCAGACAGAACATCGCTCTTACGAGCCAGACAGAACATCACTCTTTTAAGCCAGACTTTAGAGCATCTTCATCGTCTTCTATCTCATCTTTCGCGTCAAGAATACAATAGTAATAATAGAGATTATAATTTCTTAATAGAACTATGATTACACGAACTTACCAAATGAGATTGCAGTTATGGCTAAACTTCAGGGACTATTCTATAATTTTCCCTTTTCCACGATCTGTAGCCCCCTCGTGATCTAAGTCAACAAATCATTAAATTCACACATTAAATCATGAAATTTTAGTCACTTCTTACATTTATGTCCTTTTTGGGAAATTTACTAAATTACCATTATACTTTCATTTTTATTCAATTTAGTCCTTAAACCTTAAACATGCAAATAATCATTCCCAATTTCAACCCATGCTAGCCGAATACACTAGAGTGTATTCTCAACTCATACATACAATTTATTTCACACCAAATACATGTATTTTACTATTTTATTTATCTAGTCTCAAACCCTAAAATCATTAAAAATCACTTTACAAAATCAACCTATCTAATAACCAAGTTTTCAAAACCTTCATAAACTTTCAAGAATAAGCTCATTCATCAATGGCAAAGTATCCAACATTTGACAGATTCACAAATTAGTCCTTGGATTAGATAGATTAAGTTAATACGGACTCAAAAACATAAAAATTACTAGAAACGAGTGATAAATCACCTACTAATCGAAGAGTTTTCTTTGGCCGAATGTTCTTCCTTTGATTTAGGGTTTCTAAGTGTTTTTTGGATGAAGAAGATTAATGAAATTCATCTAAATTCCCTTTTTACTTAATTTCACTTACTTATTTTCAATTTACTAAAATGCCCTTAATAAATTAACATAATTTCTACCAAATAATATCCCATAACCGTCAATTATTCCTCTTTAGAGTAGATTTATTCATTAAGGACCTTTCCAAGTCCTCCCTTTACCAATTAACCTATTTAATCAATGATTCCCACATTTTGCAACTTTTACGATTCAATTCTTTTTACTTAATTAACTCTCTAAGCAATAAAAATTCATAACCAAAATTTAATACGATGTTAACGACATCATAAATATCTAAATAAATAAATTTACGACTTGACTCGTCGAAGTTGTGATCTCGAAATCGCTATTTCTGACACCACTGAAAATCGGACTGTTACTGTCGATGCTCGATATATGGATATGAGGTTGAATCTAGTATCCATGCGGTGAGGGATTTCTTCTTTCCAAGGGCAGTTTGGTTGACATTAGTGCTAGTTCAGAGCCAGGTACATTTTTTTCTCTCTGCCATTAAAGGATTGGTTGAATGGAATTTAAAATATGTTAATCTTTGTATGAGCGCTGGGATAATTTAGCATTCGTTATTTTCCATTATTTTTTTGGCTACTTTGGAAGAATCGGAATATGTTTGTTTTCTCGGATGCCACAGTTGTGTTCAATAAATTGTGGATAAAGGCACAAGTTGGACGCAGAGTGTTTTATCAACATACTGCAAATCTTTTTATTCTCATCCTCGGGCAATAGGTTGAAATTGGTCGCGTCCTGAGAGGGTTATGTTAAAGTTAATACTAATGGTGTTGTGTTCTCTTCAAGGGCTCGTGCCTCTATTGGAGGCGTTATTAGAGACGCTAATGAGGTGTGGCAATGTGGTTTCTCAATGACAATTGGAGAAGGTACAATATTTCAAGTGGAAGCAAGGGCAATACTTGATGGGCTTTGCCTTAGCATGGGACAAAGGATTTCAAAAGTTGGATTTGGAGTGTGATAATGCCTTGTTGATTGAGATTATTCTTGTTGGTGGTGCCGCGGATAGCAGGCAAATAGAACTAAGACTAATACATAACATGCTTATTCGACGTTGGTAGGTTCGTGTCTTACATAGCACTCGGGCGCATAATACAGTCGCAGATCATTTGACCAAAATTGTAGATCTAAAGTTATTGTGATTTCATCTATTGAAGGAACCTTTGCCTTCGATCAAGGAGCTACTTATGGTGGATTCTAATATGTTCGCATTAAACTAGGCTATCCTTCTGTCTCACTTTTATTGTTTTCTTTACTAAAAAAATCAATTATATTTAGGGAAAATTCAAAATAAAATAATAAATTTTAATACCTATAATTATTACATCAATTTAATATTAAAGAGTAATATTTTCTATGAAAGAATCATATTTATAATAAAATATTTTATTTTTTTATTTTCTAAAATTTAGAAACAATTTTTCATATAAACTTATATATTTTTTATTTTGTCCATCTTTTTCATCTTTATTAGTTCCTATGGGTGAGTGTTCGATCAAATTGAATCGAATATATTTTAATTTTTTTAGATTATTTTCTTTGCATATAGAATATAAAATTGTATAACTTAATACGACAACAAAATCTAATATTTTATTTATATTAATTTCGTTGTTAAATTTATCTTGGAGTAATTTTGGGTTTCAAACCGACAACGAATTTTTTTGTAAACTTGTTTTCGTTAAAAACCGCAACTACTCTATAGATAAATATGATTATGAAACATATTTTAACATTATTTTATCTAATTTTAATGGTACACTTGGTTTAACACTGCTATTAGAATATTTGAATCCTAATCCTTGCAACTCAATTTTTATCAACATTTTTATTCATAAATTAAGTACTACTTGAGCTAATATGTTTGTAAAATATATTTTGCAACTTCCATCGAATAATTTTGCTGTAGCAAATGGTTATTTCATTCTTTGAAATTCTAGGTTCAAATCCTGTTAGCGATAAATTTTATTAAAACCTTTTACTAGTAAGAGGTAAAAGTCATACATAAATAAATATTATTTCGAAAGATGCATTTATACGCCTCTTCCATGATTTTGTTAGTGTGCTTGGTTAAATTTCACTCCTACAATTTCTCTATCTAAATTCATTCTGTGGATTTTTTTTTCCATCAACCATTTTATTAATAATATCTAAAACTGCATAAAATAATATGAATAATATATTTTGACAAGTTATTTATAATAAATTTTGTCACATCCTGAAAATCGGGTTAGTATATATATATATATATGTATTCGTAATTTTTTATTCAATGACATTAACCAGTTACACATATAATAATATAATTAGATATCAAATAACAAAACTCGGATAAATTGGGAAATACATAAATACTTTATTCCAAAATTCATCATATCATCAGAGGCGTATTTAGGAGGCTGGCAGGGTGCCCAACCTCCCTAAAATAATTATTTTGCTATTTTGACCCTTTAGAATTTTAAAAATTTTAAATTAATAAAAGAAAAATTACACTTTTACCTTTTTAAAAATGATAAAAATTTGATTTAATCATTTAAAAATTATAAAGATATAGATAATTTAATTTCAATCCCCTTAATTTTTTCCTTGGTTTCGCCCCTACATATCATAATTTAAATCATTTGCATTATTCTTCTGTATCAAATATTTATGATTAATTCCATAATCATTTTTATATATACACAACCAACCATTTATATATATATATATATAATTGGATATCAATTTAATTAATAACATAACTAATTAAATAATTACAGTTCGAGTTTTAAAGATTACGAACTTAGCAAGTAATCAAAACTATCTATAACCGAGCTTGTTACTCGACGATCTTCTCCTTTCCACGATTAATATTTGTTCTACTTGCTTCTTGATCTAGTTGTAACAATTAGTTCAATTAACTATCTCATTTGGTAGGAAAATACTTAAATATTGATACTCCATTTCTCGTTCAACTTATATTTTGTACCCCATAACAATTAACCTTTACCCAATTTAATACACACTCAAGAACACGAAACTCATCCCTTTTCCATGTTATTATGTTATTATTATTTTTACTAACCGAATATCCCAATACGTTACTACAGCCCACTTTAATCCCATTTTCATTATCAATCCATAACAAATTTTAATTTTCACAAACAAGTCCTCATAATCAATAATTCCCACATTTAGCTAACAAATCAAGCCCAACTAAAAATCAAATGTAATAATCCATAGAAAAGCATTAAGACACCTTCAAAAATGGTCATGGCAAGTCTTTTAACTTTTGATAGATTTGCCAATAAATCCTAAATTTCGTTAGAGTAGACCAAGACTACCACAAAAACATAAATTTCATAAAAAAAACAAGAGCCAAAACACCTACCATGCAAAGCTTCAACCATAGTTGAATCTGAGAGCTCAACCAAACTCTTTCTTTTTCTTTTGTTTTCACTTAATTATTAGTTTACTAATTTATCAAAATTTCACTTAAATTTTCCACTAAAACATTCACAAATTTTATTTTTGGAAAATTTACACATTTAAAACCATAACTTCCCAACACTCAATTTCTCATTATAATTTGACACATTATACTTACTTTAATAACCTTTACAATTAAATCCTTCTTGTCTAATTTGCATCTTAATCACCTAAATTTCTTTACCACAATTAGTATTACGTTACTCTAGCAAATTAAACGTAATTAATCAGTGATTCTTTAACTCTTATAAGAAAAATTTTAAATCCCTAAGCATCAACTCTGATATTACTAATTACATGCCATTACACATGTATTCATTAAAAAAACGCAACCACTCTATAAATAAATACGGTTATGAAACATATGTCAACATTATTTTATCTAATTTTAGTGGTTACTTGGTTCAACATCGCTATTAGAAATTTTGAATCCTCGTCCTTGCAACTCAATTTTTTATCAACATTTTTATTCATAAATCAAATACTACATGAGCTAATATGCTCGTAAAATATATTTTGCAACATCCATCTAACATTTTCGCTGTAGCAAATGGTTATTTCGTTCTTTTAATTTCCAGGTTCAAATCTTGGAAGCGGTAAATTTTATTAAAACTTTTTCCTATTAAGAGAAAGAAGCCATACATAAATAAATATGATTTCAGAAAGATACATTTACAAGCCTCTTCAATGATTTTGTTGTCTGTGGATTTTTTTCCATCAACCATTTTATTAATAATATCCAAAATTGCATAAAATAATAGGATTAATATATTTTGACAAGTTATTTATAATAAATTTGATGATGCAAAGTTTTCAATTTAGCTTTGAGAGATGTGTCATTCAAACACGAAATGTTTTTTAACAGTGTTTTTGTTTTCCTAATTTTAATGTAAAACTTGCGTCAAATTCACTGTTAAAAACTCTGACTTCTAATACTTGTCGTGCTCAGTCGTGACTAGTGCTCGAGCATACCTGCTCAACCGCAGAAACTCGGCCTCGTACTCAGCTACGGATCTCTCTCCTTGAATTAGACTCATGAATTCCTGTCGACGAGCCTCGACATAACTAGCTCCGACGTACTTGCCCTGAAAGGCATTCTCAAAAAGAAGTCTCAGGTCACCAACTCAGGCTGGGTGCCCTGCTCAATAGTTAACCACCACTGATACGTCTCATCCCAGAGTAGAGACACTGCACCTTTTAGTTTCTGTGCAGGTGTGTAGTCAATGTCGTTCACAATACGCTCGGTTGCCTCAAGCCAATACTCAGCCACCGTATGAGAGACTCCAACGAGACCATTAAATAGCTCAGCTCCGTTTGAACGGAGCTACTCAGTAACTGATCCCCGATCTATGGGTCCAGTATGGATCCCAGTGACCCTCTCTAACATGTGCAACATAGCCTAGGACACATGATCATCCCCAATATGCTCAGTCTAAGACCCTGTCTCAACTGTAAGAGTACCAACGGTCTCGCTGGTCTCCAGAAGGGGAACGCTTCCCATGGAGGATGACTTTGCTCGAGCTCCTCCTCGGCGCCCACGGTACCTTCACATCCCTCGTCCATGACTTCCTTGTGAACTCATCTTTTCAATGTCTACAATACCAGAAGCGCACATATCAGTTTATTGTTTTATCGGAATTTTCAAAACATATTATTGCAGATCACTTATTTAAGCACAGAATCAATTGTCACAGTACAATATGCATATCAATGCTATAAAAGATACTTACAAGCGCGGCGTCAGAGACTCAATCTTTCTAAATCAGTTATTCAGTTCCTACTTTCATATAATCACATTCTAGTAACACAATGAGAACCACTACACAGTTTGAACATTGTTTAACTGCCTCTAATACCACAATTGTAACACCTTAAACCCGACCTAAACGGAATGACGAAGTCAAGAATGTAATATCATCATCACGGAAAATACCACGCGGTAATAAAAGCAATACTTCATGTCTTAACCATAACATAAACAACACTGAATCAGAAATACTAATCTAAACACCAAATTAAAAGTGCATACATATATCCCAATAATCTTAGACCTAAAATTTAGGTGTATCATACTAAGAGCCACAAATAGAAGTCATTGAATAGTCCTAAAGATGATTGAGTCCCTCGTCTACTAGTCGTCAAGTCTGAGAAGATCTTGAAATTCCAATAAATAAGTTAATGCAACATAAAATGAAGTTTCAACTTTCTATATACAAAATTATATGAAATAACCATTATGGTTCAGATACAGTGTTCAGTAGTTTCAGTCAGACTAATAATAATTCTACAGTTCGTTTGTACAGCTAACAGACATAATCCACATTCATATTCAGTTACAGATATAGGTATTATTATGCAATCCTATCCCTGCACACCATCTTCGTCTCGCCCAACACACCAATAGCCATCCCTACACACCATAGAGTGTCGGTTTGACACATTTGCAGTGTTCACAGTTTCACTGCCAGATCAATTATAATTTCAAGTGGTTTAACCACTGAATCAGTTCAGATACTTCCTTCATATCACAAACCCAACCTCATGCAGATGTAGAACAGATATCAAATCTTTACATTTCAGTTACTTATGTATAAACACATGTCCTAGATATAACATATATTGCTAATACACAGATGATCAATTACATACACTTAGAATCAGATTTCACACATACTCAATAACTTTCACAGCTCAGTTTAGTTCATACAAGTTCTACGATCAGCTTACGATCATTCTATACCGATTTTACCAGTCAAAACATAGCCTACATGGCCTGGCACACGGCCATGTGCTGGCTCATGTGTCTAACACATACTTGTGTGTCTGGCTCGTGTGACCACTTCACCTGTAATTGCAAAACAGTATATTCACAAGTCTGACACACGCCCGTGTGCTCAACCCGTGTGTCCCTAAACAATATACACACACATTCTAGCATACGCCCGTGTGCCGAGCCCGTATATCTCCTGTACCTTGATTCACAAAACAATATGCACACATGGTTTGGCACACGCCCTATGCCCCAAAACAGTATACACACGGGGTCTGACACACACCCGTGTGTCCCCTAAAGCTTAATTTAATAGCACACAGCCTAGACACATGTCCGTGTGCCAGCCCATGTGCTTTCGAACATACCCGATTTAGGGGAAAATTGCAGGAAATTTCGCATAAAATTGTAGGGATTTTGGTACCCACCTATAGTGCAACAAAATAAGAGTCCCCAAACGCTAAATCAAGTTTCAAGCAACCAATTCAACAATTAACTCGCAAGACACACAATTAATCAACACTCAAAGTTCATCGATAACCTCGACACAACTCAAAATGCACTAACATCCTCACCTTTGCACGATTACTAAAATCGCGAACTGCCCACGTTAGGAAGATCGCTACCCTTGAGCCTTTCCTCTAAAACGTAATGATAAAGTACACTAACAAGAATCAATCGAATGGAATATGAAAGTTTACTTTGCTTTAAAAGGAAAACTGTATAGAAAATGACAGAATTTCAACAACAAGTTTGTGAATTAACCTTTCAACCAAAGAACAAAACGGTTTACATAATGTTCTACTCGTAACAATAACAACGATAAAGAAAAGAAGGTTTTTAAGCACCCCAATTTCAGTAACGAAAGAAGAAAAAGAAAAAGAACTAACTAAAGCCAAAGAAACTAACATTGGAGAAGAAACGTTCAAACTTTAAAGAAACAAAAATTTTAAAAAGAAAAATCAATCGAACTCAAAACATATTTGCGTTACGCATAAGATGATATTCAAACACATGATCAGAGGATAGACAGACAAATGCATGACCATTGAACTACTAGACTCATCGTTTACCAATAACGCACGGAAGTTAATTTATGAAACAAGTTCAAAGTCTAAAGTTCAGAAAAAAAATCACAGGATTTTCAAAAGATGCAACTCAAACCCCAGAAGTAGAAGACAGATTCATTGACACCACTCACATGTAAAAGTTTAAAATTTTGGGGCATTACACATTGAATAATCAAACAATAGATGAAAAATATGATTGCTAAATATATTGTACCACTTTTATCCAGTAATGTTGTTGGAGCAAACAATAAGTTTTACTGTTTAAAAATTTGGTAAATATAAATGTTTTTTTCCAACACTTTTTGTTACAAAAACTATAAAATTTAGGATAAAACAATGATGACAAAATGTATTTTTACAAGCTTTTCAATTAGTTCACTACAGCACTTGATTAAATATCCCTCTTACGTATTCCTTTTTGGATACTTTTTGTGGAATTCTTTTAGATCATTTGTTTTGCATATAAAATATAAAATCGTTTAACTTAATACGACAACAAACTGTAATAGTTTCTTTATATTAATTTCGTTGTTGAATTTATCTTCGAGTAATTTCGAGATTCAAACCGACAATGAGTTTTTTTTTTAACATATATTCATTAAAAAACAGAGCTACTCTATAAATAAATACAGTTATGAAACATAATTTAACATTATTTTATCTAATTTTAATAGTTCACTTGGTTCAACATCACTATGAGAAATTTCAAATCCTAGTACTTGCAACTAAATTTTTTTTCAACATTTTTATACATAAATCAAATACTACATGAGTTAATGTGTTTGTAAAATATATTTTGCAACATCTAATAAATAACCTTAGTTAAACATTGTCGGTGGCTATGAGCCATAATGAAAAACCTGCGAAATTCACTGGAGAGATTTTCAAAACGTGGCAACAAAAGATACTTTTTTATTTGACCATGTTAAACCTGGCCAAATTTCTGAAGGATGATCCTTCTACTGTGAGAGAGGATGAGGTAGATTCTTCTACCGCCTTCAATGCTGTTGAAGCTTGGAAGCACTCTGATTTTCTTTGTCGTTATTACATTTTGAACGGTTTGACTGATGCGCTCTATGAAGTGTATAGTATGAAGAAGACAACTAAAGAACTACGGGATTCATTGGACCATAAATACAAAATTGAAGATGCTGGAGCTAAGAAATTTTTTGTTTCCAAATTTTTAAATTTTGTAATGATTGATTCTAAAGCCGTTATGAATCAGGTGCAAGAACTTCAACTGATCATTCACGGCATTCTTGTTGAAGGGATGGTTATAAGTGAACCCTTTCAAGTGGCAGCCATTATCGAAAAGCTACCCCCTGCTTAGAATGACTTCAAAAACTATCTGAAGCATAAAAGAAAGGAAATAACAGTGGAAGAATTGATTGTCAAACTGTGGATTGAAGAAGACAATAAGAGTGCATCCAAAAAGCTCAACAAAACAGTCAATCTTAATGTAGCTAAGGCAAATGTAGTATAAGTCAAGAAGAACTTCAAGAAAGGAAAACAATCTCAGATTAGGTCTAAACTAAGACCAAAAGGAGGTGTTTCCAATAAGCCTAAATTCCAAGGGAAATGCTTTAATTGCAATAAGATGGGACATAAGTCATCTGATTGTAGGCTTCCAAAAAGAGTTAGAACCAACGAAGCTAATGTTGTGGACGATATTTCGAAAGAAATGTCTGATATATACTTGTGTGCCTGATATAGGTTTTATGTAGGAAGGGGATATGTAATCTCTGTAAAAGCAATGACATATCAGAATCATTTAATTTATGTCGCTTCTTCCATTTATATGTTTGAGTCATTTAATTTATGACATGGCAGACTTATACTTGTTAATTAAATTCTTTATGAAGATTAATAAACTTAGAGCAAATTCATATTTATTATATTCATAAATGTGAAACATGTGTTGAGAAAAATTAACGTGGTCTTCATTTCTAACAACTGAAAGAAACACAAAATCACTTGATCGTAGCAATGCTTGTGACTTAGGATTTATTCAAAAGAGAAGAAAGGATAAATACTTTATTACATTCATTAATGAAAGCACAAAAGATTGCTACGTGTATTTGCTTAAGAGAAAAAATGAAGCTTTTCTTTATAAGCAAGAAATTGACAAATGATTATGGTGATGAATATGTTGAATCATTTGATGACACCACCATATTTTCCTTAAATCAAATGGAGTAGTCGAATGGATAAATTTGACTCTAAAGGAAATGATGAACTCATTGCTAGGAAGCTCTGAGTTATCACAGAACATGTGGGGGGTGTCCTAGAACCACTTGGAAATGTGGGGGTTGCTTGTTAACGTAATGGTAAGTCGAGACATATGTGTTATCGACATAATATTGTTAGACAACTGATCTCAAACAGAGTTATCTCGATTCATTTTGTAAAATAAAAAGATAACATTGTGGATCCGCTAACAAAAGATTTAAATCGAGATCAGGTCTATAAAACATCGAAAGGAATGAGACTAAAGCCCATGAAAATAAAAGGTGCTATGTGAAGGAAAATCCTACCTAGTTGAGTGGAGATCCCGAGAACTAGGTTCAAAAGGACAACCTACTTGCATAGACCTGTGAAGTCACTGTGGGGTTATTATGTCAAGTTCATTTCTATGATGATAACAGTGATTAAAAATGTGGAAAAGGTTAAGCAAATGCTTTTAATGACCATTGTAAGTTTCGATGAACCGAACAATATAAGTCAACTATGTAAGAGTGAAGTGGGGCCACTTCAAGGAGACTATTGGGGCATAGTTCTTTAAAACTCTTGCAGAACCAGGAGATGTTCATGGCCAAATGAACATACCCATGAAAATCAAAAACCTTTCCAGGGAGGTATTTGAATGAGGTATATCATTGTTTACACCAAAGGTAGAACAATTCAAGGACATCATGTCTACTTGTCAACCAGTAAAGTAAATATACTTTCACAAGGGAAGGTTGAAGGGTTGATGCCTACCTATCCTATGCAAATATCTAACGTACACTTTATCACCACTCTGTGTCATTGAATTTCATTGATCTTTCAATTTCATTCATGTGGGGGATTGTTGGAAAATAATATGCTCAAAATGGTTGAGTAATGAATAAGAAATTGAAGCTAAGTAAGCTACATGAAAATGATTGTTGAGGAAAAATAGTGCTTAAAACCTCATATCCCTCATTGTTAAAAGTGTGGTATATGGGAAGAGTTTATAAGCTAGAAGCAACATATTGGTTAGTAAATGACTAAATCAAAGCTCTCCCTTGAGCGCAGGGAGGGGGTGCAAATCAAACTAAAACGGGTTAGGGGCGCACTAGCACGACGTGGGCGACACAAAAAGTCCAGATCAATCGAGCCTTAATGGGCTTATTGAATTTTTAGCCCATTTAAATATTTTTCCTCTTCAACAGAACTGTCCTTTGTTGTTCCAAAGACAGTTACTATAGCTTTATTTTGCTTTTAATTTTTTGTAACTCTCCAGTTATTATTATTTTGTAACTCTCCTGCCATTATGTTTGTAACTCTCTTGCCATAATGTTTTGTTTTAAATTACATGAAACCGTTTCATGAAAATTTCACTATAAATAGCCCTTTCTCATTTCATTTTAACATATCAAGAGAAAGAAGAAAGATCTCATTCAAATTCCTATTCTCAGTTTTCTATCAAAATATTGCTTTTGTTTGGTGATAGAGGAGGCTTGGTTAGAATTCGCCTATTCACTGAAAATTGTGCTGCTTTTGGTAGGTGTTCATTGTTGTATCCTGGGAGATAGACTTCCAAAGTTCTTTAGCACCTAGGAAAGGGCGAATCTGTCTTAAGGAGACTTTTCATACAGGCCTTAATGGATTTTTTTATTTACAATCCATCTACAAATACTACGTAAAGTATATTTTTTATTTGTTTTTAAATTTATTATTAAATTTAAATTATATTTATATTTTTTATATATTATCTTTTGTCTAACAATATTAAGATAAATACCTACAAATCAAAGGCGAGTACGTACGGATAATTGAAAAACTATTTAGGAGTGCATGTCTAATATTAGTTTTTTAAAAAAATTTGTATTTAAGCATGCTTAGTGTATCACCTCTCTTTCAAAGTAACCTACCTGATGCACTGTTCATTATTGTATTTTCTATTATTCCATGTGAAGTTTATATTAATTTCGTTGTTGAATTTATCTTTGAGTAATTTCGGGATTCAGACCGACAATATTTTTTTTTGAACATGTATTCATTAAAAAACAGAACTACTCTATAAATAAATACAGTTATGAAACATATTTTAACATTATTTCATCTAATTTTAATGAATGGTACACTTGGTTCAACATCGCTATTAGAAATTTCGAATCATAGTCCTTGCAACTCAAATTTTTTCAACATTTTTATTCATAAAGCAAATACTACACGAGCTAATATGTCAGTAAAATATATTTTGCAACATCTAATGAACAATTCCGCTGTAGCAGATGATTATTTCGTTCTTCGAAATTCCAAGTTCAAATCCTGGCTGCGGTAAAATTTTATTAAAACTTTTTGCTAGTAAGAGAAAGAAGTCGTACATAAATAAATATGATTTCGAAAAATGATTTTATTGTCTCTGTATTTATTTTCTATCAACCATTTTATTAATAATATCTAAAATCGCAGAAAATAATAGGATTAATATATTTTGACAAGTTATTTATAATAAATTCGATGTTGCAAAATGTTCAGTTTAGCGTTCAGAAATGTGTCATTCAAACACGGAATCGAAAAATGTATATTTAAACACATTTCTTGGAAAAAAATAAACACTACTTCAAAATGACTGAAACATTTTTTTAACAGTGTTTTTGTTTTCCTAATTTTAATGTAAAACTTGTGTCAAGTTCGCTGTTAAAAACTCCAACTTCGAATACTTGTAGGAGAATTTTTTTTTCTACATTTTTCATTGAATAATCAAACAATAGATGAAAAATATGATTGCTGAATATATTGTACCACTTTTATCCAGCAATGTTGTTGGACCAAACAGTAAATTTTAGTGTTCAAAATTGTGGCAAAGATAAATGTTTTTTCCCACCACTGTTTGTTGCGAATAGTATAAAATTCAGGGTAAAACAATGAATACAAAATGTATTTTTACAAGCTATTCAATTGGTTCACTGCAGCACTTGGTTAAATATCGATCTTACGTATTCCTTTTTGGATATTTTCTGTGGAATTCTTTTACATCATTTGTTTTGCATATAAAATATAAAATTGTATAACTTAATACGACAGCAAAATGTAATAGTTTCTTTATATTAGTTTTGTTGTTGAATTTATCTTCGAGTAATTTCAGGATTCAGACCGACAATGATTTTTTTGGAACATGTATTCATTGAAAAACACAACTACTCTATAAATAAATACAGTTGTGAAATATATTTTAACATTATTTTATTTAATTTTAATGGTAAACTTGGTTCAACATCGCTATTAAAAATTTCGAATCCTAATTCTTGTAACTCAAATTATTTTCAATAATATTATTCATAAATCAATTACTACACGAGCTACTATGTTTGTAAAATATATTTTGCAACATCTAACGAAAAATTCCACTGTAGCAAACGGTTTTTTGGTTCTTTGAAATTTTAGATTCAAATCCTGGCGACTGTAAATTTTGAAAGATACATTTAGCAGCCTCTTCAATGATTTTGTTCTCTGTGGATTTTTTCCATCAACCATTTATTAATAATATCCAAAATTGCATAAAATAATAGGATTAATATATTTTCACAAGTTATTTATAATAAATTCGATGCTGGAAAATGTTCAATTTAGCTTTGAGAAATGTGTCATTCAAACACGGAACCGAAAAATATATATCTAAACACATTTCTTTGAAAAAAAAAATACTATTTAAAAATGACGATAGGTTAAATTTTTTTTGGTATCTGAAAATTTTAGTTTTTATGATCATCTTTATGTAAGTTATTTCCTTTAATTTAAAATTATTAGTTAAAATTTATGTAAATTAGAAGTGATAATTATATATTTAAAAATAATTATAATTTAATAAAATTTGTTTTAACTGCCCATTTAAAAATAATTATAATTTAATTTATAATTATTATTTTAAAAAGTTTGATGTGAACAAAGTTGTAACGCCCCAAACTCGACCTGAAAGTTACAGTCAGATTATAGAGGTCACATCGTACGTGAAAATTGTTTTACTAAAATTTCGTTAAAACCCACCTTTAATTCAAAAGAAAACAGATTGATTATTCCATCGAAATCATTTCAATTTCGAAAACCTATGAACACTTGAAGAAAACATGGCTTAATAGCTTTAATAATAAATCCAAATAATTCGATCAATTAGTGATAAAATATTTTTTTCGAAAATCGAATTAAGAATTGGCGGCAAAAAACGTTTAGCAATCGATTTAAGATACTCTTAGTTTATTGTTAGTTGACTTGATTTGATGTTCGATTAAAAATTAAGACTTTCGCATAACAAACAAAAATAAAACTTAAAAGTCCCAAACAATTAAAATACCCCAAAAGTCTGAAAAAGTCCAAAAACCTACTAAATCAAAACGTGAAAACTAGGCTTCAGTGTTGTCGTCCAATCCTAAGTTTGAGGATCACCTGAAACGAAACAAACAATCGTGCAAGCTTTACGCCTAATGTGTGCTTTGGTCCACACATTTCAGTTTTAATATATAACAAATCGTATCATAGCGTATTAGATTACATATATGTGCATATCATATCATATCAGATTTCATATTGAAGCATGTCTCATAACATATCATATCATATCTTACCCCCATCCACTACACAGCATCTCCGTCTAGCCAATCACATCAGTTAAGATTACTAGAGTCCATCCATCTAATCATACCAATACGTGGCAATATGCCACTAATAAAAATGCAATTGAGCTGCCAGATAGAAATTTGCAGCCTCGCCTCCATAATTGTAGTAAAAACTACCATATAACACTTCCTTTACCATATCATAACCCACCTCAAAACATAAGCATAATCAAAATCATAATATCATACGTACATATATCACAAATCGTATGGTATGCATACACACATATTTTCATATAGAACTTAACATAGCACATGGTTTAAACATAACATAACCTACTTAGCATACCTCTTAAGCTTACCCGTGTACATTTACATACTAAAACTTACATTTTTCATAAACTATATTATGCCCACAGACCCAATTTTTGAGTCCTTCAAACAACCCCTAATTGGGCCTTAAAATTGGCCAAAAAGCATCACACGACCCAAAAAGTTAACATGTGTGGTCTACACGATCTACCAACACAGGCTACAAAATCACACACGACCTACCACACAATCGTATGATGCACACAGTCAATCACACGACCTACACACATGGTCGTGTGACGCTGGGGAGTTTTGAAAAGCAGTTTTGTTTCGCACACCTGATTGTTGATTTTATCAACTACACCATTAGGACTCATAAAAATATATAATCATTCATTAAATCGCACTAATTAATCAAGGAAAACTCATCTAAAACGCATCCTTAAACCAAAATTTCAAACCTTATAGCAACATTTGTAACAACCATTTTTTAATGGTATTGGAAATAGTGGTTTCGAGACCACAACTCCAATGTGTTAGTCCGTAAATATTAATTATTTAACATTTACGATGCCATTAGTATCGTATTAAATATTGGTTAAGGAATTTTATTGTTTAGATAGTCAATTAAGCAAAAAGGACTAAATCATAAAAGTAGTAAATGTTAGCTCTTAATATAAAAGGTATTAAATAGTTATTGAAATAAGAGGCAATGGGCTAAAGGTGTAATTAGGCCTCTTGGGTAGTTAGTGGATGGTTGTGGCCCTTATTTGGTAAAATTTTCAAGTGAAGTAAAACAAGGGTAAACTTGTAATTACTTAAACAAGCTAATTTAAGATAAAATAAATTAGAAAATTTTAGCATCTTCTTCACTAAGTTATGAAGAATCAAAACCCTAAGGAAAAAGAGGGAAACATTTAGCAAACTTTGGGTGTTTAATCGAGTGAGTAATTCTCGTCCGTTTTTAGTAATTTTTATGTTTTTATGCTCGTGTTAGCTTGACCTAGCTAACCTGGGGACTACTTTATGGAATTTTCAAATGTTATAAATGTTACTAGTGATTTGTTTGAGTTTTTTTTGAAGTTCAATGGAAGATTATTGAATTGGGTTGTTAGTTAAGACTATTTTTGTAAAAGAATTTTTGATGATTTTAATATTTAGGGATTAAATTGTTAAAGTGATAAACTCCCAAGGATTTGTTGTAAATTAGTCACAAATATAGGCTGAAATGGGGTTGATAATATACAGCTATGATGGGTTTTTAAACAAAATTAGTTTAATTGTGTATTTTTAGCCTAGGGACTAAATTTCATAAAAGTAAAAAGTTGAGGGTAATTTTGTAAAATGTCAAAAAAGACATAATTTGATAAAATGATATAATTTTTGTTGCTAATTTGGTTAATTAAAATGAAATTATTATTTTAAATCAAGTACGTGCTGACTATCGAGGTAAAGAAAAGGTTGCAGAGTAGTCCCTATACTTAAATAATAGTTACAAATTAGTCTGGTAAGTTCGTACTGCTATTTATATATTTAAATAATACTTTTATGTACATTATTTGTTGTTATAGTAAATTAAAGTATGCTTTCCAAATTGAGAAGCTTGAGAAATGAATAAAGTAACGAATTGTCAGGCCTTGGCCTAATGATCTGAACCGACACGATGGCTGAGATCTTGCATACGTTGCGGATTCTCGACAGCTTGTGTGAGCAGCATCGTGAGTTGGTGAATTCTGGATGGATATTGAATTCTAATGATGCGAACTCTTGCGATGGCTAAGATCTTGCATACGTTGTGGATTCTCAACAGCTTGTGTGAGAAGCATCGTGAACGAGTGATATAGATTGTAACGATGGCTAAGGACTTGCACATGATATGGGTTCTTATTACCTTGTGTGAGTAGTATCGCAAACTAGTCAAATTCTGTAATTGGCTCGAACGAGCGATATATTATTAATACTGAAATGAGATTATGCCTTACTGGAAATCGAAAAAAATCTGAATATTTGGCTAGTAGTAATGCTCGACGGTTGTGAATTTTGTTTGGTAGGGATATCATTGTTATTTTGTATAATTGAATTATTAAGTTGGTTGGTATGTGATTTATTGTTAATGTTGTGAACTTACTAAGATTTTGTAAACTTACTTGTGTTTTGTTCCTTGTCTAGTAGATTTCATTTTGTAAAAGGAAGATCGGATCAACCTTAAAAATCACACTATCACGAGGAATTTTTGGTAGATTTTGTAAACATTCATGGCTTATATGGCATATAATAGGAAATGGTTGTTATGCTATGAATTAAGGTCATGTATGCTTGCTTGGTATTTGGTGATTATATGATAGACCTTGAGATATGCTAGTTAGGTCGATGTTGAATGATGAATTTTGATTGATGTGATTGTTAGAAATTAAACTAAATTTGTGGATATGATCATGGTATGGAATATATTATGTTATTTGTGATGAAGGTTGAAATGACTTAGAATGTTCATGTTGGAACCTATAAATGATTGATAGGTTGATGTTTGGTATGTCCATTATAATATGAATTTATATAGGTGATTGTATGTAGACTTAAATGGTTGAATGTGTCATGTTTTGGGATGTTTTGAGTGTATTTTAATGTATGGCAAAATTGTTATATGAATTGATTCTAAACTATTTTTAAGGCCTTAAAAGCACAATTTAAGTTGAAATGCATTGGTTTGTTATGAAAAATGTGAATGTATGATTTAAGTTGAATTATTACGATTATATGAGATTTAATGTGTGATTTGATTAGTAATGCTCCTTAACTCTAATTCGATGAGGGAGACGGATTAGGGGTGCTACAACATTTGAGTACTTCGCCAAAATATCCTCCAAATCGAAGATTACTCCACTGGAGGAGTTTCATCTGTGCACCCTTCACCTATCCAAAACACAAGAACACTCTTCACCATCAAGAAAAAAAACAAACACTAATACAATCCCTACCTTGAACGAAGAACGATTAAAAATCCTAATGTCAGAAATTAATTTGACGATACTTACACTTTACTCGGATTTTGCCCCAACAATCGAACCCCACACAACAATTACCACCAAAACATAAGTTGACAACAAACAGAAAGCAGGGTGAAAGAAAGAAGAATGAAAAAGAAAGGATAACAAAAAGAAAAGAAAGAAAAATGAGAAGCCACAAGAGAGGGAAAGGAGAAAAAAAGTGACAATGGGGAGAAGAGTGAACGTGAAACTTATTGAGAAAGTGAGGAGATTTTCTTGGGATTTACTTGAAAAATAAATCAAAATAAAATAACTACTTATCCCCGCATCCAATAACTTATCAAATTTAAATTCTAGTCTAACCTCAACACTTGGATGACATAAGCACCAATTTGCAAAAATATTACAATTTTTGCTCCCGCAGAGACTCAAACACAAAACCAAAAGGGTAAGTTAAAGCCTTTCCACTAAACTAATAAACTCATCCTTGTTAGTAATCCAACAAAAATAAAATATAAGCCTAACAATTCCAACTTGACATAGTGCCAAAATTAACAAGAACAAATCCAAAATAAGGGAAAAGGGAATCAAACTTAGAACCTAAAGCATACTTTCAAGGCACTTAACCAACACACTAAATCAACTTATTTAACATGCTTGCATAAATTAAAACCACAAATATTGGGGCAATACAAAAGTTTTGCTAATTTTAAATAGAAATATTACTTGAATATAACTCTAAGCATAAAATATAGTGTAAATATCAAATTTATACATGAACTTTTTCCCAATGTGCAATTTGTTACATGAATTACGATTTGGTGTAATTATATGCCTGAAAATTGAATTGTGGTTCATATGTATACATGAACTTTGATTTTGGTTCCATTGTACACATTAAAAGAAATGAATACATACATATATTTTCACATTGGATTAATATAATTGTTTAAGTATGGAAGATATCTGTAACAATCCGTTTTTTAGTGGTGTTGGAAACAGTGGTTTCGAGACCACAAAATCCAAGAGAAAATTTTTATATGTGTGTTTAAATTAAATAAGTCAATAATAATTTTATATGGAAATTTTGAATTAAAAGTTAGTATAAGAGGTTTGGTTCAAAAGTCAAGTGGTTTTAGAAAATGAGGTATCGAGACCTCGTTTATGAGATTTAAGGTCGTAAATATTTTATTAAATATTTACAGAGTCTTATTATATGTGAATTGAAATTTGGTTAGGTAATTTTGATGACTAATTGCTTAATTAAGGAAAAAGGAGCAAATTATAAAAGGGGTAAAAGTTAAATTGCTATTGATTAAAAATAAAAAGGCACCAAAGTGGTAATTACACCAAGGTCAAAAAGTCATAGCGGTGGAGGATATGATTACCTTCCACTAACTTTTGGGATATTTCTTCATTTAGTCCTAATTAGTTTAAGGCTAAATTGAAATAAGTTTGTTGGATTAAAATTTAATATAATTGAAGGATCAATTGTGCAATTGGACCTTCCTTAAATGGCCTAATAATAGAAATAACGTGGAATTCTTTAAGATTTGATAAATTGCAACTAAATCCTAATTAAATGAGGATTTACTAATTAGTTTATTTCTCAGTGTGATCGAGAATAATGGTTTCGAGGCCACAACTTCAATGTTTCAAATCGTAAATATTAATTATTTAATATTTAAGAGGTCATTAGTATCGTATTAAAATTTGGTTAAGGAATTTTATTATTTAGATAGTTAATTAAATGAAAATGACTAAACTGTAGATATTGTAAAAAAGTTGAAATGCTCAATTAGAGGGGTTAAATAAACAAATTAAACATGGAGGATAAATTAGTGGTTTTATATGTCAATTAGTGGTGTAATAAGTGGATTTAATTAAGCTTAAGTAAGGTTAATTAAATTAATTATAAAAGACCAAATATTTAAAAAATTGTCATAGGTATATATATGAAATTAAAAGAAGAAAAATGACATTTTTCATCATTTCTTCTTCTTCTTCACGTCCGAATGAGGGAAAACTTAGGGTTTTCATTGTTTACCTTTGAAGCATTGATTAGGTAAGGAAATCTCGCCTGTTTTTATTCATTTTTATATTTTTGAGTTTGTTCCAGTCTGATTTAGCTAATCTGGTGATTAATTTGTAAAAACTGTTAAATTTTATAATTTTTTTTTAATGGATGAATAAGCTTGTTCTTGAAATTTTATGTAAGATTTATAAGCTTGGTTGTTAGATTTGATGATTTCGTAAAGTAATTTTTAGTAATTTTTATATTAAAGGACTAAAATGTTAAAGGGATAAATTTGTAAGGACTTAAGGTGGAAGATTGAAAAAAGTGAGCTGTAGGAATGCTTTTAAACATTCGGCAAAGTTGGAAATTTAAAATAAAATGGTTAATTTGCAAGTTTTGAGCTAAAAGATTAAATTGAATAAAAGTGAAAAATTAAGGGTAATTTTGTAAAAATACCAAAAAGGTTTATTTGCATAAAATGATTAAAAATTAATGTTGATTTAAATAATTGAATGAGATTATTTTAATAGATCAAGATCTTGTCCCCGATCATGAAAAAGAGAAAATTACAGATTTATCCCTAAAGTTTACTTTAATTGCAATTTCGTCCGGTAAGTTTTTAACGTTAAATTGGCATTTAAATGTACATTATTTGTATTCTTTATAATTGTTACAGAACAAGTTATGGTACGTGAAACTGACAAATATGAAAACAAATGAATGAAAGAGATACCAGGCTTTGAGCCGGAAAGTGAAACTGGTCTGATGGCTGAGAACCTGTATTTGTTACGGATTTTATACAGCATCGTGAGTCACTATATGTGAAATGTGTCCAAGATTGGATTACAGGCCCTACGATGGATGATATTTATGCTTGATTTGCATATTCTCGTTAGCTTAGTGTGAGCAGCATCGTTAGGGAACAGTTATATGCACAAATACCATATCGATGGCTGAGGTACCACACATGTTGTGAGTTCTCATCAGCTTAGTTTTAGCAGCATCATATACTGGTAGCAGTTATATGTACAGATACCGTATCGATAGCTAAGGCACTGCATATGTTGCGAGTCCTCATCAGCTTAGTGTAAGCAGCATCGTATACCGGTAACAGAAATGACATTTGGTCAAAGGGGATGAATTCTGATTATAGCCTACTGAAGCACCGTTCTGATCTGGGTTGATTGATTCACAGATTGTACAACACATGTTATTCTATAACTTATTAAACTCTTCGAACTTGCTAAGCTATGAAAGATTACCTGTGAAATTGTTGTTGTTTTGTAAATTCTATTTTGTTGCTCAAAGATCAAATCGTCTTGAAGAAATCACACTATCTCGAGAGCTCACTCGGTAGTAGTTACATCACTCAGATATATGGCTTGTACTAGGATGTTTTTATCTTCAATAGTACTTGATTTGGACAAGTTGTAAAATGACTTGTTAAGCTTATGTTTTGTAAGTTTTGTTGATGTTTCTAATAGACATACATGCATAAGATATATTGTTTTGTAAATCCATAAATATTGATATGTTATTCTTTCTTCTCATGAGAAATTGTATATTTTGTGTTGTGAATTTATGTAAGTTTTGTTATCATTCAGTTATGAACTTAGAAGATCTAGGTGCATACTTGAAATCTACGTACTCGTTTCGGTAGTACTCTTGCATGTTTCGATAGAAGTACAAGGAATTTGAGACTTTCGTTACTAACTAGCATTGTATCAGTAGTATTACAATAGTATCAGTAGTTCTAGTCATAGTAGTATTAGTAGGGGTGAGCAAAACTCGATTTGAATCGAAAAATTCGAAAAAAAATTTGAATTTCGAATTATTCGAATCGAGTTATTTGAGTTAAACGAATCGAGTTGAATTTTTTTCAAATTTCGAGTTCGAATTGAATTGAATTTTCGAATTCGAATAACTCAAATAATTAGAATAAACCGAATAAAACTATATTATTTTTAATTTTAAATTTATATTACTCATGCTCAATTTACTTTACCCCGTTTTCTCCTAAAGCTCAAACCTTTTATCTTACCCAATTTTTTTCCCTAAGGATTAAAAACTCGTCCATAAACTAAACCCAACTATTTTTAATTTTTTACCTTTTACCTTACTAAAATACAATTTCGTTTTTTTAAAAAAAACTCATAAACTAAACCCAAAATCAATTTTCTATAAAATTAAATAATTTTTTTTTTAAATATATAAAATTAAACAACACCAAATTAATTTTTTTTAATTTAACTCAAACAAATATATTCGATTCGTTTCGATTCGAATTCTATCTCGCTCGACTCAATTCGTAAAAATTTCAAATCGAGTTAAGATGATGAAATAGGATTTGAAAACTCGATTAACTCGAAAATTTTCCATTCGATTCGATCGAATGCTCACCCCTAAGTATCGGTAGTCTGAATACTTGTATCGGTAGAAGTTATAAGGTAGAACATCTTAACTCTCTGGAGTTTATTATATCGGTAGAAGTTTGAATTGTATCAGTAGTAGTCATACTTGTATCGGTAGAATCTTCCTAACTACTGGTAGGAAATTGCAGATATTTTTAAGTTGTTTACTAACTTGACTTTTATCAATATTTATCCAACAAGTACCGATAGAAGTCCCTCAGAATTGTGAAATGACATTTTTGCCCTAAATAGACTGTATTGTTATTTAAGTTTATAATTATTTTTGTGTATGATATATTAAATTATTAAATTATATTAAAATGAAGTGATATTGGAAATTAGTCAACGATAAATGATCAGAAAGACCCTAAAACCCTAACCAGCAACAGTGTCGGGTTTGGGTACTATACAATGATAGTAAGAATGATTGATGTAGCTTGGATGATATTGTGGTATTATGGTTTGATATGGAATATAAATGATATGTGATATGAATATTGATTCCTTCTTGCAATGTAATGATGAGTATTTGGTTAGCTAGTGATGAAAGTTGTGTGTTTGAGACATAGGGCCATGTGATCCCTGATGGAAAATTTTCGTACGTGATTCCTAAGTTCTTGTGTGATTGAATTTGATTCTTGAATTATTGAAAGGTTGTAAATGAATGTATAAGATTAAATGGAATTAGTATTCTGAGTTGCAAGTTTGTAATTGTATAAATTGTGATTGATTTGTATGTATGGAAAAAAAAAATTCGTAAAGTTCTGTAAACCCTTAGACCTTAAATTAGAGATAGTTACAGTTTTTAGGTGTTACATTTAGTGGTATCAAAGCTACGGTTTAGTTGATTCTTGGACTAAGGGTAGTGTGAATAAAGTCTAGAAAGTACATGCCATATAAACCTGTGATATTGATGATCTGATTTAACTCCTGTTTATTTGCAGATTATAAGATATTATCTGAATCTGAACGTGACGAAATTAATGGAGTTAATAATAATATCTGACTATTGATTCTGGTGGAAGTTATAGTATTTTGGCTTCATAAATATTTGAAACAAGGAGTGAATTTATAACCGCTACCTCTAAGTATAGGTAGTGAATTTATAACCGCTACCTCTAAGTATAGGTAAATATAGTGGGATCGAAGACATAAGGATGGATCTGAAATTTCAGTGCCTAATATTATTCCTAGTATGATATATTCTTTTGATATTATTTTTTTGGGTATGCACTGATATAGATTGGGTTAATTTATCTATATATTGCATTATATTAAAAATGGATAGGGGCCTATTTCCTAAATCAATGAGTTTGATATTTGAATCATAAGCTGTTGGGATAGAGCTGGTATGCCGAAACTATCTGCTGAAAATTTATGACTGTGATTTTTCTGACGATTTGATGTTACTATCCTTTCATGAATTTGGTATTAATCTGGAAATGATTGATTGAAGTTATATGATACCGTAATGAATTACAAACTGAAATAAATTAATTGAAATGTTGGACTGATGTACTGATTATGGTTGAGTCATGTAAATCAGAGTTGTTCAGATGTCTTTGTACAAGAAATGATCTAAAATGATTGAAAACAATTTATATATATATATATATATGATTGACTACTCAATTAAAAATTTTAGATTTGAGGATATTGTGTACTGTTCACCAATGGATATTTTGATTTATCTCTTGAAAGATTTCTGTGATTTTTGCCTAAGTCTAATAATGGAATAAATTCAAGATATAGAATAAAATCTTATATCTTATACAGAAGACTTGTTCAATAAGTTAAAAGTGTAACACCCAAATCCCGTACATCGTCGCCGGTTAGGATTCCGGTGTCTACTATTCATTTTATATCATTCATCTTTTACAAATATCCGACCATTTGCATCTTTATTCAAGACAACTATAAATTCTCACAATTTAAAATAATATCTAAACATAACACAATTTTGTCAAAGGTAAAAAAGGTATTTCCAACATTTTAGGGGACTTCTACCGGTACCTGATGATCAAGTATTGGTAGTAGTCAATTCAATGAACAATTTAGAACTGTGCAGATTTTTACTGATACCTTTATTAATTCTATTGGTACAAGTATAATTTCTACCAATAGAAATCATGCAACTATCGATACCAAAAACTCCAGAGAGCAAAAATCCATACCCTGCAACTTCTACCTATACAAGCTTACATACTATATAACATGAACTACCAATACTTGCATTTCAACTACCGATACAATCTAAGTCAGTGTACAACCCCTGTCCTACCCTGCACTTCTACCGAAACATACATGAACTCTACCGAAACAAGTATGCAGAATTCAATGAATCATGCTTAAACTCTAGTTTATTAACCATTCATCATTTCATAACTTCAAAATACGGCATGTTAATACATTGTACATACTTTTAAGACATTTCATACACCTCACAAGATATGTATATCTCATTGAACTAGCATACAAGATTATAGTCAACATTCAACTAAAATTCATATTAAGGAATTTCATAATCTCATACAAGTAGTGCAAAAGACAACTTCATCCTAGTACATGCCATATTAACCGAGTGATGTAAAAGTCTATCAAACAACTCCGGGATAGTGTGATGCTTCAGGATGATCCGATCCCTGAACAGCAAAAAAAATGAATCTACAAAACAAATGCAAATACACAGGTAAGCACTTTAAGGCTTAGTAAGTACATAAAGTTAAATAGATTTAACGAACTTCAAAAGTAGTAAAAATCTAATTAACCAAATGAAACATTATTTACATTTGGGGTAGGTTTCACTCGCATTTGTGACTCACGATGACACAAAGTCATCGGACCCTTGTTCCGCATTGGAACTCATTTCATTTAATACTCTTGATGACATATAGTCATCGGACCCCTTTGTTCCGTATAGGAATTCATATACTCACAATGACACTGAGTCATCGAACCTTTAATTCGTCATGGATTCATTTACTCACGATGACACTTAGTCATCGGACCTTTAATCCGTAAATGATTCATTTACTCACGATGACACTTAGTCATCGGACCTTTAATCCTTAAAGGATTCATTTACATACGATGTCACTTATTCATCGGACCTTTAATCCTTAAAGGATTCATTTACTCATGATGACACTTAGTCATCAGGCTCTTTCGTTTATAGCTCGAACCCGTTTTATCTTCCATATTTCATTCGCACTCGTCTTCCACAATTTTTATTATCATTTCATCTCACTGCAATAGTCATATTACAAGAATAAGCAATTTAAGTTAGAATTTAACCATACGAACTTACCAGACTGGATTGCGGTTGTGAATGGATTATAGGGACTACTCCGTTAATTTTCCTTTTCCTTGATCTGTGGCACGATCGTAGTCTACATTCACAAATCATTTCATTTCTTACATTAAATTACACCACTAATTCATTTAACACAATATAGTCCTTTTGGTAAAATTACAATTTTACCCTTAATAGTTTCATTTTATTCAATCTGGTCCTTTCAACACAAAACATGCAAAATAACCATTCTCACACACAACCAACCATAACCGAATTCTCTTAAGTATCTATTCAACCCATTCACTCATTTATTTTCACAACAATACATGTAATTTCACCATTTTCACACTTTAGTCCTTAAATCCTAATTTCATCAAAAATCACTTT
Source organism: Kokia cookei (assembly GCA_039519145.1). Classification (NCBI taxonomy): domain Eukaryota; kingdom Viridiplantae; phylum Streptophyta; class Magnoliopsida; order Malvales; family Malvaceae; genus Kokia; species Kokia cookei. The sequence continues at coordinate 15,579,118 of CM076907.1, read as the reverse complement.
ACAAAAAGATTTAACCCAAGTATCAAACACTCAAATATATCAAAAGCTTTCAAGAACAAGCAATTTCAACAATGGCAAGTTTTCTAACATTTGACAGATTCACAAATTAGTTCTTGCATAAGCTAGATTAAGTTGATACAGACTCAAAAACATAAAAATTACTAAAAGCGATCAAGGTTTGCTTACCCACATCAAAGCTCAAAGATTGGAAATGAAAACCCTAGGTTTTTCCCCCTTAGTGTCGTGTGAAGAAGAAAGAAGAAAGAAAATGGGATGAAATTCTCAATTTATTTCTTTTAATTTCATATATATATAAATGGCAATTTTGTAATTATTGAGACTTTCATCATTAAGCTTTAATTAAACATTTTTAACCTTTATTAAATCTATTTACTCTAAATTTAACCCATACCAATCCACTAACTTATATTCCTTGGTTAATTTACTTATTAAGTCCTTCTAATTTAACAAATATACCTTTATCCTTTTTTTTATATAATTTAGTCCTTTCTATTCAATTAACTATCTAATCAATGATATTTTCGAATCATAATTCATATGATGCATATATCACCAAAAATATTTAAAATGAATAATTTTACGACTCGACTCATCGGAGTTGTGGTCTCGAAACCACTGTTTTCGACACCATTGAAAATCGGGCTGTTACAAAAAGAACGTAACAGTGTATTTGAAAGTTAATAAAGATTTAGTTATTCAGTTCTGAAAATTTCTTTTGAACTTGAGAAAATCATTAAGAATTCTAGTAATATTGTCTAAATTAACTAATGTCTCTGTTGATTTATGAAGATGATGAATCAGATTGTTCAATCTTATCTAGATGTTTAGATAAAGTTGTAATTATGATTATTGATGATACTCTGAAAGATTTCAAATAGAATTTGTGTATACATAATATGTGAGAAATGTATTATAGACTATGTGTGAGCAATAATTTACGTGAAAACTATCAACGGCGAGTTTTAGCTTAATGAGGTTGATTTTCTTGGTTATGTAAATTTGACAGATGAATTGGAGTAGGTTTGGGTAAAAAGAATTTTCTATTATTATATGAAAACTTCAAAAAACATCTCTGGAAATTTTTGTTTTGATCTATCTTAAATCTGGGAAGGAAATTGAACATCAAGTATTGTCTAAATTATTACTACTTATTATGATTCCTAGGTAAGGAAAGTCAAGATAAAGTTTGTGTCATTTGAGATTATTATGAGATTTTTATTCTCTATATTTGGATGAGCTAGTAATGATTTTTGTTGTGAGGAAAACATTAGAATAAACAAGTATTACTAGATAAAAATTTTGATGACGAAATTTCCTAAGGGGGAAGTTGTTACAACCTGTTTTTCAATGGTGTTGGAAACAGTGGTTTCGGGACTATAAACCCGATGAGAAAATTTTTATATAAGTGTTTAAATTAAATAAATTAATAATAATTTTATATGGAATTTTTGAGTTGAAAAATTTTCATTATTTAATTAAAAGTTAGTATAAGATGTTTGGTTCAAAAGTCAAGTGGTTTTAGAAAATGAGGTATCAGGACCTCGTTTATAAGATTTAGGGCAGTAAATATTTTTATTAAATATTTATAAAGTCTTATTATATGTGAATTGAAGTTTGGTTGGGTAATTTTGATGACTAATTGCTTAATTAAGGAAAAATGAGTAAATTGTAAAAAGGGTAAAAAGTTAAATTGCTATTGATTAAAAAGAAAAGACACCAAAGTGGTAATTACATCAAGGTCAAACAGTCCAAGTGGTGGAGGATATGGTTACCTTCCACTAACTTTTGGGATATTTTTCATTTAGTCCTAATTAGTTTAAGGCTAAATTGAAATAAATTTGTTGGATTGAAATTTAATATAATTGAAGGATCAATTGTGTAATTGGACCTTCCTTAAATGGCCTAATAATAGAAATAATGTGGAATTCTTTAAGTTTTGATAAATTGCAATTAAATCCTAATTAAATGAGGATTTACTAATTAGTTTATTTCTCAGTGTGATCGATAATAGTGGTTTCGAGGCCACAACTTTGATGTGTCAGACCGTAAATATTAATTATTTAATATTTACGAGGTCATTAGTATCGTATTAACATTTGGTTATGAAATTTTATAGTTGAGATAGTTAATTAAATGAAAATGACTAAACTGTAGATATTGTAAAAAGTTGAAACGCTCAATTAGAGGGGTTAAATAAACAAATTAACCATGGAGGTTAAGTTAGTGGATTTATATGTCAATTAGTGGTGTAATAAGTGGATTTAATTAAGCTTAAGTAAGGTTAATTAAGTTAATTATAAAAGACCAAATATTTACAAAATTCTCATAGGTATATATATGAATTTGAAAGAAGAAAAATGACATTTTTCATCCTTGCTTCTTCTTCTTCACGATCAAATGAGGGAAAACTTAGGGTTTTCCATTGTTTACCTTTGAATTTGATTAGGTAAGGAAATCTCGCTCGTTTTTAGTAATTTTTTATGTTTTTGAATTCATTCTAGTCTGATTTAGCTAATTCGGTGATTAATTTGTAAAAACTGTTAAATGTTATAAATTTTGCCATGGATGAATAAGCTTGTTCTTGAAATTTTATGGAAGATTTATAAGTTTGGTTGCTAGATTTGATGATTTCGTAAAGTAATTTTTAGTAATTTTTATATTAAAGGACTAAAATGTTAAAGGAATAAATTTGTAAGGGCTTAACGTGAAAGATTGCAAAAAGTGAGCTGTAAGAATGCTTTTAAACATTCGAAAAAGTTGGAAATTTAAAATAAAATGGTTAATTTGCAAGTTTTGAGTAAAGGACTAAATTGAATAAAAGTGAGAAGTTAAAGGTAATTTTGTAAAAATACCAAAAAGGCCTATTTGCAAAAAATGATTAAAAATTCATATTGATTAACTAATTGAATGGAATTATTGTAATAGATCAAGATCGTGTCACCGATCGTGAAAAAGGAAAAATTACGGATTTGTCCCAAGAGATCACTTTACCGCAATTTCGTCTAGTAAGTTCGTAACATTAAATTTACATTTAAATGTACATTATTTGTATTCTTTATAATTGTTATAGAATAGGTTATGGTACGTGAAACTGACAAATATGAAAAGAAATGAATGAAAGAGATACTAGGCTTTGAGCCGGAAAGTGAAACTGGTCCAATGGCTGAGATCCTGCATTTGTTGCGGATTCTCTACAACATCATGAGTCACTATCTGTGAAATGAATCCAAGATTGGATTAAAGGCCCTACGAAGGTTGAGATTTATGCTTGATTTTCATATTCTCGTCAGCTTAGTCTGAGCAACATCGTTAGGGAATAGTTATATGCACAGATACCGTATTGATGGCTAAGGTACCACATATGTTGCGAGTCCTCGTTAGCTTAGTCTGAGCAGCATCGTATACTGGTAACAGTTATATGCATAGATTTCGTATCGATAGCTAAGCTACCGCATATGTTACGAGTCCTCGTCAGCTTAGTGGGAGCAGTATTGTATACTGGTAAGAATTATATGCATAGATATCGTATCGATGGTTGAGGTACCGCATATGTTGCAAGTCCTCGTCAGCTTAGTGTGAGCAGCATCGTATACTGGTAACAGTTATATGCACAGATACCGTATCGATGGCTGAGGTACCGCATATGTTGCGAGTCGTCGTCAGCTTAGTATGAGCAGCATTGTATACTGGTAACAGTTATATGTACAAATACCGTATCGATGGCTGAGGCACCGCATATGTTGTGAGTCCTTGTCAGCTTAGTGTGAGTAGCATCATATACCGGTAACAGAAATGACATTTGGTTAAAAGGGATGAATTCTAATTATAGCCTACTGAAGCACTGTTCTAATCTGGGTTTATTGATTCACAGATTGTACAACACATCTTATTCGATAACTAATAAACTCTATGAACTTGCTAAGCTATGAAAGATTACTTGTGAATTTGTTGTAGTTTTGTAAATTCTATTTTTCTGCTCGAAGATCAGATCGCCTCGAAGAAATCACACTATCTCGAGAGCTCACTCGGTAGTAGTTACATCACTTAGATATATGGCATGTATTAGGATGTTGTTATCTTCAATAGTACTTGATTTGGATAAGTTGTAAAATGACTTGTTAAGCTTATGTTTTGTAAATTTTGTTGATGTTTCTAATAGACATACATGCATAAGATATATTGTTTTGTGAATCCATGAATATTGATATGTTATGCTTCCTTCTCATGAGAATTTTATATTTTGTGTTGTGAATTTATGTAAGTTTTGTTATCATTCAGTTATGAACTTAAAAGATCTAGGTGCATACTTGAAATTTACGTACTTGTTTCGGTTGTACTCTTACATGTTTCGGTAGAAGTATAGGTAATTTGAGACTTTGGTTATTGACTAGCATTGTATCGGTAGCATTACAGAAGTATCAAAAGTTTTGGTTATAGTAGTATCGGTAGTCTGAATACTTGTATCGATAGAAGTTATAAGGTAGAACTTCTTAGCTCTCTGGAATTTATTATATCGGTAGAAGTGTGAATTGTATCGGTAGTAGTCATACTTGTATCGATAGAATCTTCCCAACTACTGGTAGGAAACTGCAGATATTTTTAAGTTGTTTACTAACTTGATTTCTACCAATACTTGTCCAACAGGTACTGGTAGAAGTCCCTCAGAATTGTGAAATGATATTTTTACCCTAAATAGACTGTATTGTTATTTAAGTTTATAATTTTTTGTGTGTGTATGATATATTAAATTATTAAATTATATTAAAATGAAGTGATATTGGAAATTAGTCAACGGTAAATGATCGGAAAGACTCAAAACTCTAACCGACGACGGTGTCGAGTTTGGGTACTATACAGTGATAGTAAGAATGATCGATGTAGCTTGGATGATATTGTGGTATTATGGTTTGATATGGAATATAGATGTCATGATATGTGAAATGAATATTGATTCCTTCTTGCAAAGTAATGATGAGGATGTTTGGGTTATAATTTGGTTAGCTAGTGATGAAAGTTGTGTGTTTGAGACATAGGACCATGTGATCCCTGATGGAAAATTTTCGTACGTGATTCCTAAGTTCTTGTGTGATTGAATTTGATTCTTGATTGATTGAAAGGTCGTAAATGAATGTGTAAGATTAAATGGAGTTAGTATTCTGAGTTGCAAGTTTGTAATTGTATAAATTGTGATTGATTTGTATGTATGAAAAAAAAGGACTCGTAAAGTTCTGTAGACCTTGAGACCCTAGATCAGAGATGGTTGCAGTTTTTTAGTGTTACATCATCAATGTAAAATGAAGTTAATTCGATAATATTGTTAGTGATTTGCGAAAATTGAGTCAAATCAAAATGTCATATATAAAGTTAAACATGATTTAGTAGGTTTGATAAGTAGTAGTGTTACAAATTATAAACACAAGTAAATATTATTATAAAGTTAAGGTAATTTATGTGTTTAGAGTTTTTTTTGAATAATCTCATTATAAATTCTGATCATATATGTTTTTTTTGACATAATGTTTAGAACTATCCATAGCCCCCCAACTCATAAATAAGAAAATAATGTACTTCAGCGCACTCGAACCCACATCCTCCTACATTGACAACAATGTCTATATCAATCGAACTAATACATCGATATGATTTAGATTTATTAGTCATAAAGTAGATGATAACTCAATTAAAAATAAAATTATATTCACATTTAAATATTATTACAAGATTAACGTAAATTTGTAGGACATGTAAATATAAATATAATTATAATTTAAAATTATTAATTAATATTTATTTTCTAAATAAATTGGTGTATATAGATAAAACAATTTGATACTTAGCCCAGCCCGAACACATAGGCATTTGGCCCAAGAATTAAATACAATACAAAAGCACTGAAGGGGTAAATGCGTAATTTACAATAGAAGAAACTCGGCACATGCGAGTTAAAAGGTACGTGTCTGGAAAGAACCTTTTGTTTACACTTTGTTTTTCTCATTCCTGCAAAACCAAAAAATCTCTCAAATTTTCCTTTTTCCTGTTCTTTTTTAAATTAAAGAAGCTTGATGTTCGGGCCACACTTTACATGTAGCTGACCTTTAAGCTCTTCGATATTGGAACAGGTAGTTTGATTTATTTTTTGGTTTTTCTAACCATTTTTCCTTCATTTAGGGTTTCGTTTTTTTTGTTCGCCGCTGAAATAGAATTTCCGTGGAAAGGAACGAACATTTCCTTGAGAAACAAACAGATTTGTTTTGTTGAAATTCACAGTACTGTGTCGGATAAGATAGTACGGGAGCTTAATTTGCTGATTTTCAGCTTTGGATATTCTTCCATGAGAAATATGTGTTACTGAACTAGGACATCTTAAGTCTCCGTCCCTTTATCAGTACTTTGGTGTTTTAATTTATTGATCTTGAGCTTGATTATGATTACATGTGGGACCGAATTTGTTTTTCTTTTCTAAGGAATCAGATGACTGTTGGAACTTACCCAAGGGCAAATTTGGTGCGAGAAAGAAGAGATTAAAATTTTTGCTTGATTATTGGCTGTTGATTTTGTAGCTCATAGGAGGAGATGGCGTCTTCTTCACATAATGTGGAGTTAGAGGCAGCAAAGTTTCTGCATAAGCTCATTCAAGATTCTAAAGATGAGCCTTCAAAGCTGGCAACAAAGCTTTACGTGGTATGGGTACTTTTTTGGGTCAATTAAGTGGTATTTATTGTGCACTAGTTACAGAGTTAGCTCTAAGTTTTAATACCATTTATACGGAAGCTGATTCTTATCATTTACGAATGTTTTAGATATTGCAACACATGAAATCTAGTGGGAAGGAACATTCAATGCCGTTTCAAGTAATATCAAGGTGACACATGGTTTGAGACTTTGAGGTTTATTAAATCTTCATATAAAATACATTGGATCTTGTAACCTAGTGAGAGAATGTGCCGAAGTTATTTCATCTAGATGGAGATAGCAATTTAGCGAATTGAGTTAATTCAGATAATGGTGGATCTGATAAATAAATTTGATTGATTGCATATTGTTTGCTTTGATCATCATTGACACTTGAATTCTAGTAATCTAGTTTTGATTACCTTTAAATGGATGCAAGATCATTTATTTTCTAGCTTGTATTATAGTAAAAATGTGTTCAAATTTAGCGTTTTTCATGTATGTGACAATTGCTGTTTAAATTTATATATCTCACTCCAGGATTTCATGGTTAAATTTTCTAGCTTGAACCGTAGTGTACTCTAACCTAAATTTCAAATTACAACTGATATATCTTTATTCTCCATTTTCCCCTGCTGTACTCTGTCCTTGTACTTGGATTTATCTCCGTGGTTGCAATGGAGTTTAGAACTTAGTATTTAAATGTATAGATCTTTCTTCTAGTCAAATTATCATTGAGGTTGTCCGCCCTTTCTCTGAAAATGTCTGCTAGTTTGCCTGACATAATTTTCTTTATTCAAGGGCAATGGAGACTGTTATCAATCGACATGGTCTGGACCTTGACGCTTTGAAATCATCACGGCTTCCCGGGTCACAAATAGTGGATTCTACATCTGGGCAATATGTTGGTAAATTGCTGTTAATCAAACTTCATTTAGCATCTGATGGCAAATTTTTACAGATGCATCCTCATTGTTGCATGGCATATTGAACTAACCATTTATAAATGAGATTCTTTTCTTCAGGATCCTCTCAGGCTGTTTCAGTTCCAAAAGATTCTAAAGCAGGAGTAGCCCAAAATGAGATACCTAAATTTGATCCATTTTCATCCAGCAGGCCGCCTGTTGGCCCAAGCATTGCTGGACATGAGTATTATCCAGGATCTGGAACTCATAGGGGTATTCAGTCTTTTGAACATGGAAGCCCCTCAAGTTTGGACACTGGGTCTGCTAACTCACAATCACAAGACAAACAAATGAATCAAAATGATAGCAAGAAGGGTGCAACTAAAAGAAAGAGGGTTGATTCATCATCACCATTAGAACCAAATTTTGATGAATTTCTTAATGCTGTCGTTGATCCTAGGAAAGGGAAGATGAATAAGGCTGAAACATCTGGCCCTGCTAACTACAACATGGTCCCAAGTAGTGGTCAAATGGAGCATTTTCCATCCTCGCCTGGAAATATGAGATCAATGCATAGAGGTAGACAGGATGGTCAAAATGTAACAGAGAACCTGGTGGATTCATCAAAAATTAGCAATATGATGTCACGTGGTCCTAGTTCAAAGTATCCTGAAGAGGTGGAAGTTTCTTCTGCTCAAAATGTTCCAAGACAGCAACAAGGTGGACTACCTGGTGCACATGAAATTTTTTCTTCCAGGGGCAAGGCTGGGTTACCCTTTGACAGATCTCAACTTCACAGGTTTTCTCCGAATGTTTCTGGCAACATAACAGCAGAAATTGCATCTCAGCAGTTGATGCATGCATCTCTTATGCCGGGTGAGAATCGACTTTGGATTTTGAAAAGATAGAATTTGCTTGAACTTGATTGATATTTTAATAGACATGGGTTTAATAGGCTGGTTTATGTGTGTTTTTCCTTATTTATTTATTTATTTATTTTTCAGTTTTATCTAGGCAAAAAGGTGGAAGAAGGCCTACCATTAAATAGTTTGAGTTAGATATTCTGTTTGTTGATGAAATCCTGTATGGTTTGCGATGTTCAGTTATATTCGGGACCCAATATAGTTCTGTTGTGGACTATGTTATCTGCTATCTTTGATAATGTTTCTACTTTTTTGGCCTGGTCCACTCAAATTTGTGAATCAGCCCTTCTCATTGACTGATGAAATTTGAGAATGACTCGTTTTCTTGATGGTGACTAACTAATACCTATAGAGTGATGGTGAATAAGAATTGGCTGAGCTTGGAGACTTCCTAAAATGTATCTGAATTTCCAAACATCTCCTCAATCTACGAATTTTATCACATTGTTGGTGTTGTTTAACTTTCAGGTTCTTTTGGGAAGGTTCAAGGAGGATTGTCTGTCCCACCTAACTATCATGCAGGAGAATTAGCATATTCAGGTTCAGGCCAATTTAGTGGTTCTGAGAGTCAGAAGCATGGGTTATCCAAAAGTTCTGTAGCAAGTCCTGATGGGTCGTCTTCAACACTTTCTGCTGGAAAAGTTTTGGAGCATGATGGAGGCAGTTCAAATATGTTAGGAGATGTAAATAAGATAGCTCAGGTACTCATTTTGTTTTCTTCTTTACATGCATGTTTCTGTTAAGTCACTGGCTTCAATAATGAGAATAACTGTGCCATTTCTGGGGCTCTATTATGTCCTTTATGAGAGGAAGGAAATGATTAGACTTGGACTGTTTCTAAATGTTGCTTTGAATGTTGCTGATTTGTATAATGAATTGGCTGGAATTTAATGTTATGCTTTTTTTGGCAGGCTGGCAGACAAAATAGTGCCTCAGAAATGACTATGCTTAGGGCCACGGCTCCAAGAGACATGGGAAAGTCTCCTGTCTCTCAATCTGCCGCACTATCTAGCATGCCCTTCAAGGAACACCAGTTGAAACAGCTTAGAGCCCAGTGCCTTGTTTTTCTAGCTTTCAGGTATTGCAATAGTGCAGGTGGTAAGAATGGTTATTGTGGTCTGTTATTTTTATTTTTCTGCATAACTTGTGGTTGTCCACTTGCAGAAATGGTTTGATGCCAAAGAAGCTGCATCTTGAAATTGCGCTTGGAAACATATTTCCTAGAGAAGGTAGGTTTATATTATTTATTTGTTTTACAAATTTCATTTATATCCATTCACTTGGTAACATCAGTTGGCAATACAGATGGCGTTCGCAAAGAGTTGAATGATCATAGAGGCAAAGCACAGACTTCTAGTGACCCAAGTAGCATATCTGAAGTTGCAATGTCATTTGGAATGATGAATAATTTACCACCAGCTTCGACATCTATCGGAAGATTTCCAGAAGCTGATTCCTTGTCAAAAGAAGCAGAAAAATTAAAAGTGGAGGAGACTAATGGCCCAACTTCTGATCTTTCGGCAATTGTCGAGGAAAGGAAACATATTCTAGCTACAAGGAAGGCAGAGGCTGATCTTCAGAGCCACGAGGCAGTGGAACCACAGGCATACTTACCTACAATGTCACGACAGCCTGACTCTGCCACTGCAAAGGATGGTTTTATTATTCATAACAATTTGGATGGCATGGAGAATGGCCATCTGCAAGTTTCAAAGGCTGATCTAGCCTCATCTATGATGGGTGCTAATAAACAAGTGAACCCTGAAATGATGGGCTGGTCCGGAATTGGCTTTCATAATGAGGTTTCCAGGGCATCTTTGCCGGCTGCTGCTATCCAGCATGAGTTGGTGCTAGAAAGAAAAGATAATGCTCCTCTGTTTCAAAGTCTTGGTAATTTTGCCGAATCAATATCATTTTTGCTAATGGCCACTTGTCTTCTTAGTATAGTTAGAATGGAAATGATAATCTTTAAGCCTTTTAGATTTGAAGATGTTAGCTTTTGTAATGTGGTATGGTGCTGAGGATCTAAAATTCTCTGAGTTTTAAACAAGATTAATCTGATTTGGCCCAAGTTATTCCAATTAATGGAATGCTGAGAAATGATGTCTATTTTACCACAGAGCAAGATGAGGATAAATCCGTGTCAACTGATACATTGCCATCTCCAAAGTATACAATGTTGGAGAAATGGATTATGGATCAGCAGAAACGGAAGTTCTTAGCTGAGCAGAAGTGGGTTGCAAAACAGCAAGAAACTAGGCAAAGAATTATTACCTGTTTCACAAAATTAAAGGTTTGTTAAGGCTTTCTTCTAACTCCTTGGTATATGGTAATAACTTTGTGTTTCTTTCTGATTTCTGTGAATCCATCCCACAAGATTGTTAAGGATATTATTATTCACTCTAATATTTGTGCACTGCTAGTAGAAAGGAAAATTTCTCATTAAATTGAGTGAGACTTGGAATAGAAAGTTAAACCTTAAGAAGAAGACCACCACATGTTTTCTATTCTGCTAATAAATCTACTTTCTATTTTAATTTTGTATGTCTTTTGTATCTACAAAAATGTCTATTTCTTCTTATGGTAGCACATGGAATGGTTTTATATTTGGAATTATGATGTTGCATCATAGTCTATGACCTAGATAGCAAAAGGAATTCATCCTTAACATTTGGGTAATGCCATCTTATTATCTTATTGGCTAGAAATGGGTGATGTCTAGTATTTAAGCTTATGAACTTGGGTGAAATAGGTTTTCTTGCGTGATGGGTGATTTTTAGTTCTTAAGCTTGCAAACTCGGTTGGAATTCATCTTTTTTTGCTTGGAAATAATTGATTAAGAATCATGAGGTATGGTATAAGAACTTGTGGTGTAGGTAATTAAGACAATCAATGAATTTGGACGTCTTTAGAGATTTTTTTTTTTCTCTTTTATTAAATGACATTGCATACTTGTTTGAGTGTTTTGTTTTCCTCTCTGAACTTTGTGTCCTTAGGAATCCATTGTTTATGCATTTCCTGATACATAATGATGATGTCAAATTTTCTTTATATTTTACTGTTCAACATGTGTTGAATCTTATACCTTTTTAGAACAAAATGGTTCTTTCTTTATTTTTCAAAGTCTTTTGCATAGCTTTTATCTTGTTTCCCATGCTGTGGGGGGGGGGGGGTCGAAGAAATGCTTTGACTATAGATTTAGCATTGCAGATAGCTAACAGAATTCATCCTTTTTGGATAAATCTTTCTTATTGACTAGAAATGGGTATTCTGGTACTTAGCTTGCAAAATTGGCTATTCGAGTGAAATGATATTTTTCTTTTGTGTGGAATCTATTGATTAAGAGCTCATTGGACTGCATACTAACTTTTAGGTCAATCATCCAAGTTAGGGCTTCACACATCTTTTGAGAATTGTTAATTAATTTATTTATTGGCCTTGCATATTTCATTTGAATTTCTTTTTCTCACTGAAATTTGTGGTGTTAGGAACTTATTGTTTATGCGTTTCTTGATACCTTATGGTGTTGTTAAGTTATCTTTATTTTCTACTTTCAGCATGTGCAATGAAACTTATGCCTAAGGACGTGGTTCTGTCTTTTTATCTCACCTTTTGCCTAACTTCTATCATAAATAAGGAGTTCAAAGAAATGCATGGTTTCACTTTGGGTCTAGCATTGCACGGGTAAATTGTTTTAGCAACTAATACATTCACATGTAGGGAAATGTGAGCTCATCTGAAGATATATCTGCAAAAACCAAAAGTGTAATAGAGTTGAAGAAAATCCAATTATTGGAGCTTCAACGTCGCCTAAGGAGGTAATTCCCTTATAGATTTGCCGTTAAGTTAGTATCTTTTGTATTTCTTATCTTGGTTTGTTGTTACCAAGGTCATAGCAAAGTTAGTTTGGTTGTATCCTCGATATGATTTTTTATTTGACATTCTATTCTTAAAATTGGCAGTGATTTTCTGAACGACTTTTTTAAACCCATTACAAATGATATGGAACGCCTGAAATCATACAAGAAACATAGACATGGTAGAAGGTTAAAACAACTCGAGAAATATGAGCAGAGAATGAAAGAAGAGCGACAAAAGAGAATACGTGAGAGGCAGAAGGAGTTTTTCAGTGAGATAGAAGTTCACAAGTATTTACCACTTGCTTTTTCCTACAATTTAATGCCTCTCTCTTATTCGGTTGTGTTAGATAAAGCTACCACCTCCTTTCTTACTTGCTTGGTATGTTGAAACCTCAGGGAGAGGCTGGATGATGTGTTTAAAGTTAGAAGAGAACGTTGGAAAGGTATCAATAGATATGTGAAGGAGTTCCATAAGAGAAAGGAGCGTATACATCGTGAGAAGATTGACAGAATTCAGCGTGAGAAGATTAACTTACTCAAAATCAATGATGTAGAGGGTTATTTGCGAATGGTTCAGGTTAGTTTGCACTTACTAGCTTTTGGTGGTCCAAACTGCTTCATCTTATTCTTATCATCATTCATGATGTTTTACAGGATGCTAAATCGGATCGTGTTAAGCAACTATTGAAAGAAACGGAGAAATATCTTCAAAAGCTTGGATCCAAGTTAAAGGATGCAAAGGTTACGGCAAGCCACTTTGAGAATAATATGGATGAGATGCGAATTTCAAGTTTTGATGATAATGACACTGCTATTGAGAATGAAGATGAGGCGAAGGCAAGTTCTTTTCTTGTGCATTTTGTGCAGTTGCTTCCTATCTTACCTTCCACAAGTTTTTGCTCATCTCATCTTTTTATATGTTGATTTTTTTCTTATGGTAAACCTGTCTGCAGCATTACATGGAAAGCAATGAGAAGTACTACCTGATGGCTCATAGGTAGAACATTTGCCCTTTTTTCCTGCTTCATTTTTCTAATCAATGTAACTTTGGATGCCTTGAGGCCATTTTATTTGAGAAGTCTTTTATTAATTAGTATCAAATTATTTGCATTTTCTGAAAGGTTTATAAAACTGTTTTTGCAGCATAAAAGAAAACATCAGTGAGCAACCAAGATTTCTTAAGGGTGGGAAATTAAGAGAGTAAGTAAAATATGGACTTGACCAACAATACCTATTTTCAGACTGGCTGGCATAAGGAGTGCTGTGCTTATTATCTTGATTGAAATTTCTTAAAGTTATACCTTTGATGTTCAGGTATCAGATGAATGGCCTCAGGTGGCTGGTTTCACTCTACAATAATCATCTGAATGGCATTCTTGCTGATGAAATGGGCCTTGGGAAAACTGTTCAGGTATCATGGGTTCTGAATCTACTCTTGATTGCATGTATTATATAATTTGTAGTCTAATTTTTGCATTTGTTTTGTTTTTGTGTGTTTGTAGGTTATTTCTCTTATTTGTTACCTAATGGAAACCAAAAATGATAGAGGACCATTTTTAGTGGTTGTACCATCTTCAGTTCTGCCTGGATGGGAATCGGAAATCAATTTCTGGGCTCCTGAAATACACAATATTGTCTATGCTGGACCTCCAGAGGAGAGGCGCAGATTATTCAAGTAATGACATCAACATGAAGAAAAACTTTCTTATCCAATAATTTTTGTTACTTTAGAATATATAAGCCTGGTTATCCATTTCTGCTGCAGGGAGAGGATTGTACACCAGAAATTTAACATTCTCTTGACAACGTATGAGTATCTAATGAACAAGCATGATAGACCAAAGTTGAGCAAGATTCATTGGCACTATATTATAATTGATGAAGGTCACCGGATAAAAAATGCTTCTTGCAAGTTGAATGCAGACTTAAAGCACTATCAGAGCTCTCATAGATTGCTGTTGACTGGAACTCCACTACAGGTTACAGATTGTTTTCTTTGAAATTTTCTCAATATATATTTTTCATTCTACATTTGTAATTGCTTCTTGCAGTCACTTCCTTGTAGGTGAGCCAGCCGTACTTCCTGCCGCTTCTTTTTGAGTTTTTGGTGATGATGCTAATGTAATGACTAAGTTTTAACTTATCTTTTTTTGTAGAACAATCTTGAGGAGTTGTGGGCATTGCTCAATTTCTTATTGCCTAATATATTTAACTCATCAGAGGATTTTTCTCAGTGGTTCAACAAGCCATTTGAGGGTAATGGGGATAATTCTGCTGATGAAGTAAGTAGTGAACTTCCTGAATATTATTTGCTCTACTATCATCAAAATTATATGCTTATTTCTGGTTGTTTCTAACTAGGCCCTACTATCTGAGGAGGAAAATTTGTTGATCATAAACCGTCTCCACCAAGTTCTTCGTCCTTTTGTACTTAGAAGGCTGAAGCATAAGGTTTGTATTTACAGGGATGTTGATCAAAATTATGTGCTTATTGCTAATTGATTTGCATATTTTTTTTTTTGGTAGGTTGAAAATCAACTTCCTGAGAAGATTGAAAGGCTTGTAAGATGCGAAGCTTCTGCTTATCAAAAGCTTTTGATGAAGAGGGTTGAAGAAAATCTTGGTGCAATTGGAAATTCAAAGGTTCTTTTAGGATGTTTGATCCTCATTTACTCGCATGCATAGTCAAACTCCAATCACCTAACTTTTTAGACATTTGCTGGTGCTAATTCCAATCTCCTTTTGCAGGCTCGATCCGTACACAACTCTGTTATGGAGCTTCGTAATATATGCAATCATCCATATCTCAGCCAGCTTCATGTGGAGGAGGCATGTCCTTTCTCTATTTACTATTGCTTAGTTTGCTTTTGATAATGAATCTTGGAAGATAAAAGATGAGAAAGTATTAGATGGTCTCTGTTCTGAAGCTTCCTACAGACCTTTTTTTATCTCCTTTATGTAATTAATTTCTGGAACAATTCAGTGGTTAATTATTTATTTTTTGTGTTTGATAACTCATTAAGTCGGAAAAAAGAACAGTTGAAGATAATATAGTCCCCTTGGTTATTTTCTTGAAGTAAAAACTAGGGATATCAGTAGTTGCATCATGGATGGTACAAAATTCTCTATTGATATAAACCTAACTATTGGATAAAATTTTGTAGGTTGATAATTTAATACCACAGCATTATTTGCCACCAATAATTAGGCTTTGTGGCAAGCTTGAGATGTTAGATCGAATACTCCCCAAGTTGAAGGCAACTGATCATCGGGTAGGCAAATCTTCTTATGAAGTTATGCTAAGATCTAATAATTTCCACAAGCCATCTTTAGTTGGATTCTGTAATTTAGTAGTCTGTTTGCATGAGAATTCCTGATTCTGAGTTGGGCTTTCTTTTCTTTCCTTTGTATATGTTGTTGATTAATATCGTTTGTATATGCTGGAAATCTTGTGATGCTTTTGTTTGCTTTTCAATTTCAATATCTGTTTGTTTGTCTTCTTTGTTCAAGTTCATGGTTCCATTGATGGTATTTGGCGTTTCTAGGTTAAGTTGTCTTTGTTCTTTTCAATCTTGGAATGCATAAGAAGCAATTTTTGGCATGACTGTCTTTGATTTTCCATGAGAGAATCTCCACCTCCTTCCTTCAGTTGTGTTTGCAATTATATTGGTTTTATTGACATGATCAATTCATTGAGGATTCACTCCTGCAATTTGAAATTTGTAGGTTCTCTTCTTTTCCACCATGACCAGGCTACTAGATGTTATGGAAGACTATCTCACCTTTAAACAGTATCGCTACCTTCGGTTGGATGGGCATACATCAGGGAATGATCGTGGTGCTCTTATTGAAAAGTTTAATCAACAAGGTTCTACATTTTTCATTTTTTTGCTCAGGTAATTCTGTCTCTAAGTCCTATATAGATAAAGAATACCAAACACCCACTCACCCAAAACACACACAAAAAAGTTTCTGACCTGCACCAGCTTTTTAACCGATAATCTTCTTTGGGGATTGAGACCAGGGATTAGAACCTTGTAGAGGCGGAGAGTAAGGAGGAAGATCCTAGTTGAGAAATTTCAAGCATGCTCTGTAATATCCTCTATTCTTGTTATGTCCTGGGAATTATATGGGCGGGGTTGAGATGTTAAAGGGCTACTTGTATTTAAGTTTTGGATGGCTAATATGTATTAGGCATCTTTGAACATAGAAGTTAAATACTCAATATTCTCTTGTGTGAAAGTTATGCCTGTCAACGCTCCTGTTGGAAATTACCTTTTCACTTGAGCAAAGATTTTCTTAATTTTGGGAGGCTGAAAAGAAATTCTTCTAGAAGAGGGCTGTATGAAACAGGACTACCTTGCCTAAACAATTAATGCTTGTTAGGTTGCATGTATATCTGTTGATTTACTACCTAGTTTTGTCTTGTAGTTCTGATATTTGATCATGTTGTCAGTATTCGAGCTGGTGGTGTTGGAGTCAATCTTCAAGCTGCTGATACCGTGATAATATTCGATACTGACTGGAATCCTCAGGTTGTATAGGAAGTTGCATTTACTTTATTAGAGTTTCTTCAGATACTGATTTTGAATTTTAAAATTTTTCGTTGGTTCAGGTTGACCTGCAAGCGCAAGCAAGAGCTCATAGGATTGGCCAGAAGAAGGATGTACTTGTTTTACGATTTGAAACAGTATGCTCCTCTTCACTTAATTAGTGTTTGGGGTCAAGTACCCTTTTGTGACCACTATGATATTTATCTTTTACTATTTCAGTGGGTGGTGCTGAATTTCTAATCGAGTTTGATTATTTTTCTTTGATAAGGTTCAAACAGTTGAAGAACAAGTCCGAGCTGCTGCTGAACACAAATTGGGAGTTGCTAATCAGAGTATCACTGCCGGTTTCTTTGACAATAATACAAGGTAACTCCTGCTATTTGTTGAGCTATAGTTTTATTACATAGAGCACAAGCAGATTCAAGAGGGTTGACTCATTCTCTTAAGGAAATTTCTGTGATTTTGTTGACAGTGCTGAAGACCGTAGGGAGTACTTAGAGTCCCTCTTGCGAGAGTGCAAGAAAGAGGAAGCTGCTCCAGTGTTAGATGATGATTCTTTAAATGACTTGTTGGCCCGCAGGTATTATTCTTTTAATCAATTTTACTTTCCCTGCTCTACGTTATGTCTAGAATTCACAGTGTTGTTCTTTTAGATATTTTGATCTTTTGTACTGAACCAAATTTATTGCTGTGCCGTAATTCAACATGAAAATTACTTTCTAATAATATTTATGAGCCTTTAGTTAACAGCGTGATTTTGATATTGATATTATCTTTGTGCTACAGTGAATCTGAGATTGATGTATTTGAATCAGTTGATAAACAAAGGCAGGAAGAAGAGACGGTATGCATCCAAGTCACTTGGACAGGCTGTTTTGGTTCATGTTCAGCATAAGCATGTTTTACCTGTTGTATTTCTTCTATTTTGATGCCATTTTTCTATATATACAAACATGCAGGCAAAGTGGAAGAAGTTGGTATTTGGATCAGGGATGGATGGCTCCAAGCCTTTACCCCCTTTACCATCTCGCCTTGTTACAGATGATGACTTAAAAGATTTTTATGAAGCAATGAAACTGTATGATGTACAAAAGACTGGGGCACAGCCTAATGTTGGGGTAAAACGGAAGGGTGAATCTCTTGGTGCTCTTGATACTCAACATTATGGGAGGGGCAAACGAGCTAGAGAGGTTTGTTGTCTTTTACCTCTTTCTTACTTTATACATACACACATATATATAGCTTTTCTTCTTGTTGCAGCTGCCTCCTAATCCAGTATGAATTTGCATTTAATGTTAATCTGAAAACTTTTGCTGTATTAGGTGCGTTCATATGAAGAGCAATGGACAGAAGAGGAGTTTGAAAAAATGTGTCAAGTTGACTCACCTGGATCCTCAGGATTGAGGGAAGAAGCTGTTGAGAGGAGCCTGGCAAAAAATGCTTTGGTGGGGACTGTTAATAGCACTGAACCTCATGCTCTGGCTCCTGCCCCAGCCCCTGCTCCAGCTCCGACTCCCCCACTACCACAACCAGTTCAGGTGGAGCTTGAACATCAGCCACAGCAGCAGAGCAAAGATGTAACACCACCATCTAAAAGGGGCCGTGGAAGGCCAAGAAGAGCAACTGCTGAGAAATCTCCCAATACACCAGTGTTTCCAGCATCTTATGGAACCGGTAAATTGGATGTTGGGTTACAGAAAGCAGCAGATGATAGTTCATCAGCATTTCCTGTTCCTGATCCTCACAATAGTACCGGAGTTTCTCTTAACTTGCTGCCAAGTGCACCCTCTGCTTCTGCCATTCCTGATGACTCTACCCCACCTGGATTCTCTCCACCAGTAGAATCAAAAGGACAAGGTCGAAGGGCTCAAAGTGGAGGACAGGCACCTAGTCGAAGGGGAAAGAAACAAGAGCCAGCATTGGGCCCTGCCGTTGAGGCTTTAGTTGGTCCTGTTGCAGAAACAAATGATCAATCTCAGATTAAATCAGTCATTCCACCAGATAGAAAAGCTGTTGCTACAATTGGAACTGTTCCTACTGTATCAAGTGCTCCCATGGCCGTGGGTACCAATCCTGTACCTATTTCTGCTGGTATGGATTGTACTAAGGGAACCAATCATCCTTCTGATGTGGGGTTTAGTTTGAACTCTCAGACACTTCATACTTCCTCAGGTGCCTCAATTGCTCAATCAACTCTTCCTTGCTCTACCGTACCTGTCCAAGTGATAGGCCAAGGCCGTAAGGCTCAGAGTGGGGTAGGAACACCTCGGCGTAGGGGAAAGAAACAGGCACAAATATCAGCTGCTCCTTTAGATGCTTCTGTTGGCCAGGATTCAAAATTGAATCCTCAAGCACAGGATAAGTCTACAGTGGTATTACCAAATAAAGTCATTGTGATGGGAGGCAATCAAGTAAATGATGCTTGTGATCCAACAAAAGTTACCCAAGAGCATGGACTGGTAACTAATGCACCTGCTGTCATAACTGGTCAGGATAAACATTCTACTGAACATGATAATGTACCCCAAAGCAAGCAACCAGAAGTCTCACAGGAAGTGCACAATAGTACAGCCTTAATCCTTGGTAAGGACGTTGCTTCTTTTAATATGGATGAAATGAACGTGTTTTTTAATAATTAGTTTGATGGGTATTATAGTGTAAACTCAATATGAGACTTTTGCAGGCCCTGCTCTGGGAAAAATTCAAAAAGCTGATGCGCATGAGAAGGCTTCCATGATTTCAAGGGTTTCATCTGAATGCAGCTCTCAGAAAGCTACATCAAGCAAAGTATGTGGTAACTTAGGTGGTGCAGTGGCTGCGACTCCTGGTGAGACCTCAGTTGAAGTGGTAAAGAATCCAATTTCTGAAGATAAAGTGCATTCAACATTTTCAATTGGGAAACCTGTATCTTTAGTTTCTGTTGCTACAACAGATTCTTTGCATACATCAACTCCCTTAGCAGGTGCCAATAAAACCATCCCAAGTTCTAGTGAAAAGATTGCTCCCAGCTCTGAGCCTTATCCAACTTGTGCTCTTGCTGCTTCTGAACCTCATTCTGTCCCTGCTTGTCCTGCTGAATCTGTTCAAAGTAGAAGGCCAGGTCGTAAGGCCACAAACAGGGCAGAAGCACCTAGGCGTAGAGGAAGGAAACCTGCAACTCCCGATACTTCGTCTGGCCTGGACTTGAAAGTAAATTCTCAGCCCCTGAATATATCAAAGGATTTATTGGTCAATAAAACTACTGCAGGGAAGAGCAATCAAGATTCTGGCCCTCATGAACTGGTTAATGTCACTCAGGGACATGCATCTGAAATTCATTCTCCTGGTGCTTCAGTTGGTCATGATTTGAAGAGAAAAGTGACTGGTGCAATTCCAGCATTTAGTCGAATTCCGACTGCTGATGTGAATGATGTTGCCCGAGTGATGAAGGAGATTTTCTCTGAAACCTGCTCATCAAAAACTAAAATTGGTGAACCTGCTGCTGGGAGTGAGGGCAAAAATACTCCTACTGCAAGTAAGACATTTGAGGAGGTAGTGAAGAACCAAAGTTTAGATGGTAAACCAACTGTCAGCACACCAGCTCCCGTAAAAACTTCTCCAGCTTGTGATGTTCCAAAAGAAAAGAGTAAAAAGCATTCCGAAACTGAAGCTGATACAAAAGAACTGGAGGACAATGCATCTCTTGCGGTCAAGGTCCCTGTTCTTGAGAGAGCTGATTCTTTGAAGCTGGAATGCAAGACCCACAGTGGCTCAGACAACATTGCAAAATCAATACCGATTTCAAATGAAAATTTAGTTACAGATAGTAATGTGGAGGTTAATAGCACACATCCTCATAGTGCTGATGATGTGAAAGATGCAGCTCAAGGAGCTCCTGCTCCTACTGGTGTTCAAACTGGTTCTAGAACTGGTCTTAATGATATCCCTATCAAAACATCTGTTTCAGATCAATCTGCTGTTAGTTTGAGTGGCCTTTCCTTTGACAAGTCAGACGTGCCTTCTATGTTTATAAGGTGCTCGACTGAATCCATTGTTGTTAAAGGTTCGGAAACTTTAGAAAACTCAAACAATCATCAAGCTAGTTCTGTGGTTGAAGATATGACTCCAACCCATGAGGCTGCTACTTTGGATGATGTTCCTGTTGAAAACCGAGATGTGGAGGGTCAATCTGGGGGAAATGCCACTAAGAACCCTATACCTGACCCAGTTCTTTCTAGTACAACTGAATCTGTTGATATAGATCTTGTTCCACAAGATGGTGGAGCCTTGCTACAATCCCCGGTGGTTCGAGAAAAGGAGGGTGATGTTGAGATTCACCATATGGTAGTAGATCCCTGTGAGACCGAGTTGTCTTCTTTGAAAGAGTTTACTGCTAAATCCGCCAGCAGGGATTCTGCTCCAGAAGTTGATGGTGGGAAGCAATTGTCTGTGGGAGTTCAAATTACAAAGAGTGATAATGTTGAAGTTCGTGATCCAGAAGTTAAACCCTCAGAAACGCAAGCATCTGAGCCAGCTAAAACACCTTTCGAAATAGCAGTTCCTGTTTCTGATAGTTTTCAGGACAAGGACAAGAACAGTGAACAGTCCAGGAGAGATGCTGATGCAAAAGAGTCTGCAGAGAAACCTCCTCTTGTGGTTATGACCTCTATTACTGAAAGTGTTTGTCCAGTCATTCAATGCCAGGCTGCTACAGGGCCTGAGAACCTTTCAGTTCCTAGACAGCTTTCCCGTGAAATTTCAATGACTCAGGGCAGCATGGAGGTTGATTGTAAAGATCATCATAGTGCTACTGAAAAAGATTGTGAATCAACCATTCACTCTACAAAAGGCAGTGATGTTTGTAATGGTTCTAGAGTGGTCCCACCTACTTCTGTTGTGATGGAGCCTAAAGTGGCCAGCTCTGAAGACGAAGAAAAACCTTCCATGGAATCTTCGAATTCAGCTTTGCTTGTGAGGGCTTATGTTGCTTGTGAGTCTTCTGGAGTGACTGCAGTAGTTCCCTTGAGTTCAGACCATTCTGTTGCTAGATGTCTTCCTCATCAGATTGAAATTCCATCTGAAAGGGACATGGAACCTTCTGCTATAGAGTCCATGGAATCTTCTTTTAATGTTGAAATTGCTGAAGATGCACTGAATGCAACTAAATTGCTTGATGGTACTGATCACCCAGAAGAGTCTTTACCTATTACTGCCTGTCCAGATAAGTCAGGTACAGTGGACAGACCTGTTATGGTTGGGAAATTTTCCGAATGCGAATTAGAACCTTCTTCAGATAAGTCAGGCTCAGTGGAGGCAACTGCTATGGTTGAGAATAATTCTGAACTTGAAGCAGTGCCTCCTTTGAAATCACATCCAGAACCCTCTGTCCTCGATGTTGAAAACCTTCAAAGTGCCGCAATGTCCAGAAAACCTGATTTTGATGATGCTCCTCTTGTGACTTCAAATATTTCTCTAAGTCCTGTTTGTTCAGTCATGGTGGAGCTTCCTGCTGTTACCGAGAATGAACTGGGAAAGGAACCAAAACCATCTAGCGGGACTGAAAATATTACTCCAAGTCCTGTCCACTTGTTTGCTTCTGATTCTACCAATATTGAACTTACTCCAACAGATGATGAGTTGCAACAGTCATCAGCTGCTGAGAGGGTAGATGCCAAGTCTGTTGATGTTAGCAATGAAGTAGAGCCCACTGCACAACCAGCATCTTCTCTGAAGGATTTTGCTGCTGAAGCTTCTAATGAAGATTTTGCACCTGAGAACCATGGTGAGGCGAAGGCGTCTCTGGGAATTAAGAGTGTAGGGGATGGTCATGTTGAAAGGGATGTTGACCCTCTAGAGCTGGAAGCATCCGTGGAGGAAGATATTGCTGCTGTGCCATCCAGCATGGAGCTCATTCCCGGAGATCAGAGTAAAGTGCATGTTCAAGCAGGAGTAGCAGGTAGCGAAGGTGATGATGGTATTCAGGGTAGAGACATGGAAGTTGACCCCTTGGAAACACATGCAACTTCATCAGAAGTAAAACCCAAGGGAGAACATGTTCAAAATGATCAGTCTCAAGAGCTCCTAGGAACTGAAAAGACAGAGGCTGACCATGTTGTGGCTTCTATTATTGAACCAAACTCCTCAGAAGCTCAGACATCTTTACCGCAATCTGGCAATACTGATGATGAAGAGCAGCTTGCTCAGAGGCCTGAGGTTGACCTTTTTGAGGCCTGCAATGAGGAATCTAATCCTGCAGAAGTACCATCCTCGGCACAAGTCATCTCTGATGAATCAACCGGGCCTGAGAATGATACAAGGCTTACACAGGCATCTTCACTGCAATCTGAAAAGCCTGAGGTTCATCAGGTTGAGACCTGCAATATGGAATCGAATCCCACAGGACCATCCTCATCACAAGTCATCTCTAATGAATCTACCAATCGAGAGCTTACACAAAACGAGCTCCAATCCGAAGATCCCACCGAGGCTTCTCTGTCACCCAAGACTGAAACTGTTGAGGTCTCTGATATGGACATACACCTTACACAAAACGAGCTCCAATCCGAAGATCCCGCCGAGGCTTCTCTGTCACCCAAGACTCAAACTGTTGAGGTCTCTGACATGGACATACACCTTACACAAAATGAGCTCCCATCTGAAGATCCCGCCGAGGCTTCTTTGTCACCCAAGACTAAAACTGTTGAGGTCTCTGATATGGACATGCACCTTACACAAAACGAGCTCCAATCCGAAGATCCTGCCGAGGCTTCTCTGTCACCCAAGACTGAAACTGTCGAGGTCTCCGATATGGACATACACCTTAAAGAAACAAAAGATCCTTCACCTGAACTGGAAGATGATGCTAAAGCGTCTGAGCTGCCTAATGTTGTCTCAGATACGGAGATAGACACCGCAGAAACAAATATTCCATCACAGAGCACGGATGAAAATAATGAATAGATCAACTAAGCTGGAAGGGTTTGCCAAAACTGAATCATTATTTCAAAATTTGTAGATATTTTATTCTAATCCTTATATCTTAATAGTTGTAAATACCCTTACTTTTTGAGAATTAGAAAATAGATGTTTACTCAACTGTCTTCGCCAATGGTGGGTGAGAAGTAGTCTGAAGTAACCATCTGCTGATCTATTTCCGTGTTTTCTTTACCTTTGTTTTTATTTTTAGGGTTAGCAGTTTGCAAGGGATGGTGGCAGTCCATCAGGAGTTTTAAAGTTTGAGCCGATGATGATAAGTAGTTTTCCGTAACTGCAGTTCTGGTTCATCTTTTATTTATTTATTTAAGTTTTGATAACCTTATAACGGGATTTTGAGCTTTACTTTTTTCTTTTATTTTTTAAATAATAATAATGTTAAAATAATTATATAAATTTAATAACAAAAGTAAAAAAAAATATATTTTAAAGTTTCCTTAAAAAAATTTGAAGTTATTATCTTTTAAAATTATAAATATAGTTTTAAATTATTAAATTAATAAATTGTTTTTCAATTATTATCATTATAAACAATTAATAATTTTATTCAAACATAATATTGTATTATTCTGAGCAAATATAACTTATTTTTGGTCTAAATTAACAAAATAAATAAATTAATTAAAGGTTAACTTTTTTTTTTTGGTACAATTAAAGGTATGAGGAAATAAAACAGAATTTAATGAAAATTTAAAATGTGAGGAATTAGGTAGGAATATTGGGTACTCTGTCCTTTACAACAAGATTTTTAGTATGTGGAAACTTTCCTCTACATTTCAATTGATGGATATAGAGAATGGTTATTTCTTTGTCAACTTTCGAAGTAAATTTGATTGTGAAAAAGTACTCTTTGAAGGCTCTTGGATTGTCTTCGGCCAATACTTAACTGTTCAATTGTGGTCGATATCTTTCAATCCTTTCCAACCTTTTCCTAGTGTTGTTGTGACATGCATAAGATTTCTCGGCTTGCCAGGATATATGTACAAATGTAAACTTCTCATGGAAATAGGGAGCGTTATTTGAAGAGTCACTAAGTTGGATATGAACAAAAATAACAAAGTAAGAGGGTGTCTTGCCCGAATTGCAGTGTACGTTAATTCGGAAAAACCTTTGATCTCCCAAGTCCTTATTAACGGACGCATTCAACGAGTTGAATACGAATCTCTTCCAATGATCTGCTTCCATTGTAGACTCTATGGACAAATGAAGGAGGTATGCCCACACAAACCTAACGACATTACTTCTATTGCGCAGGTATAGACAAAGGTTGACTCATCCGAAAACACCTCAATGGTGGTGGATGAAATGGAGAGACAATGGGAGTCGTTTGGGCCTTGGATGGTGGTGGAAAAAAATCAAGGTGTAAATCATGGGGTACTCCAGAATTTACTGTTGGAAATTTGGCAAAAATGGGGAAGGATCTCGCTTCAGATCCTTATATGAATTGGACATTAATGAAAGTGAAAATACTGCAACTAACAAAGGTAAGCAGAATCTTATTTCTAATGGTAAAGAAAATGGTTCAGGTAAAGGGCCTGCCCTATACAGTTTAACGAAACCACTTGATAGGCCTCCTTCGGACCAACATCAACATTTGGGCTTTAAGAATTCTACCAACCCAATGGCTATTAAGGGTCTGCTCCAAAATTTTAACAAGAAGAATAATATTAGACCTAAAGAGAATTTGAATTTGGGTAAAAAATCTCCCAAGCTCATTACTAACCTTTGTCCCATTAGAATCGTCTTCCTCCTTTGCTAATATTGTGCAGGTACAGGACGTCAAAGATGCAAACATCCAAGACCAAATGGCAGCAAACTTGATAGCTATGGTCCCTCTTAGGAAAGAACCAACACGACCCTCCAATGAACCCGACACCATAGCGGTCCACCATGTCGGACCAGATCCCAAAAATCACCTAGTGTTTCGAGAAAGAGATTAAGGCTCAATGGCAAGGAATCTTGTGGAGGTTGCGGTGGAAGTTGCGGATGAAGGGCTTGACCCAACAAAGCACATAACAGTCTCCTTTAAAGAAAACCCGCACACAGTGGCTGAGGATCAACTAGAAGGAGCTCGAGCGAAGAAACCCAAACAAGCCCTAGCCAACTTTGATGGGAGAGGTTCGACTAGCAAATTACGTTTTGGCCGCATAAAAAAACCTCCCAAAATCTTTTTTGCTAGTGTCATGGTTACGTATGGGAGCCCGCAACCATGGCACATTTGTGTGATCCATCGAGTTCAAGGGAGGTCTTTTGGCCCAATCGGATTGGTCCAGTGCTTGGAGAGATTGAAAGTCCATCTACAAAGTTGGCAAATATGGAATGTGATCTTCAAGATAGGCAATCTTAGAAGATATGATCCTTGTGATCTTAGAGATTTGATTGTAATCTTAGAGATTCTTTTTGTAGATACTTTTCAATCTTAGCCATTGATGTACTTTGATCTGTACCGTTGATTTTGGGGAGGCTCAACTATAAATAGAGGCCTCCTCCCCTCATTGTAAATCACTTAATTCTTGAGCAATAAGAATTCTTGAGAGCATTCACTCAAAACTCTCTCGCTTTTGTGTTCTTTGTTCTTCATTCGTTCATCTTGAGTTCTTACGATTTTGTGTTGGTGCCTTAGAGGAAATTCTGTTGAATCCTCATTTATTGGGAATTAGGCTGACTTAAGGGTTTTTGGAGCAAAAAAACGACCTAAGGTCGCACGGATTGCGTGGGAAAAATCTAAGTTCGTGACAGTTGGTATTCGAGCTAGTGTTGCGAAGGCACCCTGCAAGATGTCGAAAGAAATCGTCGAACATGTTGACCCTATGGGGACTCGCAGAAGGGCCAAAAAGGCTAGTCGATCGAGGGACATGCTGTCAAGCTTGGAGAATCGCGTGGTCAATCTCGAAGAGTCCATGGGAGACATGAAGGAGACACTTGAGATTGCCATAAGCCGTATTAATGATCTAAGGGAGGATAGCAAAGAGTTTGTGATGGATTCTCTTAGGTTCACTGCTGATAAGTTGATAGTAAGAGATGATGCTTTTGAGGCCTTGGTGACGGCCTTGAAGGAGGAGATTGCTGAGCTTAAGGGGGAGCTCACTATCTACAAGGATGCCTTGGGAAGTGGGATGATGGCTTCAGGACCAAAGCAACGCAAGGTTGATGTTCCAAAACCTGAAAAGTTCAAGGGGGCTAGGTCCGCGAGAGAAGTGGATAACTTTCTGTAGGAATTGAAATAATACTTTCGGGCAATAAGCATCGAGGATGATGCCACCAAGGTAAACACTGCTTCGATTTACTTTACTGATGTTGCTCTCTTATGGTGGCGACGTAGGTTCACGGATGAGAAACGTGGAGGAACAGCTATTGGGACTTGGGAGGAGTTTCAAGGAGAGTTGAAGAAGCAGTTTTACCCGCAGCATGCTGAGAAAAAAGCTCGAGCCAAGTTGCGTCGGCTTACGCAACAAGGCATCGTTCAAGAATATGTACGGGAGTTTAGCGAGTTGATCTTCAGATCTTAGACTTGAACGAGAAAGAAGCGTTCTATTGGTTCGAGGATGGGTTGAAAATGTGGGCGATTCAAGAGTTATGTCGCCAATGCATCATTGAATTGACCGTAGCCATGGCTGAGGCAAAAAATTTCTTGGAGATTGAGGGAAGGAAGTCTGAGAATAATGAGTCCTTCAAACCCAAACCAAAACCTAAGGGTAATGGTGAGGGAGACAAGAAGAATGATGGCCCAAAAGCTAGTCAAGGCAAGCCATGGGAGCGAAAAGGGCCATTGAAATACTTTCTTTGTCAAGGCCTAAATAGGATGAAAGATTGTCCAAAGAAGGAAGCCTTCAATGCCATGGAGGCACGTAGAGGTGTCAAGGAAGCTGAAAAAGACACCAAAAATCTCAGTGTAATTTTGGGAGGTGTCGAAGACAAGACGAGTAAGGGGTTGATGTTTTTGGACATTACTATGGCTGGCAGATAATTGAATGCACTTGTTGACACTAGTGCATCTGACTTATTCATGTCCGAGGAAATGGCGAGGGAACTTGATCTTAAAATCGAGAAAGATTCGAGTCACATTAAAACGGTGAACTCGAAGAGCATGCCTATAATGGGTATAGTAAAGGGAGTAGAACTTCAGCTTGGCGAATGGAGTGGCAAAGCCAACATTAAGGTAATACTACTTGATGTTTATGACTTTGTGGTTGGTTTAAGCCTACTTAATCAGGTTAATGTGGGTATTTATCCTTTCAGTAATTATATGGTGATCAATGATTCAAACCATCAATGTATTGTGAGAATGAAAAGGAAAGCAAGCATGGAGGGGAAAACCTTGTCAGTAATCCAGTTCGCTAAAGGAGTACGAAGAGATGAAGTCTCCTACTTAGCCACCTTGAAGGTCGATGAGGGTTTGAAATCTGTTGGTGAAATTCCAAGGGAAGTGGGCCAGTTATTAAACTCCTTTCAAGATGTGATGCCAACTGAGTTGCCCCAGAAGTTGTCATCTAAGAGGGAGGTGGACCACAAGATCGAGTTGATGCCCAATTCGGAGCCGACCCATATAGAATGTCTCCTTGAGTTGGAGGAATTGCGGAAACAATTGACGGAGCTTTTAGATGTCGGGATCATTCGACCATCTAAAGCCTCATTTGGTGCACCGGTGTTATTCCAAAAGAAGCATGATGGGTTTTTGAGATTATGTATCGACTACAGGGCTTTTAACAAGATTACTGTGAAGAACAGGTATCCTATTCCTCTTATTGTAGATTTGTTCGACCAACTTGGTAACGCGAGCTGGTTTACTAAGTTGGATTTGCGATCGGGGTACCATCAAGTGAGAATAGCCGAAGGGGATGAGCCCAAGACCGCTTGTGTGACTCGATATGGATCTTTTGAGTTCTTTCTAATGCCCTTCGGGTTGACGAATGCTCCAGCTATATTTTGCACACTAATAAACAAGGTATTGCATCCATTCCTAGATCGTTTTGTGGTTATTTATCTTGATGACATTGTGATGTACAATAACTCGCTTGAGGAGCATGTTGGACATTTGAGGGAGGTGTTCCAGACCTTGAGGGAAAATGAGCTATGTGTGAAAGAAGAGAAATGCTCATTTACCCAACAAGAGGTGTCATTCCTTGCTCACATTGTGGGATGTGGCAAGATTTGTATGGATGAAAGCAAAGTTCGTGCTATTACTGATTGGGAGCCACTAACCAAGGTAACAAAGTTGCGATCTTTCCTTGGGTTGTCAAACTACTATAGCCGCTTTATTGAAGGCTACTCTAAAATTACTGCACCTTTAACGAATTTGTTGAAGAAGGGTAAAAAATGGGATTGGGATCCTGGATGTGAGAATGCCTTCAAGCAAGTGAAGCAAGCAATGATGAGTGAGCCGGTACTTGCTTTACCAGTTTTTTTCAAGGTGTATGAGGTACGCACGGATGCATCAGACTATGCAATTGGGGGAGTACTGATGCAAGATGGGCATTCGGTGGCTTTCGAGAGTCAAAAGCTCAATAAGACAGAAAGGCGATATACGGTCCAAGAGAAAGAGATGACCGCTGTGGTGCACTGTTTGTGCACAATGAGGTACTATTTGCTTGGTTCCAAGTTCGTGGTATACACTGATAATGTTGCAAATAGCTATTTCTTGACTAAAAAAAAATTGTCTCCCAAGTAGGTTCGTTGGGAGGTTTTCCTCGCGGAGTTTGATTTCAGCTTGGAATACAAACCGAGGAGTGCTAACATTGTCGTTGATGCACTTAGCCGGAAGATGGAATTGGCAACAATAAGGCTACCCGATAGTTCTTTATTGGAGCATGTTTGAGAAGCATTGTCCCATGATCCCATGGTCAAAAATTTGATGAAGCTGGCCAAATATGGAAAAACAAGACGATTTTGGCTTGAGGAAGAATTGCTATACACTCGGGGATACCGTTTTTATGTGCCACAATACGAGAATTTATGAAAAGAAATCATGAAGGAATGTCATGATTCGAAATGGGCTGGCCATCCAGGTATGCACCGCACTTTGGCTCTCTTGGAGGATCGATTTTATTGGCCTCACATAGGTGATGATATGGAGACCTATGTGAAGACTTGTTTGGTATGCCAACAAGATAAAGTCGAGTTGAAGACTCCCACTGATTTGTTACAACCTTTGCCCATTCCGGAGCGTCCATGGGAGAGCTTATCCATGGACTTTATTGTGGGTTTGCCTAAATCTGATGGGTTTGCGAGTATCTTTGTTATGGTAGACAGATTTTCAAAGTATGCAACTTTTATTCCAGCTACCAAGGAGTGTCCTACTAAGGAGGCAACTCATTTGTTCTTGAGACATGTGGTGAAGTATCGGGGAGTGCCGCAGTCTATCATAAGTGATCGAGACGGGTGATTCACGGGACGGTTCTGGACGAAATTGTTCACGTTAATGGGCTTAGACTTGAACTTTTCCACTAGAATGCATCCACAAACCGAACGAGTGTATGTGTTGTTAGAGACGTACTTACGGTACTATGTGAATGCCACATAAAGGGACTGGCCGAAGTTGTTGGACGTGGCTCAATTCTCGTACAATTTGTAACAAATTGGGGTGACGAACCAGAGTCCATTTGAGATAGTGACGGGTCAACATCCACTTACACTCAATGCTGTTGCAACTCGTTATGCGGGACCTAATCCAGCAGCTTACCGATTTGCGAGGGATTGGCAAGAGCAAAATGATTTAGCTCGATCTTGCCTTAACAAGGCAAGTAAACGTAACAATAAATGGGCGGATTAGAATCGAATGGACGTGCAATTTCAGGTTGGTGATTTAGTTATTGCTAAACTCCACTTGATTTTATGACATAATGGCTTGCACAAGTGGCTTGTACGACGGTATGAGGGACCATTTCGAGTTGTAAAAAGAGTGGGCAAGGTGGCCTACAAGCTTGAGTTGTCTAAAAAAGCTCAAAGTCTACCCTTTGTTCCATGTAAGTATGCTTAAGCCATTCCATGAAGATCAGGAGGATCCAAATCGAGGCAAGTCCGAACGAGCACCAATAGGGGTAAAGGTCTCTTACGATCGTGAAGTTGAGAGCATCGAGGTAGACCGTGTGTTCAGAAGGAAGTATTATCGACCGTGACATGAATATTTAGTTCGATGGAAAGGATTTCTCGAAAGTGAGATAAGTTGGGAACCTACCGAGGCCTTGTGGCAGTTCCAAGACAAGATAGACCAATTCCATGCAAAGGACGCAACGAGGACATCGCTAAATTCGGTGGGGGAGAATGTCATGGGTTGCGCATGGGAGCCCGCAACTATGGCACATTTGTGTGATCCATCGAGTTCAAGGGAGGTCTTAGGGCCTAATCGGATTGGCCTAGTGCTTGGAGAGATTGAAGGTTCATCTACAAAGTTGGCAAATATGGAATGTGATCTTCAAGATAGGCAATCTTAGAAGATATGATCCTTGTGATCTTAGAGATTTGATTGTAATCTTAAAGATTCTTTTTGTAGATACTTTTCAATCTTAGTCATTGATATACTTTGATCTGTATCGTTGATTTTGGGAGGCTAAACTATAAATAGAGGCCTCCTCCCCTCATTGTAAATCACTTAATTCTTGAGCAATAAGAATTATTGAGAGCATTCACTCAAAACTCTCTCTTTTGTATTCTTTGTTCTTCATTCGTTTATCTTGAGTTCTTACACTTTTGTGTTGGTGCCTTAGAGGAAATTCTGTTGAATCCTCATTTGTTGGGAATTACGCTGACTTAGGCATTTTTGGAGCAAAAAACGACCTAAGGCCGCACGGATTGCGTGGGAAAAATCTAAGTCCGTGACACTAGGAGCAACAATCTCAAGATCACTGATAACCCTAGCATACCCCTCCAAAAATTGATGAAGGCTTTGGCGGCGTTAATCGAAACTTAGGCAGGTGGAGCAACAGGCCCGACGGACTCGATCCAAGAGTCTCTTACCAGCCAGAAGGGTCTCTTGCCAGCTAAAAGGACTTTTGGCTTTGAAAAAGCAAAAAATTTTAGCTTTTCCATCATTAGAAAAGCATGATAGAAAAGGAGAAAAAAAAATTTCATTGCAGATTGTTTAGTAGTGCTTTAAGCCAAAAAGCACTTTTTGGGTGAAAAGTGCTTCTTAGAAGCACTGCTGAACGGGCCCTCAGACACTTAGTCAAGGGAGTACCATAATTCCCTATTTTGTTTTAGATTCTTTCATTTTTATTTCTTATAAATTTGGCTTTCTTTGCTTTTGATTGTTAGTGTTTTTTAATTATTTATTTATTATATGAATTAAAATATTAACATTTTCTTGTGGAATTGTCAAGGTTGTGCAAGTAGTAAAATCCTTCGAGCATTTCGAGAATATAACAAGGAATATGATCCAGACGTAGTCTATCTCTTGGAGCCGAGAATCAGTGGCAAAAAAGCAAATTGTATTATAAACAAGTTGGGATTTAACTCGTCACATCGCGTTGAAGTTGTTGGATTTCTGGAGGAATATGTATTTGTTAGAAAGAAGCAATTCGCATTACTGTTCTTCAAAACCATCCAAAATTTATTTTAATTCATAATTCTGGCAATTTTCCTTTTAATTTCATATTTATCTCCTTTGTGTATGGTAGCCCTGATAGGACTAAGCGAAAAATTATTTGGAACGAGTTAAAGTCTTTCATGCCAAATTCTTCCTCTCATTGGGTCATGATGGGACACTTTAATGCAATTTTATCTCCTGATGATAAAAAAAAGTGATGTTGCTTTAGGAAAGAGGTACAGGTATTTTGGTAATTTTATTGAAATTTTTGAATTACAAGATTTGGGTTTTTCAAGGCCTTCCTTCACTTGGCAAAGCGGAGAACGTGTGAAAGACTTGATCGGGCTCTTGCTAAAGATGCATGGGTATCAGCCTTTCCATAATGCTCGGTCAAATATTTGCCTCGTATCAAATCGGATCACAAGCTAATTCTCATCTCCCTTCGTTCGTACATTAAATCTCTCAGGGGCAGACTTATTCGATTCTTAGCAGGATGGACTAAACATCCAAACTTCTTCATTTTTGTTAAGACAAAATGGAATTTCCCTAATAACATGGCTATATCTCTTTCTGATTTCACTTCTCATGTTAAGGATTGGAACATGTATATTTATGGTTTCTTAGGTATTCGAAAAAGACAGCTATTGAAGTCCCTTTTCGGCATTCAAACCGCCTTAGAGCAAACCCCTTCCAATCAACTGATCCAACTTGAGATGGACACTCGAGATGAATTAGAAAACATTATTAGTCATGAGGAAATGCTTTAGCGTCAAAAGGCAATGTTTGATTGGTAACACAAAATATTTCCGTAGCCGGACTATCAAAAGAAGAAACTTGAATCAAATCTTGACCCTACGTCTCCCTAATAGGGAATGGTGCTCAGACCAAAATGTGCTCCGATCCGAGGATGTAACTTTCTTCAAAAAGTTGTATGTTGAAACTCTAAAACATGTGAACAGTCTTTCTCGTGATATCTTTCCTAGGTTTGATCCCTTTGACATTTCATTTTTGGAGAACCCATTTCTAACGAAGACATCAAGAATGCTCTCTTGATATGACACCGCTTAAAGCTCCCAGCAGTGATAATTTCCATGCAGTTTTTTTCCAAAATCAAAGGGATACTCTTGGAAGGGACATTTTTCGTTGGGTTCAAGGCATCTTTGCAGGAAATATCATTGAGCCTAACCTAAATAACACGTTGTTGGTGATTCTTTCGAAAATTAATAACCCCGAATCCTTCACTCAATTCTATCCTATCAACCTTTATTCAGTTCTTTATAAATTAGTTATGAAAGTTATACCTAATCGTTTCTAATTTGTTTTTTCTAAATTTATTTCGCAGGAATGGGCTAGTTTCATAGTTGGGCATAATATATCTGATAACATCATCATCGCTCAGGAAGTCATCCATTCTATGCGAAATAAACACAATGCCAAAAACTGGATGCCCATTAAACTTGACCTTGAAAAGGCTTATGATCGATTGAGTTGGGATTTCATTGGTGTCTCCCTTGAAGCAACTGGTGTACCTGAGTTTATTAGGAAGGTGATCATTTCAGCCATCTCTTCATCCACCATGTAGATTCTTTAGAATGGAATCCCCACTAAAAAATTCAAGCCGATACGAGGGATCAGATAGGGATGTCCGCTATCCCCACACCTCTTCATCCTCTATATGGAATGGCTGAGTCATTCTATTTGCTTTCAAATTGAGGAAGGTAAGTGGCATCCAATCCGTCTTTCTAGATTAAGCCCTAATTTATCTCATATCTTTTTTTGTAAATGATTTGGTCATCTTCTATAAAGCTAAGGTGAAGCAAGCTCGAAATCTATAAGGCCTTTTAGAGCATATCTGTGACTACTCTGGACATCGAATTAGTGCCCATAAGAGCAACATTTATTTTTCTAAGGGTATTGATCGTGGTTTATGTGAAAAAATTAGTCACCTTTTAGGTTTCCATGAAGTTTAGAACCTTGAAACTTATCTTGGAGTCCTGCTCCTTCACAATAGAATTTGCAAAAACACTCTGAGCTTTATTGTAGACAAGGTGTGACGAAAATTGCAGAATTGGACAGCAAGTAATCTTTCCATTACTGGCAAAGTCACAGCCTAATCTGTCCTACTTGTTATTCCCAACTATTTCATACAAACTATGAGAATTCTGAATAGCACTTACGATGAGATAGAAAGATTGGCTCGTCAATTTATTTAGGGCTCTACTGCTGGTCAATCAAAGCTATCTCTTACCGGATGGAACTCTGTTTGCCAGCCCAAATCCCGTGGGGGCCTTAGCCTTCACAACCTTTCGTATAAGAATGCTTCTTTCCTTATGAAGATAGGTTACAACTTACTCTTCAAGGATAATGCCCTTTAGGTCAAAGTTCTTCGAGCGAAGTGTGGCATCAAATAATCCATCTCTGTCTCCACAGTAAGGTCATAATGTTCTCACCTTTGGAAATCTCTCTTTAAGACTTGGCCCTCATTTCGTGAGAACCTTGCCTAGTCAATTGGCAATAACACCCCATTAGATGTTGGGAAGATCCTTGGATACCAAGTATTGGATCACTATTGACTAAAATCCTAGTGCTTTCTAATATTATTTCATAGTGCTCGCTTAGGGATATGGTTCTACCCCGTGACGGTTAGAATCTCGACTTTTTCGTATTTAGCTTCCTAAGGATATTATCAATTCCATTATGAGTATTCATCCTTCTTACCTTGATTCTAAATCTGATAGGATCATTTGGACTAGATCGACTTCAGGTACTTTCTCAGTCTACAATGCTTTTTGGACTCTATAGGAGGTGACATGGGATCAAAAGGATGAACGTTGGCCACGCATTTGGAAGTATCAAGGTCCACAACATATCAGATTTTTCCTATGGTTAGCGTCCAAGCAGAGGCTTCTCACTAATGTAGAGAGACATCGACAAGGTTTAACAAACAGTAGTCATTATTCCATCTGCGGTCATGACACCGAAGATTACATTCATGTTCTTCGTGATTGTTCCGTCATCAAGGAAATTTGGATGCACATCATTTGATCGGATAAAAAAAACTGGTTCTTTTTGCAACCTTTTCAACCTTGGTTATCGACTAATCTTGGTGCTCATTTGATTTTGCAAGATAATGGAACCACTTGGTCAAGTCTTTTTAGCATAATACTTTGGTGCATTTGGAACAACAAGAATCTGCACATCTTTCAAAGCATCACGTGGTTGCCAATTGAAGTCATTAAAGTCTCCATTGCTTGGTGATCCGATATGTAATGTCACAGTAATGTGCAAGCGGACACATGTCGAAGCAAGTATAGTTGATAGGACAATTCTATCAGATATCTATCCCACAAGGAATAAGTTCTTGATGTCTATATGTCGAAGTAATTAAAACTAAGATTAAAGATTATTTAAGTAAAGATGTCAGTGCAATTAAACTAGATCTGCACACTAAAATAGTCAGAACTGTCAATGTAATAAATGTTAATTGTCAAAGCAACTGAAAGTAAATCAAAGTGTTGTTGAAATGTTGGGAATTTAAATGCAGAAAAGTAAAAATGTGATCAAGTGCGAAGATCTGGAGTGGTTTATTGATTTTACTAAGTCGCAACGCAAGATGTGTTGTCAAGGGTTGAATAGATGAACTGTCGCAGCAATCGAGTTCCATTGAAATCTTACCAATAACAATTCTCCGTTTAGTCAAGACTCAAGCACCTTAATTACCCTACCTCTCGGTGTGAACAATATTGTGCACTCAAGAACAAGTGATTAGAATATCTTCTAATCCCAAACAACTCTCGCTGTCTTGCTTGTTAACCTAACTTGTCACCGCATCTCTTGATATCGATAGACTGCAAAGACACTCTCGTGTTTGATGCAATTAGATCAAAGAATAAACAGATGAAAAGAATTAAATAAGAATCAAAGCAATTTTAACAATGAAAGATACTCTTGTATTCTTTCAAATGTCAATAACAGTTCATCATCATAAGAAGAGAAGAGTTAAGAAATACATAAGAGCATACTCTCTACGCTACTCGGATTATCCCCTAACTGCTCCACTCGCACAACATCAAGCACTTCTCGTCAGGAGTTGTTGCTCGTCGGCTCCGTTAGCTCGTCGTTCTCCAGCTTAAAATCTAAAAAAACAAAAAAGTAATTGCAAATTTAATTCCTTCAACTCTTGATTATTTCTTCCATATTTTCCTTTCTATTTATAGGCTTCAGAATTGTAGATTTCCTCCCCTTCATTCTCAGATCCAGATTCAATTTATAGCTGTCAAAGTCTATTACAGTTCAGCTGTGCACTCACGCAGTTTTGGTGTATTCTTCAGAGATCTGTAGGTTGTCGCTACATTGCTGGGTGCGATCTAAAACACTTAATTGCGACGACAACGTGTGAATTTCCTACGCTGGTGCTTTCAGTTGTATTTGCAGCTTGACTTCACTCATCCAAAGATAGGTCTCTATGCGACGACATCGCTGGTCACATTTTTAAGCTGATCTTATGGCTACATTCTTCTTCCAGCTGAGTTCCTGCGCTCACAATTCTAAGACGTAATATATAAGCTGCTTGTAGAGATATTAGTAGATAAAAGATACAAAAATAACAAGAATTTAAACCAATCAATAATGAGTTAGAAAATATAAAAAAACTAAGCATGAAATGCCTAAGATGCATACTAAATATGACACAAAAGAGACAATTATTACATAAATTAAGGAGAAAATAGGTGTCATTTATGAAGCTATCACTTGGGCTCTCCAATATAATGCAACCTACTAATCTACCCACACCACTCTTCCTGTATCGGGTGATACCTTTGTTCACTTACACACAGATAGGGCAATGGCCACCTTTTCAGGAAACACAGCTGCCGAAGGTGTGGTTCGAGATCAACATGAAAATTGGGTTTATGGCTTCAACCGCTTTTTAGGACATTGTACACCCTTTGAAGTTGAACTATGGGGCATCCTCGATGGACTACTCACTCTCCTTAGTAAAGGGTACAAGAAAGCTACAATCCAATCTGACAACCTTGAAGTCATCAAAGCATTGTTTGGAAACTGGCAAGAAGACTCTGGCATTACAGTACTTAGAATGGTCCAACGAATTTTACAAATAGAAGGACAATGGTGGTTACGACACACATGTAGAGAACAAAACTTAATTGCGGATCATCTAGCCAAATTGAGGCTCTCTTGAAAATCAGGTCTTTAAGTATTAGATAGTATTCCTAATGAAATCTTAGACATCCTCCAGCATGACAAAATGAGGAGTAGCTTCGATAGTTCACCTTTATGTAATAGTTTCCTTTTAATTTCACCAAAAAAAAAATTAAAGGTATAAGGTTAATTGAACATGTTGAATGCTTCACATAATGACCTAATTGCATAATCAACAATATGTGAGGGACAAAATTTGGAATTAGCCCATTGTCCATTTTCCCGAATTTTCCTCTCTTCTCTGGGCAGGTGTCTAGGGGTGTAAATGAACAGAATGTTCGATGAATTGTTTGTGAATCGTTCGTTTATTAATCTAAATAAACAAGTATGAACAAAATTTTTATGTTAGTTTAATAAACGAACGAACACGAACAAAGGTGTGTTCAGTTCATTTATGTTCATGAGCAAGCTCATTTATTAGCTCATTTATTGACTCGTTTATTTATTAATGATATTTTTCGAAACCGTCCTTTTTTGCAAAACGACGAGTTTCGAAAATTACTTTAATGTTGGAAAATGGGAGTCGCCACCAATATTTTATTCGGTGTGATTGGATCACCACAAAATGTTTTAAAAAAATCGTTTTGAAAACATGTAGGTCTTCAAAATCTAGAAAAACAAGTTTAGGAGTCGGTTACGCATGAGGAAGGACTAGCACCCTCATACGCCCAAAATTGGTATTGTATTAATTATTTTCGGGTCTTAATTTGTAAAATTTAAAAGCTCAAATAAAGTTTAAAATACGATCCTTGAATGCATGAGTTAAGTTTAAAAGAAATCGGGTTTGTTTGGAAATCTCGCTATTTCAAAGTGATTGAGGAAGAAAGTTACGTCCAGTGAGTTAGGACACGACATTTCAAGATCCAGAAATAATGAGCTTTCCTTTGTAAAATTTTTTAAAATTTTTGGAAAAGGATATTCGATTATCTCGATTTGAAGAAAGGTTGCACCTAGTAAGTTAAGGCGCAATATTTCAGAATCGAAGATAAGGAAACATTGCCTCGATTAAGGGTATGCGGTTATTCCGATTTGAAGAAAAATTGCACCTAGTAAGTTAAGGCACAAATTTTCGAAACTCGAAATAAAAGAATATTGCCTCGTTTTTAAAGTTTTTATGAAAAACAATTTTGAAAACAAACATGCGAGTTTAATATGAATAAGCAGTTAATAATGGATGTTAAATAACGCGAAGTAAGATAAATAAGAAGATAAATGGTAAAAAAAATAAAAAATGCAAAATACGAGTGCATAACGGTTAAAATTAAATGCAAATATTGATGAGAAAGAAGAATGATGCAATAGGAGTTGAAAATGAGACTTTTTGGATGCCCGAGGGTAAAATGGTAATTTTGGATTCTCGAGGGCAAAAGGGGAATTTTGGGAAAATTTAGGGTTAAAAATGGAATTTTTAGACATTCGGGGTAAAAGGGTAATTTTGAGAGTTTCGAGGTCGAAAATGGAGTTTTTAGACATCCAAGGGCAAAATGATAATTTTTGAAATTTTCGAGGTTAAAAATGGAAATTTTGGAGATTCAGGGTAAAAAATGGAATTTTTGGAAGTTTCGAGTCGAAAATTGAATTTTTGGAAGTTTCGAGTTCAAAAATGGAATTTTTGGAAGTTCGAGGGTAAAAATGAAACTTTTGGAAGTTTTGAGGTCAAAAATGGAATTTTTGAACGTTTAGGGGTAAAAATGTGATTTTCAGACAGTTTAGGGACCTCTAGTGCAATAAAACCAAAAATAAGTGACACGTGGCAGCCCCTCAGGCGTCCTGAAGTCAAAGGACTAATTTGAAAACCATGAAAAAATTTTGGGTCAATTTTGTAATTAAACAGAACGTGATTTGAGGATTAAATTAAAACAAATTAAATATAATAGGGACCATCTGCATAAATAAACCAAAACAATGACACGTGGCAGCTCTTGATGCTTTCAAAAGGTCAAGGGACTAAATTGAAAAGCATTAAATATTATTGGGCCAATTTAAAATTAATTAAAAGTATGAAAGGGACTAAATTGTAAAAATAAAAAAAAGCGGAAGGACCAAATGCACAAATAACCCCGTTCTTAAAAACATGCGGATCCTAGGTCGGGTCGGGTCGAATTTCGGGTCAGTCACGGGTAATAGCTCAAAACAATACCGTTTTGGGACTGAAATTCAGCCCTCAGAACGACGCCGTTATGAGGGTCTTTAAAAACCCCTTTTTAGACTTTTTTTTCCATTTTTCAGTTCTTCTTTTCGAAAAAATAAAAAAAATCTCTTGAAAGCTCTCTCCTTTCATTCATGGCCGGCTAAGCACCGACCGGTCCTTTCGTTGAGACCCCACCACACGCGCCTCGGTCACGTCCTTGCTGGTGTACGCGTCGTCCCTAGGACCGTCCGGTCATCATCCGACGCAAATCAAAGGTAAAAACCTTCTCTTTTCCTTTTTTTTTAAAAACTTACCAGTTATTATCTCATAAAAATTCCAGATTTGGTTTTGATTTCCTAAATCTTTAAAAACATCTTATTATTTTGAAATCCCATTGTTAAAACCAATTTTTACCTTTTTTATTTCTCTTTCTTTTTCTTTCAAACCCTGTTGAGAACTTCAAAGGGATTTAGTTCGACATGTTGAAATCCAGATCTAGCTATTAATGTTTCAAATCTGTTTTGTCATTTTGCATTATTCTTTGCAGTTTCAACTTCGACAAAGCGTGGACAGCGAGCAGGGGCGGGTTATGCGTGACTCCGGCAAGGGTAGCTTCAAAGAAGGGGGTGTAAATTTCTTTTGACTTTTCATTTTTTTTTTAAATTAATTTTATTAATATCATTATTTAATGTATTTGATATATATTTAATGCATTTTCGGAAAAGAGATAAATGAAATTAATAATAAGTAACAATTTAATATATATATATATACGTTTAAACGTTTGAAATAATTAAGAAAACCATAAATGACAGGTGAAGGTTTGCTTAACAGAAATATTAATGTATAATATTTATGATGAAGACTCTTGGAGTTTGAATAATAAACAAAGACATAACAATATTCAACGCATGTATTTCATATACCTTTCAAGTGTTCAATGCTTCATGTTCTAGTAATGATGGATGTCTCTGCTTGTTATCTCTTGTTTTGATCTGCCAATGTTTCAAGAGTCTATTTGTATTGCTTTGTAATGTTTTTTTTTTACCGAAGTCAAAAAAAGTCCTTTACAATTTGTTTGAGTTCTGGCTTTATAGCCAAATTTTTACAATCATTCAGTTTTGTATTTCTCAAATAAATGCACGTCTTCTCTTTTGCAAGTTCACAGTGGCGGTTGGAGTAGCTAGTGAGGACGATGGCTGTGGCAGAAGCAAGTTGCTTGGAGGTAACACCGCTGACGTGGCGCTCTCTGATTGGTTGGGGTTGAGGTGGCTGGTGCAAGTTATCCAGCATATTTGGCTTGGGTCATCTTGTATAATTGGGCTAGGGTGTAAATGGGTTTGTAATTGGCCCCATTTTGAGATTGTAAATTCGTGATTGGGCTTGCATAGGGTCTTTGGGCCTAATTGGACCTTGTAATTGGACATTAATGTACAATTGGACTTTTGATTTTGTACTTTATTTTGGGTTTAATTTTAAAGTTTTAAGTTTAAAATTATTTCAACTTTAAACCAAATTTAAATTTAACCAAATTTAAATTTAAAATGAATTTAAATTTAGAAATAAATCTAAAATTTAATCTAAACTCAAAAGTAAAGATTTGACCCAACATTCAGGCCCGGTTAGAATTGGGCTTCGACAATATTTTCATATAAAAATATTAAAATAATATTTGTGTGTATGTATTTATTTATTGTTTGTTTGTTTATTATTTATTAACATTGTTCGTGAACATGTTCATGAATATGTTCATTTAATGTTCGTGAACATGTTCGATTAAGTTAAATGAACATGTTCGTGACCATTAAACAAACGAACATGAACATACATAATTTTAAATAAACGAACATGAACTAACGAACATGAATCGAACATTAACAACTTCAAAAATAAACAAACGAACACGAACATAGGTTTATTCGTTCAAACTCGATCCATTTACTGTCCTACATCTTTCATGATGCCAGTACCCATAGACACTCTTTTTATTTATAGTTATAAAGATTATAAATTCTAAAATATTTTTATTTAAATTTAATTATATAAATATATAAGTGATTGACTGTTTAACGTCGCAACAATATTGTGCAAGCGTACATTGTCGATGCAAGTATAGTAGACATATATGAATCTGTCGGATATCGATCCCACAAGGATGGTTGTCTTTTGTCTATCAATGTCAGTGCAATAAACAGATAAAAACGAGATAAATTGTGAGAATAGTTGTCGGAGTAATAACTTGAAAATAAAGATGAAATATGATAATGACAGAATGGGATCTCGAAAGTGAATCTTCAACAGAATACTAAGTGCTCACAAGATATAAAAGAATAGGTGATTGTCGATGTAATAATTTGCAATGAATATCTTATCAAACTTAACTTCTATATTTAATCTAAGACTTAAATATACACATTAACCACACCTTTTGATGATGGCAATG
Organism: Kokia cookei; assembly: GCA_039519145.1. Lineage (NCBI taxonomy): Eukaryota > Viridiplantae > Streptophyta > Magnoliopsida > Malvales > Malvaceae > Kokia > Kokia cookei. Next base: position 15,536,894 of record CM076907.1, on the reverse strand, counting down.
GAACACAATTAAGAAAAAGTGGATTAAATCCCTTTAATCCTCAAGCAACTTTCGTTGTCATGCTTGTTAGCTTGAACTGTCGCTGCACTTTTCAATGGCAGTGATTGCAATAACATTTCCATGCTAAAAACATTCAAACCCAAATATTAAACAGTAGAAGCAAAGTTGAATAAAATAACATTTAACCCAAAAATCGTATGTACTTCCATACAAACATGAAATAAAAATTAATCACCAGTGTTTAGAAAAAAATATAAAAGAAACAAGTGGAGAATACTTTCCTTAGATAATCTCAACTTGACCTCTCAATTTCCTCTTGTGTCGCACTCAGGACTCCTCGTCAAGAGTCGATCTGCATCCCTTTCACGTTGGTTCTCCCTTAAGAGACTTAAGCCTCCATAGCCGAAAAGCTTCAAAAGATAGGTTGAAGAAGATAATGAACCAAAAACCGACCCTTTTTCTCTTTTATCGTGAATATTTATATTCTTCCAAATAGTACATGTGTCCTTTCATAAGAATCATGTTGCCTCTGTCTGTACAAGTTGGTTATACCAGACTAGACAGCTCACACATTTTTGTTCTTAGCCGCGTTGGAAGCTGCTTTGACAGCTGTCGAGTGTGACGACAGTCCTGAGCACAATCTGGAAATACTCATGCAGTGACATCAGTACCAAAACATGACAAAATTAAGGATAAATAGACTAAGGTCCACTAAGTTATAAAATGCAATTTACTGAACTGAAAATGTTAAAATATGTGCTAAAGACAACTAAATAGGGAAACCAATAAATAGGGAGAAAACATATATTCTTTCTAATACTATCAATAAGCATTAATAAAACTAGTCTTTTATTTTATTTTAATGTTATGTGAACGCTAAATTCGAAATTATAAATTAGATGAGGTCCAAAAGGACTTAGAAAAGAAAAATAATAAAAATCCCTTTAAAACTAGTCAGTCTCATTTTTAAACTTAATTTCAGAAAAAAAATCACATATATCACCTTTTACCAAAAAACCAATTAAGTCCCTGCGTAACGAATTTTTCTTTTTATTACGGCTTTAGTTTTTTATCGTATTGGTCGTTAAAATTATAGATAATTTATCTAGTTGATCACTCAATTTTTAGGGTGTTTTCATTCTGGTCACTCAAAATGAATTTCTTACAATTTCATTACTTATTTTTTAGAGTGCTTTCATTTTAGTTATTCAACCGTTAAATCTCTAACGACAATTTATTGTACATACCATATTATGTTTACACTTTCATTTTAGTTACTCAATTTTTAGATCGCTTTCATTTTGATCATCCAAAAACTCATCATTTTTAAGTATTGATTAGCGTAAAAAAATTAAAGATAAAAGTGAAAAAATAGTAGAAACTAAAATAGTGCATTAAAATAATTATCAAATTGTACTTATTTATCACATTGTCAATAATTCTAATTTTTTTTTCAATATTGAAGTTTTAAATTTTAAAATATTAAAATTAAATAAATAAATTATTGAAAAATTTTATCCATTGATAATGTCAACCGGTTTGCTACTGTAATATTGAAATTAATTAAATTAATCACCTTCTAAATTTTAAAATATTATTTTGTGTTTCCTTATTATTCTTAATTAGATTAACTCGATAATTCATTTTTAATAATTGTCTGCAAATCTTAAATTACTTTTGATTATATAATCTCGAATATTTCATTCTAAGCTAAAAACAAAGAAAAATCATTGCAATTAATTAAATTAATTACTTATTCTTCGTTTGGGTAAAGTAGTGATGAAAACATCTAGGTTTTGTTTGGCATGAAAGATAAAATTAATTAATTTAATTAATTGTAAGGATTGTTCTTTACTTTTAGCTTAGTATGAAAGACTCAAGATCATATAATCAAAAGAAATTTGAGTTTCATAGACAATTATTAAAGATGAGTTATTTGAGTTTATTTTAATTTAAAAACATAAAATAAAATTTAGAAGGAAATAAAATTAATTAATTAAATTCAATATCATAGTAACAAATCTATTGGCACTATCAATGATAAAATATTTTTAATAATTTATTTAATTGAGTTTGATGTTTTGAAATTTAAATTTTTAATATTGAAAAAAATTACTTTTAATAAGGGGCTAAACAAATATAATTTAATAATTTTTTAAAACATTATTTTAGTTTCTATCGTTTTTTCACTTTAATCATTGATTTTTTTTACTTCAACCAATACATAAAAAAATTTTGGGCGACTAAAATGAAAGCAACCTAGAAGTTAGGTAATCAAAATGAAAGTGTAAATATGATGTGGCATGTACATTTAATCACCGTTAAAAATTTAACGGTTAAATGACTAAAATGAAAGCGTCTTAAAAATTGAGTGATTAACTAAGTAATTTATCCTATAATTAATTGATAGGTCAATCAGATAATGATACCTGGTAGCCTATGACTTTATCTTTCATTTTTTTTATTAAAAATCATAAAAAACCAAAAAAAATCATAAAAAATATTCAAAATTCTGAAAAATCAATGTTAAAAAATTCTATAAACTTATAAAAATTTATAAATATCATAAAACTTCTAAAAAAATTTATTTTAAGCACTCAAAATAAAAAAAAATTACAATTTAAAAACTAGTGTTACACAATTGGTTCATTTTTTACCTCTCACTAAAAACTCTAATGAAAATCTAACATGACATTTTTTTACACATGAACTAATCATTGGATGCTGTATGACATAATTTACTACATCATAAGTGTTGCATACCAATTTAATACCAATTTAAAGGACTAAAATATAATTTGTCCAATACTAATTATTAAGCAAAATAAATAATAATAATTAAATAGTTAAAAAAAAAAACCCCAAAAATCTGGGTTTTGGGTTCCGACCACCCATGAAGTGAAAGCCATTGATGAATCCATATACCAATCTGAATAATAGAAATATTCCTTGTTTCTTTGAACAGCAACATCAGCCCAGAAAATTTAAAACACAAAAAGCCAGTGGAAGCTAGAGTACATGAATCACGGCCCCAATTAATATAGAGAATCTCAGTAAAGTTGATTTTCTTTTTCTCCACTTCAGTGGCAAAGCATGCATTGTATCCTAAAACCCATACACACCTAAACCAATTCTTATCCCCATTCAAACCATACAATTCAACTCCAACCAGCTGAATCACTTTAGAAGGAAACGAACAAAGAACATTCACCTGTTGTCTTCTTCAAACTAATACAAATGATGAATAAACAATATACTCTTACTATAGGGATGATTCTGGTCTGGTTAACTTCCATCTTTACACTGCATGTATGCACTGTTGTTTTTTATTCAAAAATTAAAAAATGAAAATATAGAATTTTGGAAAAACCAATATTTTCATAAATTACCACCCCCATAAGATGAGATTTGTATAAAAAAATATGACTCTTATCTAGAAAAACATAGTAAACTATCAGGAATAGATGCTGAAACTATAAATACTATAGGCAATAGAATAAATTTTGCATAATCGTTGTTTACAGACTAAAGCTGCTAAATAAGTTAAGCATAAGTTAAGTAATCAACATTGTACAGAAATATTAGAAAATGAATGGGAATTTGGATGTAAACCAATGCGTCCTAATAATTACAGAAAAATAAAAACAATAAAAAAATATAAGTTTATTGAATGAAAACGATGGAATAAGAATAAGAAAAATTTTAAAAATAAAAAAAGAAAATTTGTTAGGAAAAAGAATCCTAAGAAAACTAAAAAACAAATATGTAAATGTTTTATATGTGATGAAAAAGGGCGTATAGCATCAAATTGTCCTAATAAAGGAAAAAAATGCTAAGAAAATGATTAAAACTCTTGAAGAAGAAAATCTAGAAATATGTTTTGAAGAAGAAATAAATCCTGAAGAATAAATATTATATGAGTTAATATCAGAAACATAATCTGATACAGATGATGAAGAATATATATTCATGATTAATACAAGAAGTAGTTCTAATAAACAATTAGAAGAAATTCCTAAAACTGAACAACAAGATATAAAATTAGAAAATTTAATTGGAGAAGAACAAGACTTTTTTGATGAAATGATAGAAAAAATAAATAAAAATCATATTTCTAAATCATATTTCTAAAGAAGAAATATATAAAATATCAAAATTTAAAATTTGGATTCAAAGACATATAGAAAAAATAAGTGGTAATACCGTTGCTAAAGATACAAGAGGAGGATTAACAGAAATCCCGTTATTCTCTAAAGAAAAAATTAAGAGGATTAAAAAGAAATATCCTCAAGTAAGATACATACATTTAGGAATTATAATGATAACTATAAGAGCATTATTTAGAAGAGGTCATGATATACCTATAATAGCGATCTTATTAGATAAAAGATTTGAAAATCCAGTAAAAGCACTTATTGGACGAATTCAATCAAATTTACATACAGGAGTAATAAGATTGAAGGTAAAACCAAATTAATTTATATATATTACAGATCCTTTAATAAAAGAATGTTTATGTCTTAGAATTCAAACAAAAAATTCTGAAATTAATGATTTAGCAGAAGATCTAGCAATAAGTTAGACTTCTATTAGTGAATATACTAATACAACAGAAATAGAAATAAAAGAAATAAATAATAAAATAATTGAACTTTTTGAACCTAATAAATTTACTATAGAAATACAACCAAAGTTATTACATTTAAGTGATTTATCTGTACCAAGTGATTGGATTATAGGAAATATCAGTAGTCCAAGTACATCTAAACCAGTATGTACTATTGAATATATGGCATCTGGAGATAAATTATATTTTAAAAATAATACGATAAAGATACTAATAATAATCTAGTTTTACCCTAAAATACTCAAATAGAGGATGAAGAGGAAAATTTAGGTAAAAATTTTATACCTTCAACACCTATAGGAATGAAAACAGTTCAAATTCCTATATTTCCTACAGAACCGACTGTAAACTCTAAAAACACTAGAATGGAAGAAATACAATATTCAATAATACTTCAACAAATGAAACTTGAAAAAAGTGATGTTATTACATTTTCAAATTTTCAATCTAGAAAATATTATACATATATCGAAGTTACATTTCAATTCAGAAAATATAAAACATATTCTTTACATGCTTTACTTGATACTGGAGCTACAACCAGTAGTTGCAGAAAAAATGTAATTCCTGTAGAAAAATGGGAACCTATGAAACATCCAATTAAAGCCATAGGAATTATTGGTAATGAAACCATAATTCAATATAAAGCTAGGAATATATCAGTTTATATAAACAATGTAAGATTTGTAGTACCAAAATTATTATGTTTTTCAGCTATGCATGGAGACATATTATTAGGAAATAATTTTATATATCAACATTTACCATTTGGTATTGATAAAAATATAATTATGTTATCTATGGAGAAAACTTCTATAGAAATACCATTAATAGAAAACCATAAATTTGTGTGTGATAAAAATTTTGCACCACCAAGAAAAGAACAAATAAACCAAATTGAAACAAATCATTGGTTATTTAAAATACTAGAAAATAATTTTAGTGAATAACCATTAAAATTATGGTAAAATAGTCCTTGATATTGTGAAATAAAATAGGAAAATCCCAATAAAATCATTAGAGTAAAACCTATGATCTATACTAAATAAGATATAGAAGAATTTGATAATCAAATTGAAGAATTATTAGAAAAATGATTAATAGAAGAAACTAATAGTTTACATTCCAATCCAGCTTTCATGGTAAGAAACCATGCAGAAATAAAAAGAGAAAAAGCTAGGATGGTAATTAATTATAAAAGATTAAATCAAAATATTATTTTTGATGGATATTTTATACCAAGAAAAGATGTTTTAATTAATCATGCAAAACATGTCAAATATTTTAGTAAGTTTGACTGTAAATCATGCTTTTGACAAATCATGCTAAAAGAAGAATCTAAACCTTTAATAGCTTTTAGTGCACCTAATGGACACTACCAATGAAAGGTAATGTCATTTGGATTATGCAATGCACTTTAAATATTCCAAAGATTGATGCATTCTATTTTTAGTAAATATAAGAAGTTTTGTATTGTATATATTGATGATATTTTAGTATTTTCAAATACATTAGATTTACATAGAAAACATTTAAATATTATTTTTCAAGAATTCATAAAACATAGAATTATATTAAGCCCTAAGAAAATAGAGCTAGAAAAAAAACAAAAATAGAATTTTTAGGATTAAAATTATCTAATGATAGTCTTAAACTACAAGATCATATCATAGTCAAAATAAAAGAATTTCCTGAAAAAATTGAAAATAAAAAACAACTTCAACAATTTTTAGGAATAATAAATTGTGGTAGAAATTTCTTTCCAAACTTATCAAAAAAGATAGGTATGTTATATGAAAAATTAAAAAAGGATAATCCTTTTAGTTGGTCTAATACAGATTCAGAAATTATAAAAAAGTTAAAATTTGAAATAAATCGGATTCCTAAAGTTTATTTACCTAAACAATGTGATAAATTGATTCTAGAAACCGATGCTTCTCAAAATCATTGGGGATGTATTTTAAAAGCTAAAACTACAAATAATGAAGAATTAGTATGCGTATATAGTTCAGGAAAATTTAAACCAAATGAAATTAATTATGTCATATTTGAAAAAGAATTGTTAGCTATAAAGAAGGGAATAAAAAATTTTCTTATTTATTTAGCACCTGAAAAATTTATCATAAAAACTGATAATCAGTCTGTTAAACAGTTTCTTACTAATAAAAGCTTAGAAACAATACCAAGAAGAATTATATGGTATAATGAGTTATGTACTTTTAATTTTGAAGTCTTATATGTAAAAGGCACTGATAATATTATTGCTGATTATCTTAGCAGGTTTTATGGACAAAGGTAAACAACCTTTAGAAAAAGTCGATGAATGGACAACTGTTCGCAAAAAGCGACATGATTTCAATCCAAGAAATCATTGTCCAAATTTTATAAAAATATCTTCTCAAATACCATTTTATCTTACTCAAGGATATTATGTTCCATACCCTTTAACAGGACAATCAGTCCAAACTCAAACCTATACACCACAGGTAAACTACTTACCTTGGTCACAAGATCCAAATTCTGCATATCAAACCAATTATGCAGAAGTTATTAAAAAAGCAAAAAAAATTTATGTGAAAGAAAATTTATTGAAAACACAACAAATGAATGAGGTAAAAGATTTTTATAATCCTAGTTTACCACCAGAAATATATTACTGAACAAAGAGTAAATTTCAGGAGAGCTCTTATTAAATTGTCTCAATTTTTAGTTGAAAAAACAACTAAAGAGCAATAATATCATGATTTATTACTAAAATATATTTTATATCGTGAATGAGATGATTTTGAAATAGGATATTTAGATCTTAAGGAGATAAATAATCTTCTTGATACAGTTCAATATTTTCGAAACATAGGAACTAATAATTCAATTCTTAATAAATTATTTAAATTATGTCTTTATAATAAAGCTCAATTTATTTTACCTACAAAAATATTTGCAAAAATTAATAAATGCATTTGCAAACAGCAGGATATATTTCAAAAAAATTTTTCTGAATATTTTTATCAATATTTTGTTTTTACAAATATTCTGGGAGAAAAATTCCCTGCTATAAAATTTAGATTGGATCATGAACCATTTGATATAATAAGTATTGAATGGGGTTTTGTTAAAGAACTCACAAGTATAAAATCTTTCTTTTCATCTAACAAAAGATTTTCTAGCTTTTATAAAAACAATGCTAATCAAGCAAACTAAAGATTAAGATTATATAAAGTATTTTCATATTAATATTCACAGCCTAATTGGTATTGCTGAAAAAGAAAAAATTTATCAGCCATATCAAATATAGAACTTTAAAATTGTGCTTGGAGGACCTTTACTATCAGCAGCAAATGAAGACAAGGAGTACTTGACAAAATCCATTGACAAGTGCCAGAATAATTTTTTTTATTATCAAATCCAAGTAGGAGTTGATCTTATGGTTAAAGCTAATGAAATATTGACAAAAACAACATATCGCTTCTGGACAGACGGAAGAAAGATATTTACATACGACTATTGCTATGGCAATCGAAATCAGAACGATGAGCCAGATGAATAAACTATTCAGCTATTAAAAAAGATAGCTGACATGGAAATTGATGACTACTCATCAGAAATTATTGAAGATATCAGAAACAAATGGTAAAGTTGAAATTCACCTCGAATATCCAATCAGTCATTAAATCTGGATGATATTAAAGAAATGGATCTTGATAATATCCAGGAAAATTAGATGGACATGAGGAAGCCACCACATTCACAACCCAATTTTGCAATTTACAAACACTCAAATCCAAAGAAAAACACAAAAGAACCACCAAAACAAATGCCCAAAAATTTTGGCTCTTTAATCACACGAACGGTGGTTGGAGGGAAGGAGAAAAAGGCACGATTTATTCGTATGCACTCAAAGAATGAATCTATGATGGTGGTACCTAGCACAAACGACAATTGATTGAAGTTTGAAGGTTGAACAAAAGAAAAGATTGAAAGAAAAAGGAAAATCGGCAGGCAAGGAACAAAATGGAAAAAAAAAAGAGGCTGAAAAATAGTTAAAGGTGTTTTTATACCAAAGTAAAATGATTTATTTCCACAAGGGTCTCTAGAGTATTCTAGGGTTATCAAATTGACCCCAAACTTTTACATTCATCACAAACAAGTCTAACTTCTTCAATTAGCGAATTTTTACCAATAAGCCCTTAAAATTTTGTAATCACCACACTTAAATCCCTATAATTTCTAGAGTGTTACAAGGAAACCACCACATTCACAAAAGACAAAGAAGTTGGCCAGGTGGCAAGTATCCAAAAAAGGACATTTATTTCAAGGAGGAAATTAGGCAAAAAAACATTAATTTCAAGAAAGAAAAAGCATTAATTCCAAGAAGGAAATTAGGCAAAATCATTAATATCAAGGAAGATATTTGGCAACAAGGATGAGACGTAAAGCTTATTTGAAGAAACGGACTCCAAATGATATAAAAATGAGTTATTAAAATCACCTATAAAAGGGAGAGATGAAACCTAAAGAAGGCATTCGAAGTTATTCAAATCCTTTTTAGTTATCTTTCTCTAGAGTTTCTTTGTAAATTTTCCATTAAAAAATACTCTTGTACTATAACTTCCTTGACTTCCGCTATAGTACAAGAGTATGATGGGTAAATTCCTGTAATCTCATATCACTGCAACATAGTTTCACAAATAAGAGGATAATGTGCTTCAACGTACTCGAATTCACGTTCTCCTGCACTGGTAATAATGATGATAACAATCGAGCTAAGACTCAATCAACTATTCGTTATCATCTTTAAGTTCATCTTAAATTAATTCCATAAAGATATGTAATTTATGTAAAATTCGATTCAAATCCTCAACTTTGTTTTAACATTAAAATTTCTTTATTATAATTGCATTAAATCTTACTATTGAATTAATTAAATTATTCGTCCAATATATCTAAATTCAAATTTATTATTTAGATGAGAGATATTAGCTTTGTTATTCATGAAAGTAAAGTAGATATAAATACAAGAATTTAGAATCTAATAAATGGTTTCAGTGAAAAAGAAATATGGTTCATCCTATGAATTTCGGGTTCAAGTATCACTATCTCTAAAATACCATACATGTTAAGAATTAAAATTACCTAAATTTATTTGATTCATCGTAGAAAATTTAGTTTGAAAAATAACATTATTAACTTAATCGATTGAATAAAACTTTTGGATCAAATTTTTAATAATTTATTTAATAAAAACAATCAAATGAACCACCAACGGATCGTATTCTGAAAACCTTGCTAATAGCATGAGCGAGAGGTGATTAATTCCGAAAAAAAAAAACCTAGGGTTTGAAAGACTGTGATTGACCTCCCCTACTTGTAATTTTTAAAAAAAAATGCCATAAATACATCCTCTGAATTTGGCCCAAAAATTGACCAAAATCACACTTATATCCAGCATTCAACACAAAAAATCAGTGGCAAATAGGGAGTCGCAAGTACAGTGTTATTTTTTATTCCCAAATTCGCTCTGGTCATCGCTATTTTCTCAAAACCCCCCAAAGAACCCTCCCTTCCTTTATTGTGGAATTTGACCCTTCCATTTTGGAATTCAAAATACAGGTCAGTTCACTTTCTCTGCTTCTCCCCTTTGTCAATAGTTCAATTTTAGCTTTCTTTAATTTCGACTAATCCAAGTAGCATTTTTCGGAGTTTTCCTTCTTTGGAGTCTATTTATGTTTGCTTATGGGTCTAACGGAATCGGTTTATTTTTGTTTTAGTATATGATGGGTTTTTTTTTTTTTTGGGGGTGGGTGGGTGGTGTGGAATTTGAGATTCAACTTGGGTTTTGTGTCATCAATTTTTTTTTTTTTTTTTTGGGGGGGGGCTAGAAATTGTTTAGAAGTATTTTGGTTCTTAAGTTTCGAGAATTGTTTATGCTATGTAGAATTTGAGATTCAACTTGGGTTTTGCGTCATCAATTATTTTGGTTCTTTAGGATATGGACTAATAATATTATAGCAATGTTAATGGAAAATGTGATGACCACATGAAAAATATGTGAAAAGAATTGGAACTTTACAGCTCGTTTTGTTACGCATAGATTTATAATTCTCTGTTGTTTACCGAATTATTCTTAGGCGTATGCTGTTGTCCTTTTGGGCTTTTATTTTTAGTTGTGATGAAGCTTTCCGGGGTTTCTGCAGTTGGTGCATTATTTGCTTGAAATTTGATTTGGTTGGTTTGGCCATTTCTGAATTTTGAAGACTTACATTTTTCTTTTCCACATGGTGTAATAACCTTGTAGCTTTTCACAATTCCATATCTCTTGGCCAGTACCTTGTTTTCATCATCCTTTTGATCTTTGAAGTTAATCCTTCTTGTGTAGGGCCTTTACATTTGTGTCTTAATGCATGAAGATTCACTTATTATGTAAAAATGTGATATCAATAAAGGAATATCAGATTTTAATTGCTTCCAATTCCTGCCTTTCTTTTTCGGCTGAGTTGAACCTATTTTTTTTGTATTTTTGAAAGGTTTGATTTGATAAACTACTACAGGATCCATGAGGAAATGGGAGCTGGGTTTCTTGTCTGGTAGTTATGAGATTGCAGAGGAAGAGTGGATGATGTCTGTTATAATTTAATTAAATTAGTTGATTAAACCAATCATTAGATCTTTTTTTTTGTGTGTGTCTGAAACCGGTTCAACTCGCTCCCATCTTGGATTTCATTGGTGATGGACTGCAACAAGGAAGAGGCCATCAGGGCCAAAGACATTGCAGAGAAGAAGATGCAAAATAAGGATTTTTCTGGCGCTCTTAGGATTGCAGCCAAGGCCCAGCAACTATTTCAGGGTCTGGAGAGCATATCTCAGATGATAGTGGTGTGTGATGTGCATTGTGCTGCCGAGAAACGATTGTATGGCAATGAGATGGATTGGTATGCCATACTTAAGGTTGATCAGACAGCTGATGAAGCTACAATCAAGAAGCAGTATAGAAAATTCGCCCTTCAACTTCACCCGGATAAGAACAAGTTTCCTGGTGCAGAAGCTGCTTTTAAGTTGATCGGGGATGCACAAAGGACACTTTTGGATCAAGGTAAAAGATCTTCTCATGACATGAAACACAAAGTTGTTGTTAAAAGACCATCTCCAGCTGCAGCATGTCGGCCCCCACAGAACTCAAGTTGGTTTCCATATGCAGCTGCTCAGAATAACTTCCATGCCAACTTTCCTGGCTTGAATTCTCAACAGCAACAACAACAACCAACTCAAACTAGTTCCTCCAATGGCCGGCCCACTTTCTGGACTAAGTGTCCTTACTGTACAGTTAAGTACCAGTATTATACAGAAATACTTAACAAATCTATTCGCTGCCAAACTTGCAAGAACAACTTCATTGCCTATGATTCAGGTGCTGTTCCACCTGGAAGTAAAATGAGTCAGCCAAAATTTCCCCAACAAGGAGTTGCACAGAATCAGGATGCTTGCAGAGTTGATCAAAGGTCTCAAAGGAGTTTCACTGTTGAGAATGTTTTTACAGGCTTTACTCCAAATGCAGCTCATACCACTGAGTCTAGAAAGGGAAAGGGGAATGATAAAAGAGGAAAGAAGCAAACAGTTGAATCCAGTGGAAGCAGCAATGAGTCTGATGAGGATATGGTGATTGATGGAAATGATGATGTTCTGGTTGGAAAGCAGTCTAATTCTCAAGCAGAGCAGAATGTGCGGAGATCTGGTAGGCGTAAGCAGCACATTTCATATAAGGTAAATTTTAGCGATGAGGAGGACCTGGGTAGCCTTCCAAAAAAGACTAAAACAAGTGGATCGCCCTGTGCCAATGAAGAAACTAAAGAAATGCTGTCTAAACAGAAAAATCGAGCTGGTGAAGTGAAAGATCAGAATGCAAGGGACCGTAAAGAAGGTAAGGGTTTTAAGGCAAGCTTTTTAAAGGAAACGGGTGAAGGGGATGATCTTAGGAAACCTGGGAAAGCTTATGCTGATGAAAATTTAAACCTCATTGTTGATGATTCTGTGTCAGATTTGAGCCAAAAAGAAACAAAGGAGCCCCTGGTTTTTGCATGCGCCAATCCAGAGTTTTATGACTTTGACAATGATAGGAAAGAGAGCAGTTTTTCAGTAGGTCAGATTTGGGCTTTGTATGATACGTTGGATGCCATGCCTAGATTCTATGCTCGGATCAGAAAAATCTTCTCTTCTGGGTTCAAGCTGAAAATAACCTGGCTAGAACCAGATCCAGATGATGCAAATGAAATAGAATGGGTTGGAGAAGGTTTACCGGTTTCTTGTGGTAAGTTCAAACATGGGGCCTCTGAAAACACTGAAGATCGTCTTATGTTTTCCCATTTGCTATATTGGGAAAAAGGAACTTGTAGAGATACCTACAAGTTATTTCCAAGAAAGGGAGAAGCTTGGGCCCTTTTCAAGAACTGGAATATCAATTGGAAGTATGGTTTTGGCACTGACCAGAAATATGAATATGAATTTGTTGAGATCTTATCTGGGGGTGTTGAAGGTGCAGGTATACAGGTTGCTTACTTGGATAAGGTAAAAGGCTTTGTTAGTGTATTCTCTCGAACGAGTAAGAATGGAGTTGATACATTTGTAGTTCCGCGCAATGAACTATTCCGGTTTTCCCACAAGTTACCGTCCTTTGTACTTACTGGTAAAGAGAGAAAAGGGGTGCCCAAAGGTTCCTTTGAACTCGACACAGCTGCTTTGCCTGAAGAAATTGCTGTTCCTAAGGTCTTGAAGGCGAACGGTGATAACAGACATCTTAGTAGCTCTTATTCGGGTGCTTGTGAAATACTGAATCCTACTGTGGGATTTGATGAACCTGCTCCTCCGGCCTCAAAAATCTTTGAAATTCCAGAATCTGAATTCTACAATTTTGATGCCGACAAAACCAAGGAAAAGTTTCTTGTTGATCAGGTCTGGGCATTGTATAGTGATGATGATGGCTACCCAAAGTACTATGGTGAGATTAAGAACATCGAGTCCCACCCAGTTTTCAAAATACATGTGACGTGGCTTCTTCCTTGCCGATCAGAAAGCAGAACCGAGTGGTACGATACGAACATGCCCACTTGTTGCGGAAGATTTAGTAGAAAGGGTTCCCAAGTCTACACCTCCACTGAATCCTTTTCTCATAAGTTAAAGGCAGAGTCTACCGGTACTGAGGATGAATTTTCCATCTCACCTAGACAAGGTGAGATCTGGGCATTATATCGGAACTGGACTCCTGAAATTAAATGTTCAGACTTGGAGAACTGGTACTATGACATAGTGCTGGTTATGAAGGAAACCAATGGGTGCATAGAGGTTTTAATGTTAGAACGTGTGGATGGCTTCAATTCTGTTTTCAGGGTTGAAGCAAAAGGAGGATTTAATGTTGCAACGGAAATCTCTCGGGTGGATCAGCTAAGGTTTTCGCATCAAATTCCATTTTTCGAGCTAACCGAAGAGAGAAATGGCAGCCTAAGAGGTTGCTGGGAACTTGATCCTGCAGCATTGCCGGTACATTATTTTTCTTCTTAGTTTAAGTACCAACTAGTAAAGATTAGAATTCATGTTTGTCTTCATGGAACCAACTCTGGGTGAAAGTCTCAATTACCTAGCTGTAACTGAAATGCTTTTCTTCATGTTTTGGATGTAAAATATAAGTTGTTTTCAAGACTAATCCATTTGACCATAAAAAGTATGGAGGCTGCAACCTGAATCCCAACGAACTTAAATCCATCGTAAGACTTGAAGTGATAGGAATCTAAAATGGTTCAAATATATAATTATTTGATTTAGAAAACCCTAATTTTGAAGTGATTCTACTTGAAAATTTTTAAATTCGAATTCATCCAATCTAAATCAGTCTAATCTGCACGATTAAAGGGTTATTGAAATTTGTAATTATAATTTTTTATGTTTCATGTTGATTGACGTTTTCCATTGTAATACGGTTGTTTTCCATTGTAATACGGTTAAATTTGCTCAAGTTTTATAGAATTTTCTCCGCTAATATTGATTTTTTATGACTGCAAAATAAAATTTAATAAAAAAATAATGATTAACATAAAAAAATTTATTTGATGAAAGAAAATATGTCACTAGTCCTTTTTCAATTTGAAGATTTTAATCAAATTATTTATCTACGTTTCATGCCATCAATATATCTATATAATCACACTAACAAGTAAGAACTAAGAAGGAAAACATTATAAATTTGGTAATATACATTGCTACCAACAATAAAATAAATTAATTTCTAAATTTTTTAACTGTATATCTTAAATGTAAAAACTTGTTGATAAATTGTTCAACAAGGAGAGAACAAGAGGGAGATAAGGAAGCGAATATGGTGGTGGTTTGGAACGATACACTCTCGTAGTAGAGCCATCAAAGCAGGAAGTGAAGAGAGAAATATAAAAAAAACTTTTGGTGGGTTATAAAATAGAAGAGAAGAAGAAACCCCTAAAAAAAATTCCTTTACGTTAATTCCAATAAGAGTATGTGTAAGTGTTTATGGTGGAACCTACGTTGTGGTCAAAATGCACATGTGTAATAATTACCGAAAAGTTATAAAATGACATTGCCTGAGATAAAAAAAAATAGTGACAGTTTTTGTGTTGTGGATGAGGTCAAGAAAATTTGCTTGTATTTGTGTTGTTTACAAAAATTGTGATAATTCGTAAATTTTGAAATTGTATCGATATCAAATATATTGCAACTATTCGTAAGTATTTAAAATTATGTTATTGTTGAAGGAATAGCAATCGCTCAAAATTAAGAATGAAAATGAAACCTTAATGGAAGGGCGAGTTGTACCATTTGTGGAGTGAAAATGAACCCTTGATGGAAGGGTGGTTTTGGGAGCCATACCATGGAGGAGTACCATTAGGAGATGTACCATGGGTGGTATTGAGGGGTGGTTACTATTAGATGTGTCGTGGGAGGGTACTGTGGGTAGTATTTGTGGATGGTTACCATGGGAGAGTATCGCAGGTGGTAGTCAGGGGGTATTGCGGGAGGTACTCGTCGATGGTTACTGTAGGAGGGTATTGTGGGAGGTACTCGTGGAAGGTTACCTTTAGGAATCATGCTATGGGTGGTATCGTGGGAGGTTACCATTAGGAATCATGCCGAGGGTGATACCGTGGGAGGTATTTGTGGATGCAATCGTTAGCGGTGTTGGCCCGGAGTTACGCAATATTAGTTGTCGACTGCACAATCTTTGGTTCTTACAACTCAAAATTACATGGAGAGTATTAGGTCGATCACATAACCGTTGGTTCTGACAATCCAAAATTATGTGGAGAGTATTAGGTCAACTGCTCAACTGCTCAACTGTTGATTTTCACAACTTGAATTACGTGGAGAATAATTTGTTGACCGCACAACCATTGGCACGGATGACCTGAAACTAGATGGAAAGTATTATGTCGATCGCATAATTGTTGGCATTAACGACTAAAAATTATGTGGAGAGTATTATGTCGATCAAACAATTATTGGCACCGATGACTCCAAATTACGTAAAGAATATTAGGTCGATGGCATGACCGTTTTATCCTTGTTTTAGTGAAACAGTGCGTATGGGTGAGTGTAATTGGGTTACGTAGATGGTTAAACCCCGCGTCTTGGCTTGTAACTGTTTAATGAAACAGTGGTATTGTGAGGCATTCGTGCCAACCCTTGACAGGTTGTTTGAAAGCCGTTATTCACCCTTTTTAGCACCAACTGGGGAAGGCCTCAGCAGTTACGGAAATACATCCCGATTTCCTTATTCTTCCTCTCAGATTTCTCTCCATTCTCCCTCTCCTTCCTTCCTTTCTTCCTGGTTTACTGTTTCTCTTAAAATTACCGTGACAACGAAAAAGTTGGAACAAGGTTTGTTAGACAACACATCGGAGTTGGCTAGATATTTGAATGAGCAAGCAGAGGATGATGAAGATGATGCTTTTGATGTCCTCCTTTGGTGGAAACTCAACCAACACAGGTTCCCTATACTGTCCACCATAGCTGGAGATGTAACGGCGATTCCAATATCAACAGTGGCCTCTGAAGCTGCTTTTAGCAGGGGTGAACGTGTGCTTGATTCATATAGGAGTTCTTTATCTCCAAGGATTGTGTAAGCACTTATTTGCTGTCAAGATTAGTTATTTCAACTCTTATTGGTCCAAGCGCTCCTAGCATACTCGAACTTGAACAAGACGTGGGACAATTTGATAAATTCGGGTAATACACTAATACTTTAGTAATACCATAAATTCATTATTTATTTATTTTTTTGCTTACTAATTCAATTTTATTTGCAGGTGAAAAAAATGAGCTAACAAAGCTCATGTTTCCATGGCTGTTTTGAAAGCCAAGACTGCTCATGTTTGAATGGCTAAATTTGGCAGCTAGTTTTGATGAATGGAAAATTGAAAGACATGTTTGAAAATGGCTGGAAAAAAAATTCAAGGGGCAAATAAATTTAGTTAAGTTGATTAACCGACCGATTCAAATTCGATTTGGTTAAATCATTTACAAAAAATTCAGTCGGATTGGTTCATCTTAGATTAGGTGATTAAATTGATTCAATACAAAAAAGTTGGTTCAATACAAAAATTTGACTGAAAAAATTAAAGGCTCTCCCTTACATATAGATGCGGGTGGGGTCAATTTTTTAATGACTATAAATATGCGTGCGGGGATATCTCGTAATGTTATTGAAATTAAATCAATTGAATCGATAATCAAATTAAATCGTAGTTGAATAGTGATTCGTTAATTGAATGAACCGGTAAAAAACCAGTTTCTTTACCTGATGCATTGTTCATTGGGAATAGGCTTGTGTAATATTTTCTTCAGTAATGCTTTTTAGTTGGTGTTTATTCAAGTGAGATGTTATTTGAAACAACTAGTTTCATCTTTTCGGATGCGAGTATTTATCTCAAAAAGAAAATGATTTTTTTTTTCTATTCTTCTTGAAAGTTTCCAAATTTCTCTATAATTTCCCTTGTTTTTTCATATAATTTATGTAATTTTTTTATTTTTTAAAATTAGAAATTAATTGAATCAGTTGAACTGGATTAAAAATTAATAATATAATAAGTTTAATCACCAATTCAATTTAAAAAACATTAGTATCGACTCCCATGGACCTTCCGTGGGTTGTCACCTTTTGTCACTATCCATTTCTTTTTTTAATGATGAACATGTAACAAAGGATGTTAAGGGTCCCTTTAGATGGATGGTGCGTTTATCTACGGTTAGTGTAAAAATAGTGATGACGATATTGTAATGTGAGACAAAAGGAAACTAAACACACCACACTAAAAGTAAATACAACTCCAAAAGATTGTATGAAATTGTGATTCCACGTCAGCTCTATCCTTTTACAATAAAAAAAGTGATTTCACGTCATCTTTATATATTTACAATAGGAAAATGATAAATAAGATTTTCCCTCCAAATCTGATTTGTCATTTCTATCGAAAAGGGATAGAGATGACGTGGAATCACAATTTCATATAATCTCTTCTCATTATTACTTTTTTTTTTTTTTAATAATGAACATTTTGGAAATAATTACTACTGCAAAATGAAACAGTTAGTATTAACTGGTAAAAAATAATAAAATAAGCAGAACATAAATTGATCGTGTCGTGGAAGATCACTGCCTTTGAAGCGAAATTGTCTTAATTGGTGTAATCCTCGAAATTGGACGTTGCCTCCTGAGGTTAACATGATCTTTCAAAATTTTATACACCCAAAAATCTAAAGTGGATATCGACGTTATTGCTCTTCTCGAAATAAATTCGAAAGGAAAAAAATATTTTCCGTTGAATAGAACAAGCTTTGTAAATAGAGAGGAGAAAAAAGCTAGAGACAAATGTTGAATGTTTTCGATGTATTTTACAAATGAGAAATCCTTCTCTATTTGTAGGCTTGAAGCTGAGGTTAAACATATCGAGAAAATAACCGAATTTATGACATTAAATTCGTTTTCTCCAATCAATCTTTAATAGGTTGCAGAATATGGAATAATTTATTCAATTTAAAATCAATCAAAATAATTTTAGGGATTGATCGTCTTAATATTCTGAAAAGATTCAAACATCAGCCTATAAATATTGTAAGAAACGGGAGGTTAATCCATGGCTCTTTCTAGTGAAGGGAGGGGCACCATCCCATATGGACCCTCCGTGGGTTCTCATTTATATAATATAAGCACAAGCAGATGTGGGAAGTGAGAATCCCTCGTTGGTTCTCTTCCTTTACCACTTTTTTGTTTGATAAATTAGCTATTCAACTTCAAATCCCATCAAATAGATTTTATAAAAAATATAGAACAAAATATAAAAGAGCACTAATTTGTTTCAAATCTAAAATTACTACGAAGCAACATAAGTACTTTCAACGAATTTTCGTAGTGCTTTTGTTGGGAGACTGTCAGACTAAAGGCTTGAAGGTTGCGTGTTCGGTTCATGTTTAACGCAACAATTTTTTGTATAAATGTTCAACAATAAGGAGACGGAGAGAAGACAAAGAACAGAAGGTGATGATGGTTTGGAACGATTCACTCTTGTAGGGTAGAGAATTGTCAATGATGAAAGTGAGGGGAGAAAATATAGAGAAAAACCTTGGTGATTGTAAAGTAAAAGAGGGGAAGAAATTGTCAAAAAACTCTTTACCCTAATCTCAAGAAAAATACATAAGTTTTTATAAGATCCACATTGTAGTTAAAATATATATCTACAACAACTAAATCTCAAAATTTACTAATATGCATTGCCATTAACAACATATTTTAATTTTAATTTATATAAAAAAACCAAATATAACTTGGGGTGTGTTTGTTTGCTTGTAAAATGTTTTACAGAAAATATTTTCATTGTTTTCCTATGTTTGGTTGGTGGAAAATAAACTTCCCTTATAAGTCATTTTCCAAAACACGGGGAAATGAGGGTTGTTTTATGGAAAATGTCTTACCCTTTTTTATCGGTAAGACATTTTCCAATCTTTCATCACTTCATATCCCAGCAAAGAAAAACCACTTCCCCTTCCCGCTTCTCCTTCTTCCTTCATTGCGACCTCGACCTAGCCCTTGTCGTTGGCATCTTCCTCTTTCTATAATAGCCCGGTTCTCAATGGTGTCAAAAACAGTGATTTCAAGATCACAACTCTAACGAGTCGAGTCAAAAACGTATTTACTTTAATAGTTACAATCTCATAAGCATCGCATTAAAATTCAAATAAAAAGTTTTAATGTTTAGATAGCGAATTTAGTAGAAAGGACTAAATCGTAAAAGGTACAAAAGTAGAGTTAATAAACTAGAGGTATCAAATGAACGAATAGACCTAAAGTATTTTAGTGGGTGCATTATGATGTAAAATATTAGAGATAAGTGAGATTAATTAAAGTTAAACAAATGATTAATTAAGTTAATCATGAAAGTCTAATTATTTACAAAATTATCATTAGTATATATATTAAATTAAAAGAAATTTAAGATGAAAAATTAATCATTTTCCTTCATCTTCTTCACCTAAACTGCCAAGAGAGGAGAAAGTTAGGGTTTGGCCTTTCCAACCATTGAGCCTTGATTTGGGTAAGCAAATGATAATCGTTTTTAGTAATTTTTGTGTTTTTGAGTTCGTATCAGCTTAATCTAGCTAATCCAAGGATTAATCTATGAATCTGTCAAATGTTATGAAACTTGCCATTGTTGAAATTCTTGTTCTTGAAAGCTTGTGATGGCTTTGTGTGTTTGATGATAGGATTGAACCATTTTCTAAAGTGAATCTTGGTGAAATTAGGGTTTAGGGACTAAAATATGAAAACAATGAAAATACATGTATTGTTGTGAAATGATTGTGAGTAGGGGTTGGGTAAACACCCTAGAGAATTCGACTAAGGTTGGTTGGGAAAGAGAAGAGTTATTTTGCATGTTTTGTGTTGAAAGGACTAGATTGAATAAAATGAAAATACTAGGGGTAAAATCCTAATTTTCCAAAAAAGGATAGAATTATGTTCAATGATTTGATTATGTGTTTTAATGTGAAAATTTAATGTTTTTTTATTTAGATTTTGATCGTGCCACAGATCACGGAAAGGGGAAATTAGCGGATTAGTACCTAAAGCCCATCCATAACCGCAATTCAGTCTGGTAAGTTCGTAATGTAAATTTATACTTAAATAACACTTGTATATTTTATTTTGTTCTTGTTAAACAAATAAGAAGCAATTGGAAGTGAAAAGATTGAAGAAAAAGGATCGACAAACATAGCGACTTAAAGCCGATGAAATGAAACCGACGCGATGGTTGGGGAATCGCATGTGTTGCGAGTCCTCGACAGCTCGTGTGAGCAGCATCGTGAGTCAAAAAAGAGATATGAATCCTAAAATGGATTATAGGCCCTATGATTATTGGGATTTATGCATAAATGCATATTCTCGATAGCTCGTGTGAGCAGCATCATTAGGGGACAGTTCAATAGACAGACACCATACTGATGGCTGGGGTACTGCATATGTTGCGAGTCCTCGATAGCTCGTGCGAGCAACATCGAGTACTGGTAACAGAAAGATATAGACAGGAAAGTTAAAATGCTAAAAATGGCTCGAGGAAGCGATGGATTATCCTGGCTCGGTTGTGTTATAACTACTTTATGCATATGTTGGTAACTCTTTAGACTTATTGAACTTACTAAGCTATAAAGCTTATCGATGTTGTTATTGTTGTGTTGTAGACTTATTGCTGCTTGAAGATCGGATCATCTCAAAGAAGTCACACTATCGCGGAGCTCATTAGTAGTTTTTACATCACTTGGTTATATGGCATGTATTAGGATGATGTTATTTTGTATAACATTTGATTTTGGGTTGATGGTTCTTTGTAGAAACTTTGGTTATATTGTTGCCACATTTTGTATGTTGTTCTTGATTGGAAATAGGCATAAAATGAAATGAAAAGGAATGTTACATGTGTTTTATGATCTTAAGTAAATTTTCATTGTACTTTGTGCTTTTGAAATGAGAACTTATATGAATACTTAAACTCTGCACACTTGTTTCAGTAGATCTCATGCTTGTATCAGTAGAAGTACAAGGTAGGAGAGAGATTGTTACTGACTTAAGTTGTATTGGTAGTTGCATAGTAAGTATCGGTAGTTTTGTTCATAGAAGTTTCGGTAGTTTGTGTACTTGTTTCGGTAGAAGTTGCAAGGTAAAACTTCTTAGCTCTCTGGAGTTTTTAGTATCAATAGAAGCATGACTTGTTTCGGTAAAAGTCTCACTTGAATCGGTAAAGCTGTCTTAGGTATCGGTAGAAGTTTGCACTATTTCTGAACTATTTATTGACTTGATAACTACAAATACTTGTCCAACAGGTACCGGTAAAAGTCTCCGAAAATCATGAAAATGACCTATTTGCCCTTGTTGATTTGTGATTATAATTAAATGGTGAATTATGATGTGTTGGGTGCAGTTCTTTAGTAAAAATAAGGTTTAATGAAATATTATTAAAAGATGAATAGTGCTAAATGATCAGTTAGACATCGAGACCCTAATCGATGATGGTTTGAGGTTTTAGGTGTTACACTTTTCGCCTCTTCCTCAAGATGATGGTCCTAACCCCGTCTTCCCCATAGCCTACAAGGAAGAATTTCATGAAACCATGGATTACTTTCGAGCCATCTACAAAGCCGATGAACGCTCCCAACAAGCCCTCCGCCTTACTCGACGAGCCATCCATTTCAATCTTGGCAATTACACTGTATTTTTTTTGTATATACGTTTGTTTTTGTTGTTTCTTCTTTTAATGGCATCTTTTTCGACGCTTAAAATTTGTAAAACTTTTTTGTTTGTGGTGTTAATGAAGGTTTGACATTTTAGGCAACTTGTGCTCGAAGCGCTTAATGTCAATTTGGACAAGGAGTTGGATTTCCTTCAACGAATTGCTAATGCTAACTCTAAAAACTATCAATTATGGTAAGTTTTATCTTTCAGTTTAATTCTTTCCTTCTGTTCATACATGAAGAAAAGTGTTTTGTCTTGAAATTGATTCATGGATTCTTTTCATTTTGAGTCAATCCTTTGTTGATCATTTAGATGCTCATAATGATTGGTCTTTGGGTGTTGGAGGATCACATTCCCTCCTTCTGTTCACACATGAAGAAAAGTGTTTTGTCTTGAAATTGATTCGTGGATTCTTTTCATTTTGAGTCAATCCTCTATTGATCATTTAGATGTTCATCATGATTGGTCTTTGGGTGTTGGAGGATCACATCATATTTTTGTATCTATATCTCGATCTATGAGAAACACAAGTGTCAAAGTATTATTTGAAAAATGAAAAGTCTCCCTTATTTGCAATTGAGAATTTGTATACTAGCATTGAGATCGTGACTTCAAAATCTTATAAGTAAAACAATGACTTGCTGTAAATTTGATTTCAAATGTGTTTTTTTTCTTTTAAATAATTTTATTTATTCCTAGCGAGCTTTTATGTTTGCAATTATATGCTTTCAGTTTCATTCATATCTTTGCAAACATGCATGTTAAGTTTCAAGCTTTTAATTGTAATATGCTTCATACAATAATGAAATAGTCATTAAATCTTGATAAAAGGCAAGTTTAGAATGAATGCATTCTCGTATCATGTTGTCCAAATTGTTGATAAGATTTGTAGCACTTATAATGGGATCAAACTTGAAAATCTTATAAGTGAAACTATGGCTTCTCAAAAAAATTTGGATTTCAAATGAATTTTCAGAATCTTGTGATTTTATTTGTTCCATGCATGATTTTAACGTTTGCAAAGATATGTTGAGTTTCACAATTCATAGCTTTGCAAGCATGCATGTTATGTGCCAATCATATGCATGATTTATTATGGAAATGGTCATTGAATCCTGAGCCACATATTTTGGTCGATTTGATTGTAAATTCAATTTGTTGATAACCTAAGCCTTATTATTTTTGGGTTTTGTTTTCCTGAAATTAGGCTATTACAATGGATAATGTGAAAAAAGAGAAAAAGTTAGAAATAGAAAGCATTAAGAAGAGAAGTCATCATCAACCTCAAACAAGTTGAAACCCAAAAAGCAACTTCATAAGATGGGTGCAAAGAAAGGACCAGGTTCTTCAAAGAAGGGCAAGGCCAAAAAAAAATTATTAGTTTCTAACATTCTGTTAAGCTTGTAGAGATTTGGGATACAATTTTGTTAACAAGAGATTTATTTGTACCAAATGTTCTATTTGTTGAGACAAGTTTAAGTTATTACATTATTTGATATGCTTAGAGGTTTAGATAAAAAAGAAGAAGAAAATGTCTGTTTTAAAATGGGTTGGATCTTGATTACAGTAGTTTTATCATTACCAATAGGATAATTATTCTCTATCTTTGTTTTATCAATATGATAATTATTTTGTACCCCTCTTTCAGCATAATAGTTCTTGTTGTTAATATGTCTAATTCTCTGTTTGTGTTTGTGTTTGTTTTTTGGAAGTTTGAGATTGTGGTGGGAAAAGCTAAGAAACTTGGTGCCATCAATGCAGTTGTATTCCCATAGAAAGCTGTTGATTAGAAGGCATAGATATTAAAAAATACAGTAGCACAGGAAATTCACTACTTGTATAGTATCATGGATGATCTTAGCATAGCTGCATAGATATTAAAAGTATTTTTTTTAATATCATTTTGAGCACAACTGCATTGTCATCTCAAATCTCAATACTACACTATGATCTCATCTTAGTCAAATTCATATATAAACTAGCATTGTTATTTTCTTAGCACTTTCTATATTAAGCACAAAGAGAGAATAGTTATGGCAGATGATTAATATGTTTAAATTGGTATTAATAAACTCAATTAAATAATGAAAATATAAAAAAAATATCTAAAATGTATGTTTGTCTAATTGAAAACAGCTTTTATCAAGTATTTTCAGAAAATCTGCCAAAAAACAAAAAATATTTTACACAGTTTCATCCAAACACTAGAAAATATTACCTTTTCCAGAAAAGTAAGTCATTTTCCAAAATTTATTTTCCTGAAATCATTTTCAGTCAAACAAACGAAGCCTAAATATTATTTTAAAAAATTTGATTAGCAAAAGGAAATTATGTTATATGTACGAGTAATATTTTTTTGAAAAGCAGGATAGTACATTTATTTGGTTTTTAGATAAACTTTTTTTTTGGTGAATTACAAACAACGACTAGCTCGACTTGAATCCAGATCACACCTGAGATGATGAACACCCTTGACCATCAATTAAACTGACTAATATGAATCAAACATGCATTTTAGAAATTTTATCAATTAAACTTAGTCAGGGTATAACACTGATATGAGTCACATAATAAATGTGTTATGTGTATATAATTTTACTTAATTTATAGAAGGGGCATTGAACAAATTGCACATGTCAAAACATATTACATCTAAATTTTGTAATAACCAAAACTTCATAGTGGGTGTTTGGTCTAGTGATATGATTCTTGCTTTGGGTGTGAGAGGTCTCAAGTTCGATTTTCGGAATGCCCCTTTCTTGAATTTTTTTCGGTCCTTTTTCTTTCTTTATTTTTTTACTTATATCTTCTTTGTTTGGGCTTTTTTTTACTGTGCCTTCTTTCAGTTTACTTTTAGATTTCACTAATTGGACGATTAATATATTTGTTCATTATTTTAAAAGTTCCTGCTAAGCCCTAAAAGAAAAAAAGAAAAATATTATTAAAGGGGCATTCCGAGAATTGAACTCGAGACCTCTCGCACCCTAAGCGAGAATCATACCTCTCTCAACCTAAGCGAGAACCATTCCTTCCATGTCCTCGTGGTACTGGATTCATCGTTACGGTTTAAATCTTTCCCTTCATGCTTCTAAGGTATAAGGTTCGTCGTTGCGACTTAAACTTTTCCCTCCATGTCCTCGTGGTACTGGATTCGCCGTTACAACTTAAATCTTTCCCTTCATGTTTTTGAGGTACCAGGTTCGTTGTTGCGAATTAAACCCTTCCCTTTATATCCTTGTGGTATTGGATTCGCCGTTGCGGCTTAAATCTTTCCCTTCATGCTTCTAAGGTACAAGGTTCGCTGTTGCGACTTAAATCATTCCCTGCATGTCCTCATGGTACTAGATTCGCATTTGCGGCTTAAATATTTCCTTTCATGCTTCTGAGGTACAAGGTTCGCCATTGCGACTTAAACCTTTCCCTCCATGTCCTCGCAGTATTGGATTCGCCGTTGCGGCTTAAATCTTTCCTTCATGCTTCTGAGGTATAAGGTTCGTCGTTGCGACTTAAACCTTTCCCTCCATATTTTCGTGGTAATGAAACCTGGAGAATATGCTTTAATGGGCCTCTATGTAGGTCAGATTGTTTAGGATATCATGATCAGAATGAGTCAAATGCTCCTAAATAGATGGGTATGAATGATGAATGCAAAATGTCATTTTTGAGAAATGATTTTATTTTTAGTCCTTAGCCAACATTGTTCATCGTTTGTCTAAGTCCTATCACTGATGTGTTATCATGTTTTTCTTTTGGTATGGTATCCTTGACATGAAACCTAAAAAGGTGGTCATATTTTGAACTATTTGTTTCAAAACCCTTCTATCCCTCGTATGTGTGTTATTTCCAACTAGTGGTCCTGTTTCAGGTCCCTGTACTATTTAGAATTTTTCTAGAACAATATGCAGAAATCCTTTTATTCCTTATATCGTTTAAACCATTAATCGTCATTTCAAATGCAAAAATTCTTGAATTAAGGTTATAAGGTGGATGAAATTGAACTCGATTGAAGGCAAACTCGAATGAATGAAAAGATCACTGGTTCATTAACCATTATTTTGATGCAAAAATGCTTGAACATGATCGCAAGACAAATAAAATTGAATTTTCGGAGGCAAAGCTTAAAAAAAGATTAAAAATGACCTGTATTGGTCAAAAGTTACAAAACATAAGGTGAACAAAGAATGGAGTTAGGTGCCCCAAATATCAAAGTATGAGCTTCAATGAGCAAACTTGATGAGGATCATTCTGAGCTTGACATGTGTCCATGAAACTTGGAGTACTTTGTCAATGCCTCAAAGTGTAAAGTTTCTCCACCTTGCTATCTTTTAAGAGAAAAGGCTATTTCATGCTTCTTTCTTTTTATTCAAAATTGAGCCGCCCTTTTAAGTTTTCAGCTCAAATCTCCTTAGGTTTCGAGATGTCCTTTACGAGTTTTCACCTCAACCTCTCATTTTTCTTTTTCTTTTTTTCCTCATTTTTTCTTTTTTGGGTGAAATCTGAGCTCATGAGATTAGGCAGGTCTTTGTTGTTTATTTCAATCAAGACCAAAGCTTCTCCACAAAACTTTCTTTATCTCACGGAACCTTTCCAAATTCGACATCCATTTTCATTGGGAGTCTTTTGTAAGCAAGATCCTTTTCAAAACCAGAGTTCTCTCGTAGAATTCTCTAGAGTAGATCTTTCTATGTCGTAAGCCCTTATCACCTGATTGTGACAGATGCCTTTACTATCTTTTCTTCAGTCAAGATCATGATTGGATCCAATCTGCTTTATCAGTTCTAACCAAATTTGGAAGGAAAAAAAACTTGACTCCAATGGGCAAGAATGCTTCTATTTCGTGAATCATAAGGAAAGGTGTTGCCCCAGCAAAATCTGGATTGATGTTTAAGAGAGCAAATGATAACTTCTTATGCCCATCTTTGTAGGTCTTTGCTACTTCATAATGAATTCCTTTGATGTTCTTATTGGCTGTCTCCACTGACCCATCCACTTTTTAGCGATGTGGTGCTGAGTTGTGATACTTAATCTTGGATTTCCCATAGACTTCCGTTATCGGGTCGTTGTTCAAGTTGTCATTGGATATGACCCTTTTTGGCATTCCATATCAACATATAATCTCTTTTCAAGAATTTGCTTAACCGCTGATTGGCATATGAAGCAGCTTCTACCCTTTTGGTGAAGTAATGAATTGATGCCCATTAGATGCTTTTGACGAATTTGGCTTGGTAACGTCCATGCCCCACATAAGAAGAAGCCATGACGTGAAGAGGTGAAGGAGATTTTTTTAAGATGCCCTTTGCGGGTTTTCATCTTGACTTTTCCTTTTTCTTTTCTTATTCTTTTTTATAAAGATACCCTTTGCGGGTTTTCACCTTGCCTTTTTCTTTCTTTCATTACTTCTTTTTTTTTATATCTCCCCTTTTAATAGCATGTCAAGCCTTATTCTCGGAAGTCTCTATTGAATTGGAGTGCATTCTTCTTTTATGGGGCCTGTGTGTCACGACATCAGTTTTTTGAACTCGACATGATTTGATAGGACCATGCGAAGCCTTTTCAATATCTTGAAGAAGCTTTATGAGATTCGCTTTATTTTTGGAGAGATACATGTCCTAATTTTCACCTTTTTATTTCCTTTACATCTTCATTCCCAAACTCTCACTTTCTGCTGATTCTTTGTGAGGTAATATTTGATCATTTTCTTGCTTGAACATCCGTAGCAAATCTGGGGACAAGTTACATCCTTGATTATCTTTGAAGTCTTGAAGTTTTTCTAGACACATGTCCTTCTTAAAAGGGTTATGAGTCAAAAACAGTGTCGCTCGTATCCTTGATACCAAAGGACCCGATATAGAAACAAGATGGGATTTAAAGAAAAATTGTGGTATGAATGAATGAGAAGAATGGTAAGTTGTTTGCCAAATGGGACAAAAAAATGCATCGTTTTTATTGAAATAACAGATAGTGATCATGTGCCCTTTACAAAAGGATTCTTATTACTCTCGAACTTAGAGTAATAAGTGTATTATGAATATTACTCTAAAAAAGTCCTAAAAACTACAAGAAGCTCATCCACAGTCTAGTTGTCCAAAACACTTCCAAAGGCGTAGGGACGAACTCTCGACGGGTTCCACTCTCCTCATGACATTTGCTCAAATTTTCAGCATTCCCTATCTTAATTTATCATGTTTCCTCTCATTTTTTATTTAGGGTTAGTGACTCTTACCCAAACAAATATTTCAGATATGTGGAACCTTATTAAAATTCAATGCATGAAGTGCAATGCACATGAATGATAAAATGCATGCAACATGGTGTTGATTCTTGATTCCATTCCATTAGACAACTTTACAAGAAAACAAATTTCTGTACATAAGGCAGATACATGTATGGTCATGCCTTAATGCTCAAAGTCCTAATCTTCCGAGCTAATTTTTGCTCTGGTTTGCCCCTGATTTCAAGTTCAAAACATCGGTCTTGAATGGCTAAAGTCTACAAGTGGTTAGTCATTTCTCGCACTTGGGTCAAATCTTTGCTTGCGACATTATCTCAAACTTTCCCCTAAGCGCGTTGAAGTCATTTCTCGTTTATTCCCAATTGTCTTTGGTGATGTCGTCTTGTCTTTGAATAGTCACAAATCCAATCAACAGAGAGTAGTCATCAGAGAATACTCGATGAAAAACCTTTCTTATTTTTGAAAATGACTATCAAAAAGCTGTGTTCGATAAATCTTGCTTTGCCTCCTCATCAACAGACATTTAATAGCTAAGATTGTTAGAATATGAGCGATTCTCTTATCGAGTCTGATAAACAAATTTGTAACCGCATCCTCTACGTGCCCCAATACTCTAAGAAAAATGATTAATTTATATGTGTTTGAGGCGAAGATGTCAACATTTTTCATCTGAGTGCTATGTCTTGTAGGTTTTCCAAGTCAAAGTACTTGTTCTCTTCTTTTTCCTTAATCAGGGTTGCAATCTAATGCTTGCTTGTCTAGGGTAGACCTTATCAACTTGAGTTCTTGGGCAATGGAGCAATGTAGTGTCCATGTTTTTAGAGGTGAAGCGACTAAGTTGAATCCTAATATTGTGTTAGGACTCGAAAAAGGTGCATCTCTATTTTAACCTTAAGTAAGTAAGGACGTTCATCATGTTCAAAGCAGTCTTTATTATTTTGAATCCTCGGACATCAGGGTAGAGTGATGTACTCTTCTATTGTGGATATCATGTCCTTCTTTCCAAATGTGAAACCATTAGAAGTTGGACTCTAATACTAAGTGAGAGCTCGGAATTGATGCCTATTCCTTTTGACATTGAGTAAGCCAACATATTCGTGATTAGACATTTGTCTCGTTTTGTCTTCCCTACTTCTCTTAGCTCTTGCGAACTGTTATGGATTTCATTTATTTGGGTGTAATCCCAAAACTCTTATATGTGCCCCTTTGTCAGGTCGTCACTTTTGTGTTGTTGTTTTCCCATAAACGCACGGCCACATTGATCTTTACCGTGTCAAGGAATCCGTTATCTTATGACCAGTTCTCTATTTAGCAATAGAACAAGAATCAACACCTTTTTTTAAATGAAGATGCAATGCAAATAGATTCAAAATGAACAAGTTAGTGTAATTAATACAGGAATAAAACATGGAATAAATTGCAATTAAAAGCAAAGAAACAAGAATGTAACCGTGTCTCTTACCTTCTTCGTGCAACCACTGAAGGCTTGGCTTAATTTTACTTAAGGTAGACTCTCATGGAGTTAAATGCAAGTTAAAAAAATGTGCAGCTTATGAATGCATGTATGCATAACAAAAACATTTACTCATAGCTCAATTCTATTAGAAAATTTTATTAGAAAACAAATTCCTTTCCATAAGACAGATACGCATATGATCGTGCCTTAGTGTTCAAAAGCTTTTAATCTTCGTAGGACATCTTCCAATTTTGCCCTAGTTCGTCCTTTGATTTTCGGTCCCAAAATGTCAACTTAAGTGATCGGTCACTTTTCGTAGTTGGGTCAAAGTTTGGTTCGTTGTGCGGTCTTTATTTTCGTCCTACTCAGCTATCTAATCATTGGCTTTTCGTCTTTCTTTTTGACCATATGCGCACGACCATATTGTTTTCCACCTTATCAAGGAACTCGTTTTCTTATGACCAATTTTCTATTTAGTAATTGAGCTTAAATCCACACATTTCTTTGTATGAAGATGCAATGCAAGCGATAATTAAAAAGCAAAAGAACACAAGTATGATAACAAAGTACGGATATAAAACAGAGAACCTAAACTTGGGAGGCTGCTAACAGTTTGGCATAATTCTATCCTAAGGTAAGCAACTAGGATTCACTACATGTGATTCAAGTTCTAGAGTTGAGGTACCTAAACCAGTAGATTCCTCAATCCTCACCCATTATAGGTTCATACGGACGAGTTTGGTTTAGGGGGACACATTTCCCATATGTTTGCACGGAAGTGAAAACTTCACGAAAACATAGGTACGGATGTAATCCCGAAAGCGATTCACTATCCTGCACGGAGGTGAAAATCTCACGAAAAAGTAGTTTCTCACTTTCACTTAAAGGGTGTAATAACAGATGCAAATGAATGCAAACTTATACTAGCAATAATATTGTCATGTCATTTCATAGAAAATGCAAAGGATCATAATATTTCATAGAAAATGCAAAAGATTATATATCAATTTAAACCGACTTTTTGAAGTTTTTGACAAAAAGGACCCGAAAATAATAGACTTTTGGCTTGACTCTCTTATTTGTCCCAAGTGGAGTCGCCAAGCTGTCAAAACGTTTTTGAAATGAGTCTCGACTTTTATATTTTTAAAATCGAAAATGGGAGTTGCCACCAATCTTTTATTCGGTGTGATTAGATCACAACAAAATGTTAAAGTCTATTTTGAAAATTATTTTGGTCTTCGAAAATCCAGAAAACGGGTTCGGGAGTCGTTTACGTGTAAGGAAGGATTAGCACCCTCACTCGCCAAAATTGGTACCATATCAATTACTTTTGAGACTTTATGTGTTAAAACTTTGAAATCTCAAGCGAAGTTTAAAATATGATATTTTTACACATAATTCATTTCACATGATTTTCTAAAATTAGATTGGAGAGTAAATACCCGTGTGTTTTGAATTTCTCGGAGAATTGAAGTAGTGTCCAACACGTTAGGGCACGACGTTCTCGGAATCTCAAAATTAAGGGTCATTTGAAAAGTTTGGAAGAGGATATTTGATTGTGCAGATTATACGAAAAATCACATCCAGCACGTCAGGGCACGATTTTTCGAGATTTCCACACGAAAAGAATATTGCCTCGGTTTTAAAGATTTATTTGTATGTAAAAATAATTCTAAAAACGAACGTGTAAATTAAATATGAATGGACAGTTAATAGCAAAAATAACATGGAACAAAATAATTAAGCAGATGAATAAATGCACAAAAATTAAACATAAAATTAATAGAATACAAAATACGAAAGAATGATAATTAAATTATGCGTATAAACATTGAAGGGAAAAGAAACAAAACAAACGGGGTCAAAAATTGAGTTTCGGAGAACTCTGGATGAAAATGAAATTTGAGAGAAGCTCGGGGGTTAAAATGTGATTTTGGAAATTTTATGGGTTAAAATGTGATTTTAGAAAAGTTTGGGTCAAAATATGATTTTGGAAAATTTTGGAGGGTCAAAATGTAATTTTGGAAAAGTTTTGGGATTAAAATATGATTTTGGAAAAGTTTAAGGGTTAAAATGTAATTTTGAAAAAGTTTAAGGATTAAAATGTAATTTTAGAAAAGTTTAAGGGTCAAAATATAATTTTGGAAAAGTTAGGGACCTCTTAAGCAATAAATCCAAAAAGGTGACACGTGGTAGCTTCTCAAGCTTTCAGAAGTGAAAGGACCAAATTGAAAATATTTAAAATTACTGGGCAAATTTAAAATAAATCAAAATTTGAATTAGGGATGAAATTGAAACAAAATAAATAAAAGGAAGGACCAATTGTAGAAATAAACCAAAAAGGGACACGTGGCAACTTCCTAGGCTTAAAAAAGGTTTAAGGACTAAATTGAAAATAAAAGGAAATTAATGAGCAATTTTAAAATAAATTAAAAAATGTGAAAATGATGAAATTGAAGCAGGGTGTAACGTGGAAGGACCAAGGGATAAATATCTTTTTTTTAAAAATTCAGCCATGGAGCATCAAAATGACGTAGTTTTGGAGTGTTTAAGTTACTCCCCAAACTACGTCATTTTGGGAGCCTATATAACCCCCTTTTAACTCTTCTTTCTTCATTTTTCACTCATTTCTCCAAAAAAAAATAATAAAAGAATCTGCTCATCTCTCTCTCCCTTCTCTCTTCCTTCTTTTTTTAATGCTTCTCCAACCGTCAGCCACCGTCGACCGTCGTCGTCGCTGTCGTTGTCTACCGAGGTGACTGGAAAAATACCCCAAAGACACCATCTTTCTTCTTTTTTTGCCCCGCTTCCAAATCTAAAGTCAAAAATCCCTAAATTCGACACCAAAGCTTCGAAAAGTAAGGTAAAGTTCGAATATTTGGGTTTTCTTTTTTCTTATGTAGATTTTTTTAATTTCATTTTTTTATTTCGAAAAACAAGAAATAAAAATTTTAAAGCTTTTTGTTTTATCCCATCTTTATTTTTCGAACTAAAAAAATAAAAGTATATGTATATATGTATACAAAAAAATAAGTTTGCTTACTATTTTCTGAGATTTGGTTGTTTATCCTTGTGATTTTTGAAATAGAAAAATAAAGTAAAAATATGCAAGAGTAGATCTACCTTTCAAATGCCCTTTTGATTTCTATTCAATGCTCCTTTTTGTATTGATTTTGTGTTTTTTTTTTGTATTTTTCGTGGGTAAAAAAAAATTATATCTCTATTATAGATCTGATTGGGGCTCTTTATAGCCCGAAATTTTACATAAACTACTGTTCTTTTGCTGTTGTTTTTCTTCTTCTTGTTTGTATGTCTTCAATGGTGACAGCCATGGTGACAGAGGTTGCCATTTCGGTACAAAGGGGAGCAGAAGAGCAGGCCTCGGGGCGTGGTTGCCTTGGTCTGTATGCCAACTGATATGGCATGGAAGGAGTGGTGGTAGAAGCTTGAGAAATTAGGGTTTCACCATTTTTTATGAATTAGGCTTGTTGGGTCATGCTTGTGTTTGGGTTATGTAAAGGGGTTTGGGTAGCTTTGGGATTTTTTGTAAATGGACTTTGTATTATGGACATTAAAATGGATTTTAATTATTTTATTTTATTCGGGTTTTTATTTTCCAAGCTCGGATAAAATTGGGCCTCTATAGATCAGTTAGACACCGAGACCCTAACCGATGATGGTTTGGGGTTTTAGGTGTTACACTTTCCGCCTCTTCCTCAAGACGATGGTCCTAACCCCGTCTTCCCCATAGCCTACAAGGAAGAATTTCATGAAACCATGGATTACTTTCGAGCCATCTACAAAGTCGATGAACGCTCCCCTCGAGCCCTCCACCTTACTCGAAGAGCCATCCATCTCAATCCTGGCAATTACACTGTATTTTTTTTGTATATGCGTTTGTTTTTGTTGTTTCTTCTTTTAATGGCATCTTTTTCGAGGCTCAAAATTTTGTAAAACTTTGTTGTTTGTGGTGTTAATGAAGGTTTGGCATTTTAGGCGACTTGTGCTCGAAGCGCTTAATGTCAATTTGGACAAGGAGTTGGATTTCCTTCAACGAATTGCTAATGCTAACTCTAAAAACTATCAATTATGGTAAGTTTTATCTTTCAGTTTAATTCCTTCCTTCTGTTCATACATGAAGAAAAGTGTTTTGTCTTGAAATTGATTCGTGGATTCTTTTCATTTTGAGTCAATCCTCTGTTGATCATTTAGATGCTCATAATGATTGGTCTTTGGGTGTTGGAGGATCACATTCCCTCCTTCTGTTCATACATGAAGAAAAGTGTTTTGTCTTGAAATTGATTCGTGGATTCTTTTCATTTTGAGTCAATCCTTTATTGATCATTTAGATGTTCATCATGATTGGTCTTTGGGTGTTGGAGGATCACATCATACTTTTGTATCTATATCTCGATCTATGAGAAACACAAGTGTCAAAGTATTATTTGAAAAATGAAAAGTCTCCCTTATTTGCAATTGAGAATTTGTATACTAGCATTGAGATCGTGACTTCAAAATCTTATAAGTAAAACAATGACTTGCTGTAAATTTGATTTCAAATGTGTTTTTTTTTTCTTTTAAATAATTTTATTTATTCCTAGCGGGCTTTTATGTTTGCAATTATATGCTTTCAGTTTCATTCATTTCTTTGCAAACATGCATGTTAAGTTTCAAGCTTTTAATTGTAATATGCTTCATACAATAATGAAATAGTCATTAAATCTTGATAAAAGGCAAGTTTAGAATGAATGCATTCTCGTATCATGTTGTCCAAATTGTTGATAAGATTTGTAGCACTTATAATGGGATCAAACTTGAAAATCTTATAAGTGAAACTATGGCTTCTCAAAAAAATTTGGATTTCAAATGAATTTTCAGAATCTTGTGATTTTATTTGTTCCATGCATGATTTTAACGTTTGCAAAGATACGTTGAGTTTCACAATTCATAGCTTTGCAAGCATGATGTTATGTGCCAATCATATGCATGATTTATTATGGAAACGGTCATTGAATCCTGAGCCACATATTTTGGTCGACTTGATTGTAAATTCAATTTGTTGATAACCTAAGCCTTATTGTTTTTGGGTTTTGTTTTCCTGAAATTAGGCTATTACAATGGATAATGTGAAAAAAGTGAAAAAGTTAGAAATAGAAAGCATTAAGAAGAGAAGTCATCATCAACCTCAAACAAGTTGAAACCCAAAAAGCAACTTCATAAGATGGGTGCAAAGAAAGGACCAGGTTCTTCAAAGAAGGGCAAGGCCAAAAAAAAATTATTAGTTTCTAACATTCTGTTAAGCTTGTAGAGATTTGGGATATCAATTTTCTTAACAAGAGAGTTATTTGTACCAAATGTTCTATTTGTTGAGAGAAGTTTAAGTTATTACATTATTTGATATGCTTAGAGGTTTAGATAAAAAAGAAGAAGAAAATGTCTGTTTTAAAATGGGTTGGCTCTTGATTACAATAGTTTTATCATTACTAATAGGATAATTATTCTCTATCTTTGTTTTATCAATACGATAATTATTTTGTACCCCTCTTTCAGCATAATAGTTCTTGTTGTTAATATGTCTAATTCTCTGTTTGTGTTTGTGGTTGTTTTTTGGAAGTTTGAGATTGTGGTGGGAAAAGCTAAGAAATTTGGTGCCATCAATGCAGTTGTATTCCCATAGAAAGCTGTTGATTAGAAGGCATAGATATTAAAAAATACAGTAGCACAAGAAATTCACTACTTATATAGTATCATGGATGATCTTAGCATAGCTGCATAGATATTAAAAGTATTTTTTTAATATCATTTTGAGCACAACTGCATTGTCATCTCAAATCTCAATACTACACTATGATCTCATCTTAGTCAAATTCATATATAAACTAGCATTGTTATTTTCTTAGCACTTTCTATATTAAGCACAAAGAGAGAATAGTTATGACAGATGATTAATATGTTTAAATTGGTATTAATAAACTCAATTAAATAATGAAAATATAAAAAAAAAATCTAAAATGTATGTTTGTTTAATTGAAAACAGTTTTTATAAAATATTTTCAGAAAATCTACCAAAAAACAAAAAATATTTTACACAGTTTCATCCAAACACTAGAAAATATTACCTTTTCCAAAAAAGTAAGTCATTTTCTAGAATTTATTTTCTTGAAACCATTTTCAGTCAAACAAACGAAGCCTAATTATTACTTTAAAAAATTGGATTAGCAAAAGGAAATTATGTTATATGTACGAGTAATATTTTTTGAAAAGCAGGATACATTTCATTATGTTTTTTAGGTACATTTATTTGGTTATGAGATAAATTTTTTTTTTGGTGAATTACAAACAACGATTAGCGCGATTTGAATGCAGATCACATCTGAGATGATGAACATCCTTGACCATCAATTAAACTCAGTCAGGGTATAACACTGATATGAGTCACATAATAAATGTGTTATGTGCATATAATTTTACTTAATTTATAGAAGGGGCATTGAGCAAATTGCACTTATCAAAACATAATACATTTAAATTTTGTAGTAACCAAAACTTCACAGCGGGCGTTTGGTCTAGTGGTATGATTCTCGCTTTGGGTGCGAGAGGTCCCGAGTTCGATTCTCGGAACGCCCCTTTTGTTGAAAATTTTTGGGTCCTTTTTCTTTCTTTATTTTTTTACTTATATCTTCTTCGTTAGGGCTTTTTTTTACTGTGTCTTCTTTCAGTTTACTTCTATATTTCGCTAATTGGACGATTAATATATTTTGTTCATTATTTTAAAAGTTCCTGCTAAGCCCTAAAAGAAAAAAGGAAAAATATTATTGAAGGGGTTATTCTGAGAATTGAACTCCGGACCTCTCGCACCCTAAGCAAGAATCTTACCACTAGACCAAATGCCTGTTTGAGAGTATTTTACTAAGAGTTTTAATAATACTAGAAAGATTATTTTGTCGTTCACTCTCCAACAATCAACCCTAAATATGAAAATGTTATTATTTTTCCAACAGTCTCAATCTCGGTGTATTTTCCCTCCATTTCTTCCTCAATTTTCCCTCCAAAAATTCTGCCCCTATTTCTTTCTCTCTCATTCCCTCATCTTTTGAAACCCTAATCCTCTCTCTCTCTCTGGTTCCTCCCTCTCCTTTGTTTGTTCTTATTTCCACTCTCCTAATACTTAATTGTTAGCCTTAGCAGTTAGCCCCCAATTTTTTTTTTTTTACACCGTCTCCTTTTTCTTTATTTATCTTTAAAAGTCTTCGCTTTTTAGGTATTTAACCTATATTTGTAATCGCTGATGAGTTTGGAAGTGAATTAAAAAATGGGCTCTCTTGGAAAAGACAATGGCGATATTAAACCCTCTGAAACGAACCCCAGCTCCGATTTTTCATATTCCGATACTCAGCCCTTCGAATTTGATTCTCAATATTCATTTTTGGGTATGTTTCCTTCCATATTTGATGTTTATATATTTTCTCGACTTTTTCTAGTATAATGTTAGCTATTTGTTCTTTTAAATTATTTAAATTATGTGAAGTACTGATTATTTATGTTTAAACTTGTGTTTGAAAAAACATTAGGTGATAAAGCTGATAACGAGGATAGTGATGAATTAGACTATCTACAAAGTACAGTTCCTTTTGACGATTATAATGTTCAGGTCGAGGATGGATTGGAGACTCAGGCTCTCAACCTTGGGGGGGAAACTCAAGTGTTAAACTTCGATGGTGAAACACAGGTGTTGGATGATTTAGATTGCTTTGAGAATATGGAGACGCAATTGTTGGATGAATTCAATGATGCAATTGCTGCGGATAGTGATGGTGAAGGAATGGAAGGGACTGAGATATTAGATCAAGGTGATGAGGTCTCAAATGATGAGGTAGTAACAGTAGACTGCCGTCAATTCTTGGGCCAGAAGAAGGAATCTTTGGAGCTACATAATGCTTCTACCAATGAACAAATGAATTCAGGTATTTTTTTTCTCAACCTTCTAGAATATACTGAAGTCTTGGCTAGATATATATATATATATATATGTTTTGCTAGCTAGGAAGTTGTCACTGGTGTCTGAATTGAAGTTAAGATATTGTGTATATTTCAGGGATCCATGGTTCTACAACAACACCGGTTGTCAGAGCTGTGCGGGAATCAAAATCCGGTATGTCTTCTATAGCATCTGCATGATTACAAATGCATGAACATTGTCAAGGTTTTCTAAGCATCTCTCAATAGAACATTGGCTTTGTTTGAACCAACTAGGTCATTGTCTAGGCTATTGTGGTGATACTTATTTCTGACAATTAGATGAACCGGTCTGATTAGACTTTTAATAGCCTTTTTGTTTCTCCTTGTGCTCATGCTGCATATATTGTCATAAAATCTATCCGAGACTAAGCTATCTTCATGAACCTATACACATTTGTTGCAGGGAAAATTTGTAGAGTACATTGAGGAAATTAATGTGATAGATAATATATCTCATCAACATTTCGACATTATTCCCGTTTTATCTAGAATAACTTTGATAATGAGCTACTGATCTTTGACTAATAGCAGTTTCTTTTTCCCTTTTTTGGGTAAACAGGAATGGAAAAATCTTCCATCAACATAAATTACATTTATAAGTCCTCTCATACATGACCCCTAGTGCATCCCTCATTAGAATATTCTGCACCCCATGGTTGGGGGCCAGGGAGGGTTGAACATTTGTAACGCTGGTGGTTCGTCTTTTGAAAGCATTCTCTTAAAATATTTACTTCTATAAGTTACTGGAATTTGGGAGCATGGGCATCCCATCTTCAAACATTAAAAGATGGTGGAAGATTATTTTTGGCCAATTGGTCTTTCCATCTATCTGTTAACATTAGTTATTTTCTGTAGGATCTGTAAGGTTTACTTCAGTTCGTGCAGCAGCCTTGCGTGCCTCTGGTCTTGCAGCTCGTAAAGCAGCATTACGGGGAATGAATGGAAAGTCTTGTTTCATCGAGACTAATTGTCAGTTTTCAGACCAGTGCACAGTTAAAAGTGATGATTCAAATCCTAATGTTGTGGAGAAGATGAATCAGGCACAACATCAGGGTAATTGTGAAGAGAACTCAAT
Organism: Kokia cookei; assembly: GCA_039519145.1. Classification (NCBI taxonomy): domain Eukaryota; kingdom Viridiplantae; phylum Streptophyta; class Magnoliopsida; order Malvales; family Malvaceae; genus Kokia; species Kokia cookei. Next base: position 15,497,694 of record CM076907.1, on the reverse strand, counting down.
TGGTTTAAGGCGTGGAACCAATTGCAGGGTTGGTTGTTCAACTGTGAGAGAACTTTTTGCCGAAAGATCTTCTTGCAGTAGTGAAAATGTGGATGCAAGAGATGACTTTCTTCAGTTTCCCGCAAGTGATGGTCAATTAGCAGGTTTAAGCTATATTGACTCTGAAGAACCTGGGGAGTTATCACAAGCTATTGCACTTAATTTTGTGGAAAGGTTTGTAAATGATAAGATGATAGAGCTTGATGATCAAGTTGACCTACGAAAGAGTATTGGGAGAAAATCACTTATTTCATGTGCGATAATTGGTCCACAAAGTTTGTCCAAGAATACAATTGAAAGGACAGCTGGTGAAACACAGATTTTTGATTGGGATGATGCTTTGGAGGATGATGGAGGGGGTGATATTTATTGTAGAAGGAAGGAAGAATTCTATGGTAATGGAAGCCATGCACGGAAATGTTCTAACCATGCCCATAAGCCTAAAGGAAGTAAACTCAATGAATCTTGCAATGTAGACCAACCAAATGCCCACGATAAAGAGATAGTTGATTCTGATTCAAAATCATTGTTGTGCAAGTCAAAAGATAATGACAAGCCAGTGGGAGAAGGTCAAATGGATTTTAGGAAGAATCTTTTGAATGAGTTTGATGAACAGTGTAACTCAGATTCCTCTAGAGGACAATTGGAAGCTGCTGCTGCTGAACTAAATGTAGGTTTCGACACTCAGATGGCTGCTGAAGCTATGGAAGCACTATTTTATGGGCACGTGGCTACTGATGTGAATGGTAATCAAGGTTTCCGAGGTATATCAAAGGGTTCCTCAAAAGTTTTGTGTAGAGGAAAATCCAGGAAGAGAATTTCTTCTAGAGAATGCGTATTGAGAAAGGGTGTTTATTGTTATGGTGCTGCTCCAGTTACTAGGCAATCCAAGAGAATTCGAGAGTCTTCGATATTGCAGAATATAAGTTCAAAAAAGGTCCAGAAGGAGTGTGATACCGAGCTACTTCTACCGAAAACAAAGAAAGCTAAATCAATTACCAATAAGAACCAAAACAATGGTGGCATTAATATGACCAAGATGCCCTCTAAGAGTATCAAGCAAAGAAAGGCAGGTGGAGCTTTAACGAGGAGTCAACTTCATGGCACTGGAAGGTCAACTATGAGCAACTCAATTAAGAAACGGCATTTTGAGGAGGTTTGTACTGTTACACCCATTGCTCATCGGACGAGGCAGTCCTTGGCCATGAATGCACAAATAGCTGAGGCTTCAACCAGTGATTGTAGAAAAGGTAAAAAACTTGAAAAAGAGGTTGGTTTACTTCAAGAGAATAGAACCAGGAGTAAAGGTGTTATAGATTTTGAGTTATATTTAGCGTCAAATGCTGAAGAGCAACTTTCTAAATTGCATTCTAACCAATCTGGGGAACATGGAAATGTTGAATCATGTAATGATGACCAATTGTATTTGGGGTTGATTGCTGGGAATAATGGCAATCATGGATTGAGCTATCCCAAACATAGATCTTCCCGCAAAATGTCTTTTCTTGTTGGTGAATCTGATAACTTGGAAGCACAGTCTGAAAAGTCTGTTCAGCTAGATAATAAATCATCAAATCCCGTGGTAAAGAAGTCCAGAAGAAACAATAGGAGCACTTGCATTCCTTCTACCACTGTGAAGATAACACGATCATCCAGGAATACTTGTCCTGTTCTGCATTTTCGAGACCAGAATCCAGAAGGAAAATTGTCTCGTCAAAGTTCAGATAAACATGGTTCAAAGGACAATGCGGTTAATTGCAATTCTACCAAGATGAATAAGAGGACGATATCTACAAGCATAACTGGACCTGAAGCAGCAAAGGAAATCCAGCACTCTGGTGGAAACCATGTTACAGTTTCTTCACCAATTGCAGAAAATTTAGCTGTGAATGTTGCTTCCGATAAGTCACCAGAAGAGAAATCAAGATCTCTTGGTTCTCTATGCACTACTCCAGTTAACTGTCCAACACCTATAAATGCGGCATCACCTGTCTGTATGGGTGAGGAATATTTTAAACAATCCTGCAAGAAGAACCTGTCAAAATCTTCGCTTATCAAAGAACTCCGAAGTTTAAGCCCAATAGACCCCGAACCTATTTCTCCTTCAAAAGATACGAGGAAGAGAAGGGATTTGGCTGATATTAGAGTCTTGTTCAGCAACCACCTCGATGAAGATATAATTAAACAGCAGAAAAAGGTACGAGTTATTTCTGATATCGATATCTCTTTAATGATATATGAGCTCGTCTAACTAAATTTTATGCCTTGATTTTGTCACCAGATATTGGCCCGCCTAGGCATCTCCGAGGCATCATCTATTTTAGCTGCAACACACTTTGTAACAGATAAATTTGTGCGTACTAGGAATATGTTGGAAGCAATTGCTTCGGGCAAACCAGTTGTCACACATTTATGGCTTGAAAGCATTGGACAGGTTAACATTCACATTGATGAAGAAGCTTATATATTGAGGGACATCAAAAAGGAGAAAGAGTTTGGGTTTTGCATGCCAGCTTCTTTAGCACGTGCACACAGGCGACCTTTATTACAGGTAAAATTTTTTAGGTTTACCTGTTGCATTGGTCGCATATTCTATCAAGATCTTTACTATAGTGAAAGTTATGCAGAGCCAAAGAGTTTTAATCACCCCAAATACAAAGCCAAATAAAGAAACAATTGTGCATTTGGTTACAGTGCTCCATGGTCAGGTACGTGGCTGTTTCATGGACCGTTCCTTCAGAGTGGCATATGAAAACGATTGATTAATTCCAAACCCTTGGTGCTTTTACTTAAATATTTTTTTATGCTTCTGGTCCTATTAAAATACTGACCCCTTTCTATCCTGATTTCGAACAACACGGTTTCCAGGCCTTAGAGAGAATTGGTAGGTCTGCTATGAAGGATGGCAATGTCATGGATGATTTGTTGATTCTATCGTGTGAAGAAGATTATGCAATTTGTGTTCCTTTTCTTGAAAAAGGTTATAATTTTGTTCTTATGTTAAACTCTTACGTGTTTTATGGAATTTGGTTTTCATCAGAACTTTTTGTGGTCTTTATATACTTTCAGGGGCAGCAGTTTACAGTTCTGAGCTACTACTGAATGGAATAGTTACTCAAAAGCTGGATTATGAGAGGTTGGCACTATACCACTCTTTTACTTGTGTTATTTTCTTGTCCATGAATATCGGAATTGTGTCTGCGATGAATGGTTTGAAATGGTTGAGCTGTTGAATGCTTTTCGTTTGTTGCTCCTAACACAGTTACATATCTACTGGCAGGCATCGTCTCTTTGCAGATCATGTTAGAAAAACACGCTCTACCATATGGCTAAGAAAGGATAATAAGTTCCTACCTGTGACAAAGCATAAATGAAGCTTTTGGCTTTCTTTATTTCTTATTTTCAACTTCCTAAGAATTTTCTTCCTCTTTGTTATGTTATATATATTTTCTCTTAGGGATATAATCTTAGATTTAGGATTTTAGAACCCAGTGATCAGTATATATCATAGGATGAGTGTAGCTGTATATTGCAGTATAATCAAGAAACTGTATTATGAGTGGTTTGTACTATAATCAGGACATGTCACTCTCTTTTACTAATACCCTTTTGCTATGACGATCATGTGTGTTGGTGTGTGTTTTTTTCCATTTAAATTTGGCATCCTGCGTATTTGTGAGAATAATAGCATGAATATGTTGAATTTTTCTTCATGAAATTTGTTGATCTATATACTTGATCAAAGACTCGCCAAGGTGTACATTAGAACTTAGTAATGCTATCAAAATGAGAAAATTATTATGGTTGCTTTTGCACAAAGTGTTCATGAACTGAACACGAGCTCAAGATTTAATTCAGATTAGAATTTGAATCCTAATATCTAAAACCTTAATTCTATTCCGATGCAACCCCTTCCTCTATTCCAAAACTTCAGCATAATGTTGTATAAAAAAATGAAAAGGATTGTCCAGTATTTAGCCTCAAATTGCCCTTCTTCCTTGGCAAGGAGCATCACTATGAAGATAAGATGGGAATTTCAGCTTCAAATATATATACACCAAGGCTTCGTTAAATAAGCATAAAATGCAGGAATACCTCATCTTACCAGATCCAATTATACTGGGTTAGGATTTTCTGTAACCTGAACTCGCAAATTAAAATAGTAGATATACAATGCATTGACTGCCATAGCTATCCCGAAACTAAATGTTCCCGATAGCAGTATTGCAACAATAGGCTTCAGATGGACCTGCAAACACAAAAAATAAACGCCGAGTTTCAGTTTCTAGATGTATCACTGGTATATACTTCAGTACAAAGCCTTCAGTGAATTTCTATTGATGCCATTAATGAGAACTGATTGCAAAACGAAACTAAGATGCTTTAAATTATTGCTCACCAGGGAATATAATACATAGAAAATTATTGCAACGAGTGTAAACTCAAAAGCTGCATATGTCCATATATACTGCTTGATTGCTGCAATCCAAAACGAGCATGACCTTAAAAACAATCACAACTCAAGACAGAATCGTAATTTATGAGACTCGGACATACCTAAGATGACTGCCAAGATAGATGCTAAAATGGCTAGGGTAAACGCAAATGGTGCTGCAATCACAATTGCTTGAGCCTTCAAATCAAGAATCTGCAAAAATGGCGAGGCATAAAATCGACATTGTCAACCCATCGAGGGTGTGATCAAACATAAAATGCTACTGTTTCTTCATTTTATTTCGGGACAAGTCAAACTACTGTTTCATTTAGACCATCTACATGCTTTGTTTACAAACTAGATTGAGCAGTTAATGGAACTTTGATAGGCTTGGATAACATACCAGTAGCTGCTCGAGGAAGAAGAAATAGCATACTGAGCTAATTAACACGAGCAACACGAAATCCTGCCAGGCACTGCATATATCAGTTAAGTTCTCTAGTTAGAAAAAGAGGCTAATTCTTGAGAAACAATTAGGAATGCGGAATAGTTATTAGTGTTGTATTCTTTACTCGCTCAGCACTAGGCTTAGTATCAGTACCACTAAGCAAAGAGTGCTAAAATGAAAGAGAACAATACTTAAGAATAAAACAAAGATTCATTACTTGAGAAACAAGAATTTGGTGCTAAATAACCTGATTAATAGCTGATATTTTACCTCGCGGATTCAGATGGTGAGTTCTGTGAATTAACATTCTGTCTACTGACCCTTCGAGCACGTCTAGCCCTTAAAGAATTAGGAGGCAACCGCAGTAAAGTTACAGGTAAATTCCGCACTTCCTGCATGCATACCTCGCAGTTTTTGTTTCCTCTAGTACTAAACCATTTAATGGCGCATGACTCGTGCACGAGTTGAAGGGCACCTTTGCAGCTGCATTCCATTTTGAGTGTATTTCCTTCTTCACATACATCCATACAGATTCTGCACAAAGCTTCCTCTTCTGGAATCTCCTCATCGTTGCTTTCTGCTGGAACCACTTTACTTTTATCTGCATCGCCATAGGAACACGGAAATCAACCTCGGAACCAACAATAAATTAAGTCGAACATAAAAATCCTGTGTTGTAAGTCCGGAACAATTTGCATGATCAAATGTGTTGTAAGTCAGGACAAGTGTGTGATATGTACCGGCACCATTATCTGCAGGGACATTCTTTTTATGGGGATCGAAAGAAGCCAACCGTACTATAAGCACACTTCGTCCGGGCACTGACAGGGACCGTGACACCACAGCATCCTTTCCTCCTTTCTGCATATAAATTACAAGTACCAAAAGGCCTTATAAAGTGAAAACACATAATTATGTTTTGCTGAAAAGGAAATTAGGGGCTTTCCCCATTGTTCAAAGTTCATAAAATAGTTGGAACCAAATGATACATACATCTGATTTATTCTGTTCCTCGGACAATTTTTCTGAAGAAGGCACGTCCACGGATGGGAACAAATTTGAGGCAGGTTTAGCGGGCAGAGACGAACATCTTTTCCAAAAAAAAGGGGAAGGCAAACGAGCCATGTTAGGACATTCGGGATCTGTCTTGCTGTCTGGCATGAGGAGCAAGCTTCTCTCGCCATCAAATATTACACTAATGCCTATTTTCTTGAAGCATAAGCCATGCAACAAGCTTCTTGAAGATGAGCCACCTTTACGAGAAAGTAAACCATTTCCACTATGGCTACCAAATCCTATCGATCAAGGGGGTGCTCCGAGTGAAAGATCAGATGGCCTAACGCTTACTACGGGATACAGAAAAGGAAAATTTGCCTGCATTTCATGATAGGTTTTTATGTAACTTGGAGTAAATTTTCCACTAATCTACCGAGTAATGATTCAACACTATAACAAAGCATATGACACCTATGATCTACAAACCTGGAATCCTTTTTATTTTCCTGGATAAATGATGAAATCAGATTAATATCAACAACTCCTAAATTACACAGGTCTTACCTTGAAGAGGCCTCGATTTCGATCTGGAGAACAAATGAGGGATGACTATTGCCTTGTGTCACAAACATTTTTCCTTGTTAAGCCTTGATTTCCTTTTCCCTGCTCCTATTCATTCCAATATTTAGAAGGAACAATCCTTCATTTTGATTACTTTATGTAACAGAGAGAAAGAAGAAAAAATAAAAAAGGGAAAAGAAGGCATCTAAAAATATGCATCTGCATTTCAAAATGTTGCCATTTATGAAATAGTATCATCGAAATTACCCCAAAAAGTAGGGGAAAAAATGATATTCCCAATGGTATTGCTAATATATATATATATTGTTACGAAGGAGTCCGGAGCCGAAAAGTTTGCTGATGCTGAAATCCGAACCTTCAATTTACTTCATATAAATCTCTTTAACAGTGGATGCATTGACTATCTAAGCTAAGCATCGGCTTTAGTATTGCTAATTCCATAATATGCTGCATTCATCTACGCCAAAGTAGAAAAAAATAAAAAGAAATTAAACTAATAAACCGAATGAATGACACTCTAGCTTCAGGTTCGATTTAGGCTTCAGTTTCGAACTAGTCCCGTATAATCAATTTTCTCCTCTAGCCAAAAAGTCGATTATTAGGTGCGTAGCCAGGGGGTTGGCAAGGGTCTTGGTCCCCCTAAAATGAAAAATTTTTCATTTAGATTCTTTAAAATTTTTAAAATTTTAAATTAGTAAAAGTAAAATTACACTTTGACCCCTTAAAAATGATAAAATTTTGATTTAATTATTTAAAAATTATAAATATATAAGCTATTCAAATGGTGGAATTACATTTTTACTTATGTAAAATTAAAATTTAATTTCGACCCCCCTAAAAAATTTTTATACCTTCACCCTTGTCGATTATAATGATCGAGGACGTCTCAAACCATTAGCCCTTTTTGTGTAAATTAGCTGTAGGAATGCTCGACAACTAACCCTTTCCGAATGAATAACCTTGAAACACACTTCCATTATTAGCTTCTTGGTAGCCTTACGAACTAGAGGATTCCGCTTGAATCAACGGCCTCAACCGCACGTTGTTTAAATCTAATTGTTGTCTCTCTTGATGGATCTAACCACTCACTCAATTTGTCACACCAGTTTGTTTTTCCATAAATTGATTATGACAATTACGGATCATATCGGTTCTTCCAATTGTACATCACACAACATCGAATCAATAGATCCTTTTTTTGACTTGATATTATTACGACTTTATAAGACGACTATGTTTATCTCCTAAACTAAAGAAATAATGAATATTGAAATAAAGGAATTTGCGTATGATTTCGAGTCTTAAGGTTTACATATTGGATTAGAAATCAACCTACAATTAGATCAAACTAATTCATAAAATTAAAAACAAAGAAAATAATAATAATAATAATAATAAGAGAAAATTTTATTTAAAATTAAAGAAAAGGAACATAACAATTATTTTTAGGTGTTGCAAATGTGACATCCTAAAATTGAATTTAGAAGTTTTGAGAGTAAAATGTGAATTTTGACTCGGATTAGGTTTAGAAATTTTGAAGTTATTAGAGTTGTGTGACCTAAATTTTTGTTAAAGAAATAAAATACAAATGGCAAAATAAGGGAATATATAGGGGCGAAAGCCGAGGACTAAAGTGGAATCCTTATAGAAGTATACTTCTACTATTTGATTTTGTTTAGAATAAGGTGTTTCGACCTTACTACATTACTTCCATTAGAAATTGACTAGAATAAGATTTTTCAATCTATAAATAGATGTAGTCGTCTCCTCTTGTAATTATTCGATTTTCGACATTAGTGAATTTTCTTCTTCTTTGACCGTTGGTTTTTCCCCGAAAAGGTTTCCACGTAAAATATGTGTTCTTTCTATTTTCGTTTTCTTTGTAATATTTCTTCGTTGTCGACGTTCAATTTTAATAGAAGTATGGTAACCCGAAATTATTTTCGACTATAGCTTTTTGAAAAGCAAATCAATTTTTGAAAAACAGAAAGAAAAGATCTTCAATTTTAAAATAAAGATTGTTTTGTAAAAGGTTTAAATTAGGAGTAGTTTAAAAGAAATTATACCAAAGTTAAAAAAATACCCTACTTTTCCCTCCTAGGTTCCTTCCATTTTCTTGTTGTCCCTTTGCATTCCCAAGCCTTATTCATCAAATTTTGAATTTTTCGGATTTTCAATCAAATGATTATTTCTGCTTCAAAAATAGTAAAGTTTCATTTTCCTATTAGTTTTTATTGATATCTAACCTTTTAAATTGAGTTTTTATCCATTGAATTGAAATATTTGAATAAATGTCGAATATTGAGTTGTTAATGGTGAAATTCAGGATTTTGCATAAAAACAATGTTTCAAAATGTTTTTCAACTTGTTTTGACATGATTATAAGGTTTTAAAACTTTTTCTAAAGTTTCGTTAATATATTCTAAAGTTTAATGAATTTTCATGAGAAATGCCTATTTTATGTCAAAATTTTGGAACCAAAAAATTGGATAATCTTATGTAGTTTTAAGGTTAAGAATCAATCGTGGATGATTAATTAGATGAATGGAATCAGTTTTAGGCAAAGAGGATAAGTAGAGATTGAGATAATTGAGTTTCAAGTTTGCTATGTCGAAAGTTTCGATTCCATGAGGAACTAGCTTAGGCATGCGTTTTGGCTGTTTTAGGATTGTTTGTGGCTGAACGTTAATTGTATTTATTGTGTGGTTAACTTTGGTGAAGATTCGAAACCGTTGGAGCTTTCGACGAGCAAGACGAAAAGAAAGGAAAAGCTAGTTTAAGCTTTCGGCAACTAGGCAAAAGTGTGAATGATGAGTGTTTGACATCGCTGCTTGTAGAAACGATTCATAGTGTTAAATGGTAGCTTAGGAATAGCCTAAAACCCTACATTAAGTTTTGAGTGTAAGCTTTCTCGTACCTTTGCTTAATTTGTGAAATATGTGATTGTGTGAATGTGGAATTGTGAATTAAGATGTGATATTGTGACATGTGAAATATGCTTGTGACATCTATTGTAAAAGTGTTAATTGTGGGCATGGTATACATGTCAAATGACAGTGGTAATATTATGCTAATAATGTGAATATGCTGTGAAAGTGTGCAGCAAATCGGTAAGTAAAAGTGTGATTTATTGTGGATACTTTGACTATTAAAAAATTGAACGTCAATAATGGAAACGTAGAATGATCACAAAGAAAAGAAATAAAAATAGAACACACAGATTTTACGTGGAAAATCTTTTCGGGAAAAATCAGGGGCAGAGGAGAAGAAAGTTCACTAATGTCGAATTCGAATGATACAAAAAGAGTTTCAACTACATCTATTTATAGGTTGAAAAAGCCTAATTTTAATCAATGCAAAATATATTATGCTAATAAATGCTAAATATATTATACTATTAAATCTTCTAGAAAGATAATATATATTTTGTTTAACTTGATTTGCAATCAATCTTTTAGAATTTGGGTCACACAACTCTAACAATCTCTATCTTGACATGAATTCTCAACGAACAAATTCTCCACCTCTTCCACAAAACCCTTTAAGGGTACTATTCAACAATGAACACCAACTAAGTCCAAACAATGCTCAAACTTGGTTATAGGAAGTGAGTTAGTCATCATATCTACAAGATTATCATGAGTAATGATATGTTGGTTTCATACCTAGCAGATTGAACTATTTTTCACACTAGAAGAGCTTAATCAAGTATTTTTGCTTTGTTTCCTTAGGATTTAGTTTAGTTCAGTTTTCTTTTATTAAATAAATTGTGTACAAAGTGCAAAAAGATTCTTATTATTGTTTTTAAGGCTGCTTGAGGCCTAGGGGTTAGCTAACGAACTTTGTGAGTGTGCAGGAAACATTTAGAAGACAAACAAATATGAAGCTGATCACTACATCATGACACAGACTGATCTGTGTAGCAACAAAGGGACCAGAACTGCAGAATGACAAAATTGTCTCCTATGTTGCGACGTGGGCACGATGTGTCACGACAACGCTTGGGAAATTTACCTGAAGGAGTGGACTGCCTTTTACGTCACGACACGGCTCCTGGTGTGTCGTGACATCGACCCCTGGACGCAGATTTAACACTAAATGAAGGGCTTTTGGGCTTTTAGTCTCATGTATGACTTTGGTTTTTGTTTGAATTGATCATGGACTATAAATTCCACTCCACTAGATGATAAGTCAGTCATAGAGATCAAGAAACAATCTCAAACCTCCAAATCTTTGGTAGTGGTAAATTAACTGGGGGAACAACCCGACAATTAATTCTTGTCAAATGAATAACCCCGAGATCAACTTCCACAATTTAATTCTTCAAAAGCCTTAAGAAAGAAACTGACTCAAGTAAATTATGTCAATTGTGCAGGCCGTTTAAACTAGATTACTAACTTTGTTGACATCACCCAATTGAATCATATCGATTTGTTCTTCGGTAAAATATGACAACAAAAACAAATTGAATTATTTACGAATTATGTGTTGTTCAAAGAATCAAACAAATGGTCCTTTTGAAATGATGCTAGTGAGACCATCCTTTCTCATAAACCGAAGAATTAGTAAATGCCAAGGTAAAGAGCGAAGCACAGTTTCAAATCTCATAGCTCTTAACACTGAATTTCGTCAGTTTTAGGCTAGATTTGAACTTTAGTTACTCGTATAAAAATTCAATCAAGGAAAATTTATAAATAAAGTTTAATAAAAATCGAAAGAATAGAATGTTGGTGGAGATTTCCTTCTCCTTTTTCAACTTTTTTAAGTTAAATTAAAAAAATTCAGACTTCTATGAACATATACTATTATGTAATCACACCAATATATTTTAAAAAAAACTCAGACTTCTACTCAAAATTGACCTCTTTAGGATAAAATTAAGCATTTAATAAAATAAAGATAAAACCTAGCCTAATTAAACTTTTAAAAATATTTGCACAAATAGAATAAAAAATAATTATTATCATAAATTAATCCCTAAATCCAAAATTTTTGTAGGTCAAAATACTATTCCCATGCCCAAATCTTTCAGTTTTTGGACTTGTACTGCACCTACCGACACCAAATTTAATAACATCATGCCTAAAAAATTATCAAAATAAAGCACACAAATATGTCAACTAGGCACAATTCAAAATACCTATGGACACTATGAATAGATATTTTGTATGCTGCCCAGAGATCAATGTGAATCAAATGAAAACGAATTTCTGATTGAGTATTCCTAACAAGAAAAGGCAGTCAAGTTCGTTTAGCAATAAGACATATAGAACAATGATCAATTACATAATTATTACAATGTATTTCAGACATTTTATTCATTTTTTATTTAAAAGCATGTCCTAATTGTGCATGCCAAACATTTTTCATATCATGTGAAGACTTACAAGATAGAGCATAAAATGAACCTATTTGCAATAAGGTTATTTTGTCAAAGTGTAAAGACCTACTCTTTCTTTACCAATCCCTTTCATTTTGCCATTGTAAATGTACTAAAGAACACAAAAGTTGGGATAAAGATACACAAAGCAATTCATATATTTTGTTGACTTTGATATAAAAATTAAGTTGAAACAAAAATGGGGAACATAGAGCACATTAGTCAATTGCTTTTCATCATAAAGTGTATATGTACTTGTGGGTGTGATAGGAGCAGCTTTTCCAGTTGACATTTTAACAAATGAAAAATTAACTTGACAATCTATAGGTGTTTCCGAGCAAATTAGATTAGATGTAATGTGATTTGTGGCTCTAGTGTCTAAAATCCACCCAAATTCTGATTCATGAGTCTGAGTTTTATGGATGATATTAGCTAAGTTTGCAGTAGCAGTAACTGAAGGTCCATTGTTAAGGAGTTCAAGGATGTTGCGAAGTAGCCATTCATGCAATGGCGAACACTGGTTTCAAATATGCGAGTTCATCCAAAATTGTGAGCTCATCCAAACATATGAACTCAGCAAGATTGCGAGCTCATTAGATCTGCGAACCTTCGAGCCCAGCAAGAATGCAAGCTCATCAGATGTGTGAACCCATCAAGATTGACGAACCCTTTAAAATTGGCAAGCTATCACAAAGTGGAGAGCTCCTTACTTATGGAGGACAAGCTAGGTTTGTAACATTTTGTCGAACTAGATTTGCAGTATTATGATGAATAGGGCTTGCAGAAGACATGATGATCAAAGCGAACTAAGTTCGCAGGAAAGATGCGAACCACGGTCGCGGTAAAAGATGCGAGTTATCTAAAGCTAAACATTGAAGTTGCGAAGCAATTAGATTTGAAGAGCTTACACACAAGTTTTGTTTACAGAATATATTTTACTTTTAGAAGATATAGTATTTATTAGTATAATATATTTAACATTGATTAGTATAAAATCTTAGTTATTTCTTTCCATATTTAATAATTTTTTTGTTATAAATACCCCTATTTTAGTATTCAAAAACAGAGTGAAATATATACAATTTTAGCAGATTTTTTTTGTTAAATCTATTGTTTTTTCTCTGTAATCCTTTCTTCCTTAGCATCGAAATTCCAACAATGATTTGCAAATATTGAGCTTCTGTGAAAATAAAAGGTTTATTTGTTGGAGATTGTTGAGTAATATTATCAATGTTTGAAACATCTCATGCAGCAACATTGTTTGCTTGATAAAATTTCTTCTGTGAACTTGAAGTCTGCAGGATAACCTATGAATTTATAATAATTCTCTTTCTTATGACCTCTCATCTTGCTATGATCACAACTTCCATTGAATTTCTTCTTTTGACTTCCTTGAGACACTATAGATGCAGCTGAGTACATGACCGTAGGCTCCATGTTAGATGCACCATTTGTCAATTGTTTCTGGACCTCTTCTTGATCAAGCACAGAATATACTTGATTTATTGTAGCTAAAGGTTGCATAAAAAGAATTTGACACTTAAAACCATTATAAGATTTATTAAGGTCCATCAAAACTTGAAACAACCTTTGTTGATTGAATAAAGCACCTGAATATCATATTCATCCCAAGCACCTGAATATCATATTCATCCCATAATAATCATATCATATCATATTCATCCCAAGCACCTGAATATGTCACAAGCGCAATATGAATAAAGCACCTGAATATCATATTCATCCCATAATAATCGCATATTAGTAAAAAATAGCTTGCATAATTTTTTTTAAAACAATTCAACATTTAATATTTATTTATTTTTTTAAAAATTTAATCTGCTAGAGACCCAATTTTGATCTGTCCAAAGATAAAATAAACTAAAATACAAAATAAAAGTTCATTTTTTTTTCAATGTCCAAATTATAAAAAATTAAACCCAATTACAAATTCAATTATAAACCCTAAAGACTCAAATCTAAAATAGGCCCAACAAGCCCAACATGTTGAAAATTTTGAAAACCCTAGTTGTTAGGGATCCCTTTAGCGCCGCTACCACCTGTGCCTCTTGCCATGTTAGCCACGAGGCCCTTCTGACCATTTTGCTTCCCCAATCACCGAAACGGAAAAATTGGAGACTCTCGTCGCCGTTGACCTCAAAAAGACAAAGAAGAAGATAAACAAAATATAAAAAATGTTGTATTTGGCTATATATAGCCTTCAAAGTTTTTGTAATATTTTCCACAGACAATCAATAGAAGAAAAAACAAAAAACTTCAAAGAGAGCATTTTATTTGATTTCATTTTTTTTTTCGAAACATAGAGAAATTCAATAGCAATCGGAAAAAGAAATTTTCAAGGTAACAAATATTTGTATCTATTTTAATTTCGAAAATATAAAAATAAATAAAATTAGGGTTTCAAAAAAATCTTACTTTTTCTTCTTGGTTCTCTTTCGTCGTTAAAGGGGGACTCATTTTTTCCAAAACGGAGGCCCTCCGAACAACCCATGTTCGAAGAGGAGCTCCGACATGAAAAAAATAAGAAAATGGACAAAATCTCTCAAAACCTTAAAAGAAATAAAAGGTTTATCTCAATTTTAGGGGGTTTGACGAGGTTTTATGGAGAAATCAACCTCGGATCTGTGTTCGGGAGTTGAAGAGCTTTAAAAAAAAGGTGTTTTTGGAAGTCCCAACCACCGTGCACAGTGGTCGCCGACGTCGATAACCAGTGGCTCACGGTGGTCGACGAAGGACCCCCTGGGCGGAGTGAGGGGGATTTGAGAGAAAACAAAAGGGGCTAGGGTTGTATTTTGAAGAAAATAAGGAGAAAATGATTTTTTTGGAAAATTTTGAAGTTTTATAGCCTTCCAAAATGACACCGTTTTGGGGGTGACTTAAAACGCCCCAAAACAGTGCCGTTTCATGAATCCAACTTGAACATGATCCGGATCCCCTTAGGATCCGCATTTTTTTAAGGGATATTTTCTCTTTTCGTCCTTCCACATTTCCCATGTGTTTCAATCTCGTCCTCTTGCGTTCTTTTTAATTTATTTTAATTTCGTCCAATAATTTTAAATACTTTACAGTTTGGTCCTCTGTCTGTTTTTGCTTGGGGGCTGACACATGTCAAATTTTGGGTAATTTGCCCATGCATCCCTGATTTTTTTAAATACTTGATTTTGACCTTGTTTTTCTATTTTTTATTTTTTTACTTAAAACTTAATTTTTTGTTTTAATTTAACCTTGAAATTTTTGTTTCTTTTAAATCTAACCCCTTTATTCAGTTTTAAAAAAAATTAAATCCCTTCTATTTTTTATTTTTTCAAATTAAATCTTTTATTTTTATTCTTAAAATTTTTCCTTTTTATTCTGTTTTTTTTATTTTAATATTTTATTTACTTTTATTATTTATTTATTTTATATTTATTTTTATATATTGCCTATTTAATTATTTTCTTTTGTACTTTGAATTTGATTGTATTCATTAAATTTATGTCATCCATGTGTATCTTTGTTATCTTGTCATTTTTTACTTGCAAATAAAAAATGTACTCATTCAAGCTTCCTAAAAATATTTTCAGAAAATAAATTATGTATTATTTTATAAAGTAAATGATTTCAAAAAAACGAGGCAATATCCTTTTGTGTAAAGGATTCGAAAAATTATGCCCTAACGTCTTCGGTATGATTTTTCGTTGAATTTACATAATTGAATATCCTATTTTAAATTGTAAAATATCTTTTAATTTGGAAACTTCAAGAATGTTGTGCCTTAATGTCTTGGACACAACTTCAACTTTCGATTAATTTGAAACAAAAGGGCATTTTCCTCACCAAATTCAATTTTTAAAATTACATTTTAACTTTTCAATTCATGTATTTATGGATCACATTTTAAATTTTACTCGAGTTTTTAAATTTTCAACAATTAAGACATTAAAAAATCTACTAGGTACTAAATTTGAGCGTGTAAGGGTGCTATCCTCACACGTAATCGATTCTCGAACCTATTTTTTGGATTTCGAAAACCAAAACTTTTGTTTAAATAAACTTAAGTATTTTATGGTGATTCAATCACATCAAATTAAAAAAGATTGGTGGCCTCTCCATTTTCGGTTTTAAAATAAAAGTCGGGACATTTTTCAAAAAAATGGTTTTGACAACTTGACGACTCCACTGGGGACTAAGAGAGTCAAGCTGCAAGTTGATTATTTTTTGGTCTTTTTGTTGAAAATTGAGAGCTCGATTTAAATTTAATTTACGATCCTTTCTTGCATTTTGTATTTTTGTTTGATTCAAATTAATTGGTTTATTAATTTATTTTTTAATCGAAAGTAAGGGTTTTTCACGTATTGCATGATCTGTTACTTAACCTTTTTTATTGGAAGTGAAAAACTACTCCTTCGTGAGGTTTTCACCTCCGTGCAGAATAGTAGATCGCTTTCGAGAATACATCCGTACCTATGTTTTCGTGAAGTCTTCACTTCTGTGCAAACATATGGGAACTATATCCCCCTGAACTGAACTCGTCCGTATAAGCCTATAATGGGTGAGGATAGAGGAATCTGCCGATTCAAGTAGCCTTACTTTAGAACTTAAATCGCATGTAGTCGACCCTAAGAGCCTACTTTAAGAAGCACCACGTCGAACCATTAGCGGTCACCCAAATATAGGAGAGAGAAGCATTTTTATACTCTGATTTTTGTTTCTTTTAAATCTAACACCTTTATTCATTTTAAAAAAAAATTAAACTCCTTTTATTTTTCATTTTTTCAAATTAAATCTTTTATTTTTATTCTTAAAATTTTCCCTTTTTATTTTTTTTAAAAAATTAATATTTTATTTACTTTTGTTATTTATTTATTTTATATTTATGTTTATATATTGTCTATTTAATTATTTTTTTGTACTTTGAATTTGATTGTATTCATTAAATTTATGTCATGCATGTGTATCTTTGTTATCTTGTCATTTTTTACTTGCAAATTAAAAATGTACTCATTCAAGCTTCTTAAAAATATTTTGAGAAAATAAATTATGTATTGTTTTATAAAGTAAATGATTTTAAAAAATGAAGCAATATATTTTTGTGCAAATGATTCGGAAAATTATGCCCTAACGTCTTCGGTATGATTTTTCGTTGAATTTACATAATTGAATATCCTATTTTAAAATTGTTAAATATCCTTTAATTTCGAAACTTCGAGAATGTTGTGTCTTAACGTCTTGGACACAATTTCAACTTCTCGATTAATTCGAAACAAAAGGGCATTTCCTCACCAAATTCAATTTTTAAAATTATATTAAATAATTCATGTATTTATGAATCACATTTTAAATTTTACTCGAGTTTTTAAATTTTCAACATTTAAGACATTAAATAATCGACTAGGTATCAATTTTGGGCGTGTAAGGATGCTAATCCTTCCTCACATGTAATCAACTTCTGAACCTATTTTCTAGATTTCGAAGACCAAAACTTTTTTTAAATAAATGTACAAGCCCAATTTTGTCCGGGCCTCGAAACCCAAAGTCAAAGCCCTCAAATCATTGAAAATCAGTCCTCAAAGTCCTCTAAAATCCAATTCAAACCCCTAAACTTTTGGTGTCTTTATGGATTTGCCCCAAGCTAGTTTCAAGCAAACTTTGAACTAGTCAAAGTGCTCAAACGGTGGCCGACCATGGGATTGAGTGGCTAAAATTTATTTTCTAAAAATAGCCTCTAACTCTCACCTATAAATACCCTCCTAAGCTGTCCATTCTAATCACGAATTCACCAACATATTCTCTTCTTTATCTCATTTTCTCTCTAGCTTTTCCCTTCCATTTCCCTTCCATTTCTTTACTGATTTTCCCTTTTGGGAAAGAGTGGTCTTCAGCCTTGGAAATAGCTTCATTGGGTGTTCATCAAAGACCTCGATTTGGGAAGAATCGAGCAAAAAATACAAAGAACGTGATAGCAGTTCTTGAGAATTATACTATTAATTGCATTTATTACATTTTTATTCTTTTATTTATATTTGTAAGCTATGTGCATATTTATGTTTGCATAACATGGTAATTCATTTTTTTTTTTAAAAATACATAAATTGTTTTCAAAAATCAAGGCAATGTTCTTTGTCTCGGGAATTTGAAAAATCATGCTCTAACTTACTAGGTGTCGGTTTTTTTTTGAACCGGGATGATTGAATATCCTTTTAAAAAATTAAATACCAGATTTTTTTTTGAAAAGTTTGTTATTTTTGAATATTCAAATTGTTATATCCTAACTTACTGGATGTAACTTTTTCTCGATTTATTCGAAATAACGAGCTTTCTTCGAAAATATTTTTTTTTTTCAAAATAAAATAAATATGACATTCATGCATTTAAGGATTGCAATTTAAATTTTTCTTGAACTTTTAATTTTCAACAAATAAGATTTTGAATAATCGACTAGGTACCAATTTTGGGCATTTAAGGGTGCTAATGCTTCCTTATGCGTAACCGACTCCTAAACTCGTTTTATGGTTTTAAAGACCAAAATTATTTTAATGATTTTTTAAAGAAAAATCTCGAAAGGTGACCTAATTACACCTGCTTTAAAAATTATTGGTGGCGACTCCATTTTTATTTTCCAAAATATAAATCGAGACTTATTTTTGTTTTTTTCAAAAAATAGTTCCGACAGCTTGAGGACTCCACTGGGGACAATAAGAAAGTTAAGCCGTAGGTCGATTATTTTTTATTTTTTTTGTTGAAAATTTTAAATTCAATTTAATTTAATTTGCAATCCTTTGCATTTCATTTTTGTGATTTATATGTTTGTTGTGATAATAGCATGTTGATATTATATGTTTATATTTTTGCATACATGCATTTGTTACTACACCGCTTAAGTGGAAGTAAGAAGCTACTCCTTCGTGAGGTCTTCACCTCCGTGTAGGATAGTGAATCGCTTTCGGGATACATCCGTACCTATGTTTTTGTGAAGTTTTCACTTCCATGCAAACATACGGGAAATGTGTCCTCCTGAATCGAACTCGTCTGTATGAGCCTATAATGAGTGAGGATTGAGGAATCTGCTGGTTTGGGTACCATTACTTTAGAACTGAAAACACATATAATGAGCCCTAAGTACCCACCCTAGGTAGAACTATACCGAACCTTTAGAAACCACCTAATAGATGAGTAGGTTCTTTATGGTATATTTGTTGATACATTTTATAATTGTTGGTACTAACTTGGTTTTTTTTTCCTTATTGTGCATTTGCATCCTCATATTAGGAAAGATTTTGACTTGAGTTCGATTACTAAATAGAAAATTGGTCATAAGAATATGAATTTTTTGAGAAAGTAGAAGACAATATGGTCGTGTGTCTATGGTCAAAAGAAGGAAAAATGAGTAAGACGGAAACGAAGATCGCACAACGAACCACTTTGACTTGAGTACGAGAAGTGACTGATCACTTAACCATTTAAGCTGACATTTTGGACCAAAAATCAGAGACGAACTAAGGCAAATTTGGATGATTTTCTATGAAGATTAAAGCTTTTGAACACTAAGACACGACCATATATGTATCTGCCTTATGTAAAGAAATTTGTTTTCTAGTAAAGTTATTCTAATAGAATCGAGCTATGAGTCAATACTTTCCTTATGCCTACATGCACTCGTAAGCAACACATTTTTTTAACTTGCATTTAATTCCATGAGAGCCTACCTTAAGTGGAACTGTGTCAAACCTTAGTGGTTACCAAGGTAAGAAATACGGTTATATGCTTGCTTCTTTGCTTTTAATTGCAAGTTATTTTCAAGTTTTATTCTTGAACCTGTTTGCATTGCATTTTCATCAAAGAAAATGTGTTGATTTAAGCTCGATTACCAAATAGAGAACTTAACATGGAAAACGAGTTTTTTGATAAAGTGCAAGACAATGTGGTCGTGTGTATATGGTCAAAGAGAAGACAACTAGAGAATGATGACATGCTGCTAGAGGTGTATATATCAATGTCTTGGAATTTCACCTGGATAAGCACGATTCAGAATAATTCGCAAAAGTTGGAAGAAATATGAGATTAATGGGATAATGAGACAAGGTAGACATTCTACTGAATATAATGATTTACTTTACTTACGTGAGATTAAGAAGTTGATTAGCATAACTGGGGAGCGAGCATTAAGTTATGATCGGGATTAAGAAAAAGGGATAATAAGTACATCACCTGGAAGAGTTTGTGAAACTTAAATTTGGTGCACCTTGTCGCAAAGAAAAGGTCGACATATTAGCCTTAAGAGTTTATGGAGTAGTCATCTTCCCCAAGGCATCAGTGCATATAAAGGATGTGGTCTCGAATTAGTGAGTAAGCTAAAAGGCAAGTCAAGCCAAGAATGAAGAATCCAAATGTAGAAGAACTTGAGGTCTCATTGTGAACTACGAGTTGAGATTTTTAAAGAAACTGTAGAAGCAAATAGTGAATGATGGAAAACAACTTCAACGCTTTCATAGGCAAGTCGAAGATAAAGATTATATTGCGAATGAAGCTTTGTTCAAAATGCGAGAAGTAACTAACCACTTGTAGACCTTAGTCATTCAAGATCGACATTTTGAGATGGAAAACAGAGTTAAACCGGAGCAAAAATTAGCTTGAAAGATTAAGGCTCTGAGCATTAAGGCACGACCATATATGTATCTGCCTTATGTAAAGAAATTTGTTTTCTAGTAAAGTTGTTCTAATGGAATTGAACTAGAATCAACGCTTTTTTGCATGCATTAAATTTCAATAAAATCCCCCACATCTGAAACATTTGTGTGAGAGAAAGTCATCAACCCTAAATGAAAATTGAGAGGAAACAGGATAAATCAAGATAATGAGGGAATTTGAGCAAAAGTCATGTGAAGAGTGAAACCTATCGAGAGTACATCCCTACGCCCTTGGAAGTGTTTTGGACAACTAGACTATGGAGGAGCTTCTTGAAGTTTTTAGATTTTTCCAGAGTAATATTCATAATACACTTATTTCTCTAAGTCCGAGAGTAATAGGGATCTTTTTGTAAAGGGTACATGATCACTATCTATTGTTCCAAAACCGATGCATTGTTTTGTCCTGTTTCGCAAACATCTTACAATTCTTCCCATTCAATCACCATAATTAACCATTCTTTAATTCAATTATTCTTTGGATCCCATTTTGTCCCTATATTGTGCATATGAGCTACGTTACTGTTAACTTGGAGCCTCATTGTGAGAAGGACATGTGTCTAGAAAAACTTCGGGACTTTGAAAATGATCAAGAATATAACTTGTCTCCCGATCTGCTATGGATGGTTGAGCAAAACAGGAAACGAATATCACCTCAAAGAGTTGTGATTTTAAGTGAGAATTGAGGCATGTATCTTTACAGAAACAAGGCAAGATGCTTCGAGAATCCAAAGGTCTTTGTATGGTCTTATCAAATCATGTCGGTTTTAAGAAATTAATGGCATGACACACAGGCTCCCATAAAGGAAGAATCCAATCCAATTCAACAGAAACTTCGAAGAATGAGGCTTGAATTGTTAGAAAAATGAGGTAAAAAAAAAGGGTCGAGATCTAAAACCCATAAAGGGCATCTTGAAACCTAAAAAAAGAAAAAAGAAAGAAAAAGTTAAGATGAAAACCCGCAAAGGGAATTTTGAAAATCTATATATCTCTTTCACCTCTTCACGTTAGGGCTTTTTTCTATATGTGACATTTACATCACTGAGCAAATTTTGCTAAAAGTTTCCAATGGGTTTTGATTTTTTACTTCATCGAGTGGGTAGAAGTTGATTCCTATGCCAATCGGTGGTTAAGCAAATTCTTGAAAAAGAGAGATTATATTTCGATATGGAAGGCCAAAAAGGATCATATCCAACAACGAGTTGAATTTGAACAACAGTACAATAGCGGAAGTCTGCAGCTAATTCAAGATCAAGTATCACAGTTCAGCACCACGTCACCAAAAGGCGAATAGAGCAGTAGAGGCAACCAATAAAGACACCAAAGGATTGATTGGAAAATAGCAAAGAACTACAAAGGGTTGACATGAGAAATCACCATTTTCCCTCGATGCTTATCAAACTTCTATCAGAACGTCCACCGAGGCAACACCTTTCTCATTAGAATGAAAGTCGTCTTACCCATTGGAATCGAGTTTCCTTCCCTCCAAATTTTGTTAGAACTGATGAAACATAATAGATCCAAGCCAGATGGAGTCAGGTAAACTTGATTGAAGAAAAGATACTAAAAGTCATCCGTCATGAGCAGGTGACAAGGGCTTACGACAAAGAAGGATCCACTCTAAAGAATTTCACAAGAGAGCTCTGGTTTTGAAAAGGATCTTAATTACAAAAGACTTCTAAGGAAAATGGATGTCGAATTAGGAAAGGCCCCATGAGGTGAAGAAAACCTTTTTTAGAGGAGCTTTGATTTTGTCCGACATAGACGACAAAGACCTGCTCAACCCTGTGAACTAGGATTCGGTGAGGAAGAAATTAAAAAAAAAACTAAAAAAAAGATAAAAAATTAAAAAAAAGGAAAAATAGAGAAAAAGAGAAAAGGAAAAGGAAAAAAGAAGAAAAGAAAAAGAAAAAGGGTAGATCGAGGTGAAAACCCGTAAAGGGCATCTCGAAACCTAAGGAGATTTGAGTTGAAAACCTGAAAAGGCAGCTCAAATTTGAATAAAAGAGAGATGTATGAAACGGTATTCTCTCTCAAAAGAAACAAGGTGGAGAAACTTTACACCTTGAAGCATCGACGAAGTACTCTAAGTTTCATGGACAAATGTCAAGCTCAGAATGGTTCTCATCAAGTTTGCTCAGCGAAGCTCATACTTTGATATTTGGGGCACCTAACTTCATTCTTTGCTCACTTGATATTTTGGCAACTTGTGATCAATGTTTGTCATTTTTAATCTTTTCACCTCACAATCATGTTCAAGCATTTTTGCATTGAAATTATAGTTAGTAGATTAGTGATTTTTAATCTTTTCATTCATGCGAGCTTTGCCTCCAATCAAATTCAATTTCATCCACCTTACAACCTGGTTCATGCATTTTTTGCATTTGAAATAACGGTTAGTGGTCTAATGATATAAAGAATAAAAGGATTTATGCATATTGCTCTGGAAAATTCCTAAATAGTGTAGAGACCTAAAATAGGACCACTAGTTGGAAATAACCAAACTCGAGGGTTAGAAGGATCTTGAAACAAATAGTTCAAATTACGACTACCTCTTTAGGTTTCATGTCAAAAATACCATACCAAAAGAAGAACATGATAACACATTTGCGATAGGACTTAGACAAATGACAAACAATGTTGACCTAAGGACTAAAAATAAAATCGTTCTCAAAGATGACATTTTTGCATTCATCCTTCATACCCACCTGGTTAGGAGCATTT
The DNA here is from genome assembly GCA_039519145.1 of Kokia cookei. Classification (NCBI taxonomy): domain Eukaryota; kingdom Viridiplantae; phylum Streptophyta; class Magnoliopsida; order Malvales; family Malvaceae; genus Kokia; species Kokia cookei. Next base: position 15,474,406 of record CM076907.1, on the reverse strand, counting down.
GACTCATTCTAATCATGGCATCTTAATAATCTGGCCTACATAGAGGTCCATAAAAGCATATTATACAGGTTTGAAGGGAATAATTGAAGTCGCAACGGTAAATCTAATACCTTGGAGATATGAAGAGAAAGGTTAAAGTTACAATGATGAACCTCGTACCTTAGGAATGTGATGGGAAAGATTGAAGCTGTAACGATGAATCTTGTACCCTAGAGTTATGGAGAGAAAGGTTGAAACAGCAACGACGAACCTTATACTCTAGAGATGTGAAGGGAAAGATTAGGGCTACAATGACGAATCTTACACCCTGAAGATGAGGAAAAGTATATTAAAGCTACAAAGGCGAATCTTACGTCTCTAAAGTTGAAGAGAAGTAGATTGAACGGCGAATCTTCTACCTCAAAGTTGCAATGAAACAGACTAAAACAAGTAGTAAATCTCAACGTCCCTAAGGTTACAGTGAAGTGGAGTAAAGCACCAAAATCTTATACCGCTAAAGCTGTAAAGGGAAGGATTAAAACAAGTAACGAACCTCAATCTCCCTGAAGTTGTAGTGGAATGGAGCAAGTTACAATCATCCAATCTTTTACCCTAATCAGAGAACAGATTGAAGATTATTCAATCTTTTACCCTAATCAAAGGGCAGATTGAAGATCATCAAATCTGACTGAAGACCATCCAATCTTTTACCCTAACCAGTGGGCAGATTGAAGACCATCAAATCTCTTACCCCGACCATGGGGTAGACTGAAGCAGTTCAATCTTTTACCCTAATCACAAGGCAGATTGAAGTCATCCAATCTCTTACCCTAACCATAGGACAGATTGAAGCAATCCAATCTTTTAATCTAACCAGAAGGTAGATTGAAGACCATTTAATCTTTTACCCTAATCAGAAGGCAAATTGAAGACCATCTAATCTTTTACCCTAACTAAAGGGTAGATTAAAGATCATCCAATCTCTTACCCCAATCATGAGGTACACTGAAGCAGTCCAATCTTTTACCCTAACCAGAGGGTAGATTAAAGTCATTCAATCTCTTACCCCGACCATGGGAAAGATTGAAGCAATCCAATCTTTTACCATAACCAGAGGACAGATTGAAGATCATCAGATCTTTTACCCTAACTAGAGGGCAGATCGAAAACCATTCGATCTTTTACCCTAACTAAAAGGCAGATTGAAGACCATCCAATCTCTTACCCCGATCATGGGGCAGATTGAAGCAATCCAATTTTTTACCATAATCAGAGGGTAGATTGAAGACTATCCAATCATTTACCCCGACTGTGAGGCAAATTGAAACAATCTAATATTTTACCCTAACTAGAGGGCAAATTGAAGACCATCAGATCTCTTACCCCGATCATAGGGCTGATTGAAGCAATCCAATCTTTTACCCTAACCAAAAGGTAGATTAAAGATTATCCCCATGATCGAGGTAGATTGAAGCAATCTAATATTTTACCCTAACCATGGGGTAGATTGAAGTAATTCAGATCTTTTATCCTAACCAGAGGGCAAATTGAAGTAATTCAATCTTTTACCCTAACTAGAGTGCAGATTGAAGCCATCTTATCTCTTACCTCGACCATGGGCAGATTGAAGCAACCAAATCTTTTACCCTAATCAAAGGGCAGATTGAAGACCATCCAATCTCTTACCTCGATCATGGGTAACCAGAGGGCAAATTGAAGTAATTCAATCTTTTACCCTAACTAGAGGGCAGATTGAAGCCATCCTATCTCTTACCTCGACCAAGGGCAGATTGAAGCAACCAAATCTTTTACCCTAATCAAAGGGCAGATTGAAGCAATCCAATCTTTTACCCTAATTAGAGGGTAGATTGAAGATCATCCAATCTTTTACCTTGATCATGGGACATATTGAAGAATCCAATCTTTTGTCCTAATTAGAGGGCAGATTAAAAGTCATCCAATCTCTTACCCCGATCATAGGGCAGATTGAAACAATCCAATCTTTTACCCTAACCCGAGGGTAGATTAAAGACCATCCAATCTCTTACCCCGATCATGGAGCAGATTGAAGCAATCCAATCTTTTACCCTAATCAGAGCGTAGATTAAAAATCATCCAATCTTTTACCTCGACCGTGTAGCAAATTGAAGCAATCTAATCTCTTACCCCGACCATGAGGCAAATTAAAGTCATCCGATCTTTTACCCTAATTAAAAGGTAGATTGAAGTCATCTAATTTCTTACCCCGATCATGGGGTAGATTGAAGCAATACGATCTTTTACCCTAACCAGAGGGCAGATTGAAGACCATTCGATCTCTTATCCCGACCAGAAGGTAAATTAAAGATCATCCGATCTCTTACCACGACCATGGGGTAGATTGAAGACTATCCGATCTTTTACCTTGACCAGAAGGCAGATTGAAGACCATCCGATCTCTTACACCAACCATGGGGCAGATTGAAGTAATTCAGATCTTTTACCCTAACCAAAGGGCAAATTGAAGTAATCCAGATCTCTTTCCCTGACCATGGGACAAATTGAAGCCATCAGATTAAAAAACATCCAATCTCTTACCCCAACATGGGACAAATTGAAGTAATCCAATCTTTTACCCTAACTAGAGGGCTGATTGAAGACTATCTGATCTTTTACCCCGATCATGAGGCAAATTGAAGCAATCCAATATTTTATCGCTAAAGCTATTGTGGGGCAAATTGAAGCTATAGAAGCAAATCCTATACCCCTAAAGTTGTAGAGGGACAGATTAAAACTCACAATAGTAGATCTCGATCTTCACTAAAGTTGTAGAGAAATAGAATGAAGTTACAAAGGCGAATCATTATCTCTCTGAAGTTACAGTAGAGCAAGATGAAGCTACAAGAACAAATCCTATACCCTTGAAGTTGAAGTGGGTCGGATTAAAGTCATTAACAAATCCTATCTCCCTAAAGATGGAGAGGAGCAAGATAAGACTACAACATTAAATCCTATCTTCTTGAGGTTGCAGTGAAGCGAATACCGTGGAATAGAGCAACCAATAAAGTGAAAGGACGGATGGCTGAAAATAAGAAACATCAAAAGGATCGGACGAAACTGGTCTTCTTTTTCTTTACTCCATTCTCGTTACACGACAACGAGCAAAAAGGGGTAGCTGTACAAGCCCAATTTCGTCCGGGCCTCTAAACCCAAAGTCAACGTCCTCAAATCCTTGAAAATCAATCCTCAAAGTCCTTTCAAATCCCTTTCAAACCCCTCCACTTTTGGTGCCTTTATGGATTTGCCCCAAGCTAGTTTCAAGCAAACTTTGAACTAGTCAAAGTGCTCAAAAGGTGGCTGGCCATGAGATTAAGTGGCTGAAATTCATTTTCTAAAAATAGCCTCTAACTCCCACCTATAAATACCCCCTAAGCTATCCATTCTAATCATGAATTCACCAATACATTCTCTTCTTTATCTCATTTTCTCTCTAGCATTTCCCTTCCATTTCCCTTCCATTCCTTTGCCGATTTTCCCCTCTTGGGAAAGAGTGGTCTTCAGCCTTGGAAATAGCTTCATTGAGTGTTCATCAGATACCTCGATCTGGGAAGAATCGAGCAAGAAATACGAAGAACGTGATAACAGTTCTTGAGAATTGTACTATTAATTGCATTTATTACATTTTTATTATTTTATTTATATTTGTAAGTTATGTGCATATTTATGTTTGCATAACATGGTAATTCATTTTTTTTAAAAAATACATAAATTGTTTTTAAAAATCAAGACAATGTCCTTTGTCTCGGGAATTTGAAAAATCATGCCCTAACTCACTAGGTGTTCGTTTTTTTTTAACCAAGATAATTGAATATCCTTTTTAAAAATTTAAATATGAGATTTTTTCTTGAAAAGTTCATTATTTTTGAACATTCGAATTGTTATATCCTAACTTACTGGATGTAATTTTTTCTCGATTTATTCGAAATAATGAGTTTTCTTCGAAAACAATTTTTTTTTTTAAAATAAAATAAATATGACATTCATGCATTTAAAGATTACAATTTAAATTTTTCTCGAACTTTTAATTTTCAACAAATAAGATTTTGAATAATCGATTAGGTACCAATTTTGGGCGTGTAAGGGTGTTAATCCTTCCTTATGCGTAACCGACTCCCGAACTCGTTTTATGGTTTTAAAGACCAAAATTATTTTAATGATTTTTTTAAAAAAAATCTCGAAAAGTGGCCTAATTACACCTACTTTAAAAATTATTAGTGACGACTCCATTTTTATTTTCCAAAATATAAATCAAGACTAATTTTTATTTTTTTCAAAAAATAATTTTGACAATAAACTTAAGTATTTTACGGTGATCTAATTACACCAAATTAAAAAATATTGATAACGATTTCATTTTCGATTTTAAAATAAAACTTAAAATATTTAAAAAAAATAATTTCGACAATCTATTTTTTTGGAAAGTGAACGGAATATAATTTTTATGCTCTTTATCGAAATTAATGTAACTCTCAAATCCAAATCAACCCTAATCCACTGTTGAAGTACTAATCGAATAGGTCACAAATTTTAATAAAAGCAATTGAATGAAATTCATTATTAAAAAGGAAATAGTTGTTTTGGGATTCGGAAACATCCTCATGCATGCACATCCACATTATCATTATTTGACTAATTGGGAGATGGAATATGTTTTATATTAAGTTTTGACAGACACAAACAATGGAAAGTGGTGTAGGAATTAGATCTTAGCTTCACGTCGTTTTGCATTTATATAATAATAAAAAAAGATTCTGGCACGCGCATTCCACACGCTAATGCGTCTCAAATCATTTTATATCACATCACACATATTAAAGTAAACTACTTTAGATTCTTGTATGTATATTTAAATTTCGATTAAAATCGAATTAATGTATTGATTAATATGTTTATTATTTTAAATATGATTTGAATTTAAATTGTGAGTTAAATTTTTTACTTGTTAATTTATATTTTTTATATTTAATTAAATTCCAGTTTTTTAAAAGAATAGTTATAATATTGCACGAATTGATAAATTTATTAATAATATTTAGTGCGTTGCCTTTTAAGAGAAGGGTTGTTGAGGATTGCCAGCAACTACGAAGAAAATGCTAATGATTGAACGACGTACATAAAATAATGTTTAGTTGTCTAACTGCTCTCCTTTTCTCAATTAAATTTCGAATTTATTGACTTAACCTTATTATTTAATCTCTGCTTCAGTAACAACTTGTCCAGTTTTGTGTATAGCCCATAGGATTATGGGAATGAAAGGATAAAGAAAGTAGACTTTTGTCAAAGAAATCTTTAATGTGTTTATCTATTTCCTAATGAGTATATAGAATACGAAGTATTAATTATTAGGTTTATTTTTATAAATATTTTGAGAAAAAAATTATGTTATAAAGTTTTTAAACTAAAAAAAGATATTTAAAAAAAAAAAAATTATACCTAACCAAAATAATAAAATTTAAATATAATGAAATTGAGACATGCGGTAATTTTTTAACTCTAGATAAATATGTAATATGTATTATTTTTAAGATTGTTTAAGTTGGAAGTAAATTTGATTATGGTTATTGATTTTAACTTAAGCAGGTCGGATTATAATTAAGTTTGAGAAGACTAAGATCGATATTTGCAAAAATGTTTGAGCAATGTTAGAAGTAGTGCTAAAGATGAACATAATAGTATGATTATGTAGTTTGGCTTTTTTCCTATAGAAACAATTCACTATCTTTATACTTTGTACAACAAGTGATCCAAGTTATAACACTCACCAATTTAACAACTTTACTTTTGCATCTAAGATCTAAATCTCTTTTCTCTAAGTTTCCTCTAGAAATCTTAAGCTGAAAACCAAGTGATTCACTTATTTTCACACTCAATTCACTCTCAATTACAAGATCCTTTTTAAAAAAATAATTGCTTAAACTCTTAGTACAAAACCTATACAAATCTCAAGTATTTAAACTACTTTTGATTTGCTAACATATTATATCAGAAAGCTTTGAATGTCTCAAATTAAAGAACTTGCAAACGATCTTTGGTGTTTATATCTAATCCATTCTCTCAAATGATATTGCACCCTATAATATGGTGCACGAAAATATTTTGTATTTGCATAACAAACATATGCTATATAATATTTTTTTTACAAAAATAATATGTAATAATTTAAATAGTTTATAAGAAAATTAAAATAAACGTAATAACAACAAGGTGATGACGATGATACGATTAGTGTATTGCCCGATGAGATATCTCCCAAACAACATTTCTTAGCACTCTAAATTTACGTAAAATATTTGGACTTGATGTGTCCAATAGTAAACAATTTTTTTTTATCCAAAAAACAATATATAATTATACTTTTAAAAATAAAATATATATCCTAAAATTATAAACTCTTTTTATTGTATAAAACTACTTTTGTGAATTTGTATAAAAATAATTTCTTATACTTAAATCATGTAGGTATATTTGGAAAGTCATTGGATAATTGGTAATTGCTGGAAAATATTCGAACAATTATTCTAATTTTCAACCCTTAAGAATCGAAGATTGGGATTAGGGTGCTCCAGTTACACTTAATTTAATGAGACTCACCAATTACATTTGTTACTTAAAAATGTCACATCTATATAATTATAAACAATAACACTTAAATCTAATTATAATGTGGCTTTCCAAATATTACCTTTTAATGTTTTGCTTGGTAAAGTGGAAAAAATATTGGAAAGATGAAAAATTGAAGGGATAAAAAATTAATAAGATAAAAAATATAATTTTTTTTACATAGATGTACGTGATAAGAAAGACGAAAAATTTGAAAGAAAAATCTATTTTTTTTTCAATTCATTGCTTTGTAGAATTGAAAATTGAGAGTTAAGAAAAAAATAAACTTTTGAAAAATATATAATTTTTAAGTAACATATATCTCACTCTTCTCTTCTCTTCTCTTATCATTCTAAATTGGAAGTATTAATTTTTATATATTAAAATAGAACATGATTTTATTTCCAATCAAGTATGGTTAAATCACTTCTTCTTTCTTTTCATCTTTTCACGTAACTAAACATATTTTTAAGTTATCGATTGAGTCTTAATTTGATTGACATGAATATTGTTATAAATACAAGAGAACGTGGATTCGAGTATGTTAAAGTTCATTATTCTCTTATTTATAGGTTAAGAAGAAACTACGGATAATTATAAGTATTATCTCAAAAAGAATATATATGCTCGAGATTATTAAAAAATATATACTTTAAAGTTTTTTGTTCTATATTTTTATTAAATAGAGAAAATCTTTAAAAAATAGAGATGAAATCAGATATGAACTCCTTTCGTACTTAATAATTCAAACACATTTTTTAAAAATAAAATGAATTCGCTCAAACCTAGAAGTTTCAAAACCGAATTTGAGTTCAAATTTTTTAGTATTAAACATCTGAAAAGAACTCAGCAACTTGCAATCGCTCACAGAAACCAAGAATCTCGGTTTGTCGAATAACGAGAATCAAGGTGCCGCGTGGGCCACTGGCAACTCTCATTCGAGTTGTTTTGGGCTAATTCTACCATAAGTCTTCTAATCATGGTTCCAATTTTAAATTGGTCACCTAAAGTTCAAAGTATTCCAATTAGGTCCTTAAACTATCAATATCGTATCAATTCTATCATTTCGTCAATGTAATAATGCATTTTCGTAATCTTATTACGAAATGTAATATTATATTCCTAGAATGAAACGCCCCTTAAGTGTAAAATGCCTACTCAAATCTGACATATAATATATTTAAAATACGTAGATTAATTATCATTGTTTGATATTATTTAATATTATATTGAAGAGTGTTTTATATTATTGATGTGTATTTTATATTTGAGACTTATTTAATATTATTGTCTAATATTTGTAAATATTTTATATACATATGTCGAACATTTTTTTTGGTATTCTTCATATTCGTTTTACTATACATGTTTGGGATTCATGACTTTTCCTTCTAATAATGTCATTTTCAAGGTTCAAACTCGCATATTTTTTTGGGAATGCAATATGCCTTGCACCCAACACTTGTTGATAAATATTTTTTAAAAATTCACGATAGGTTCGAAACGATAAATTGAAACATATCAATACTAACAGAAAAATAGTACATTCACCGGTACAGTACTGACTACCTTGATTTAAATTGATGACTAGGCTAACAAAAGAGCCTAAATGATACAATGCCGATATTTTAAGGAATCAATTAAAATATTTTGAAATTTATATTCCAATTTACAATTTGACAGTAGTTTAAGGAAATTTAATGCAATTAACCTATTGTTTTAGTGAACAGTCCGACCTTCCTTTCATCCATGGTTTTAGGGGAACAATAATTTCAGTCATCAGTTTCATGGAAAAATCATGTCCCTCTGTTGTCTTTTTTCTTTTAAATATTTTTCTATCAAAACTAAAAAAAATCTTGATAAAACTTTATTAAAAATATTTACGCATATGTGGGACATAATTTGGTATGTCAATTTATACTTTAATTTTTAATTTTGGACATAATTTGATGCATCAACATTTATAATGTCATTTGTTAGTCTAAATGTTTCATTCTAATTAAAAAATTGACGTGTATTTAAAGAATTGTTAATATCGTTAAATTTAGGTCCATTATAATGTCATTTTTTCACTTGATTATCGAGTGAATACTCTTATAAATTTTAAATTTTTACACCAACAAATTTAATAAAAGAATTTTAACGACGTTAAAGTTGAAAAATATTAAAATTAATTTTCAAATATACAGACGGAAACTTGAAAGATATTGTAACCTTTAAAATTTAACTAATCAATCTAAAACTAAGTAACCCAACGTAAAGCATGGATTGAAAACCATACTAGTTTTATTTGAAAAAAGTTAAATTAAATACAAATAAAAGGATGTTTCAGTTTAAAATGAAATTACTATATTATTTGGCTGATGAAGCAAATAAAATAAAAATAAACTAGTTCAGAAGCTATTTTTTATTATTTAACTTTGGGTACTAATCATATTACATTCTTGATTTATTATTTGTAGTTGATAAACTTATACAATTCTACCATTCATGAATGCAAAGAAATTAAGATCAAATTAATTAATTTTACTTTAACAGTGCATGACGATTTTCAAGATACAATGATTGGTCAATGAGGAATTAAAAAAAAAAATAAAGAGATAGACCTTTGACAAAACCCTCGAGATAAGCTTAAGTTAAGATGATTTTAATATGGCTTTAACACGTCGACGTCCTTGTCCTATATAAAGGACATTATCGAAGGTTTTCAATGTACTGAATCTGCTACCAAAAACACTGTGTTCTAATTAATTCTCCTCTTCATTTTGATTCTAAGGTTACTGATGAAAATGAGGGCTGGTTATAGCATTTTCCTTCTCATTCTTTCTCTTACTGTTTGTAATGCTGGTAAGTTGAGTAATACCTTTTACAAAAAAACTTGCCCACAAGTTGAGAAGATCGTAAGAGAGATTATCCAGATTCATACTCGAAACAATCCATCTTTGGGTGCTCAACTTATTAGGATGCAGTTCCATGATTGCTTTGTTAGGGTAAGTTGAGCTATGCCTTTTCCAAGTTATATATATATATGTATATGTATTGAGGTTTTGTGTTTGATTATGTTAGGGGTGCGATGCATCAGTGTTGTTGGACACAGTTAAGAATTCCAAGGCTGAGAAAGAAGCAATACCGAATCAATCTTTAGGTGGTTTCGAAGTGATCGACGATATCAAGGCAGCAATCGAAAGGGTTTACCCTAAAGTCGTTTCTTGTGCGGATATTCTTGCCTTGGCAGCTCGCGATGCAATTTCTGCACCTGTAAATTACCCATTACACCATTGCATCAACAAGTTTTGAGACACTTATAGTTTCACATATAATTAAAGGAAAAAAACAATCTAATATTTGTAGTTCTGGTATGTTTATGGTGCAGTTTAAAAGGTCGATGTGGAGCGTACAGCTTGGAAGAAGAGACGGTAGAGTTTCACTGGCAACTGAGATCAATGGAAACCTCCCTAGTCCCTTTGCAAACTTCACTACTTTGGTTCAACTATTTAAGGGGAAAGGCCTTAATGTTAATGATCTTGTTGTTCTTTCAGGTATAATTTTTTTTCCCTTAATCAAAAAGATTACAAGCAATACCCTCATCATCCCTTAGTACCCCTCTCCTCCCTGCTGCCCTCTCGTACACCAAACCACACACATTAAACTTCAAGCCACCCTTCGGCGACGGTTTCCAGCACAGAACCTTGTCCTTCATAGTGTTTTAAAAAGACCTGAATTTTAAAGAGCAAAACCACCAGCAACTTTCCGACACCACGAATTCGTTATACACATCCCTTACCCGCATCAGCGCTCTCCTCTATGTGAGAACAACAACGTTTCCATTTGAACCGATTTTCTATTAAGCACCTCATTCCTTGCCAACCATAACGACCAACATGCTTCAACTCTTAATCGAGTTAGTGTCACAAGCAGGGTCAAAGCTAGAATTTTTTTTAAAGGGGCCAAAATTAAATTGTAATATTTACGATAGTAAAAATGTAATTTTTAAAGGATTAAATCAAAATTTTATCATTTTTAGAGATCAAAGTATAATTTTACTTTTATTAATTTAAAATTTTAAAAATTTTAAAGGGCTTAAATGAAAATTTTCATTTTAAGAGGGTCAAGAGTCCTATCAACCCCTAAGTTCGTCTCTGGTCACAAGTTAAATGAGATACCAACTTAGTTAAGGAAATTACAAAAATATTTTTTTGTAATTAAAATAAGTTATATTATTTATAAATATTTTAATCTTTTTATTTTTAAAAAACTTGCATATGGTTACATTTGAACCGTGTTATTTTTAACATTAATAAAACATTAGCTTTACTATTAAACTGAAGTTTAATTTTAAAAAAAATTATACATTTTAATTATATTATGCATATTTTATTACATTCATCAATTGTATATATTGATAATGTTTTTTATTGAGTAAGTGTTATAAGTTAGCTCAACATTAATTAACTCAAAATTGACGATAATATTATGATAAATAATTATAATGTATTTAATAAATAACTCAAGATTGGCATTAATTTCCTTGATCAAATAGGTGCACACACCCTTGGAGATTCTCACTGTGGAGCTTTCTCAAGAAGGCTTTACAACTTCACAAACAAAGGCGATGCTGATCCCAGCTTAGATCCAACTTATGCTAAAACCTTGAGAAAGCAATGTCCGAACCCAGCAAATCCAGCAATAACAGTGGAAATGGATCCTGGAAGTTCACTATCATTCGACAATCATTACTACGATATCTTATTACAAAAGAAAGGGTTGTTCGTTTCAGATGCTGCACTTCTTACAGACAAGAATTCCAACAAGATCGTGACTCAGTTACGAAGGTCACGTTCTTTGTTTTTCACTGAGTTTGCAAAATCGATGAAGAAAATGGCAGCCATTGAAGTTCTCACCGGAAATGCTGGAGAAATTAGGCAAAACTGTCGTGTCGTCAACCCACGAAAGAATTAAAAGAACAGTGATAAATTTGCATGCATTTCTGCGTCAAGTTTCTGGGAAAAAAAAAATGATTGAGTTTTGCATAAGTCTATAAATTGAAGAATATTAGAATAAGTTATTTTCTACTTTAGTACCGAATTGATCGTGTATTAGTTTCGGTGCAGTTGTAATAAACCATGACTCTGTATTGAACTTTGTATGTTGACAAGATGTTCAAAGGTATTCATTATCTCAAGTGTGACCTGTTTTCGAGTCGCGTCAATCGTATTATTGTTTAGGACTTTACCTTTCTTTTATAATTCACCAAAAAAAGAGAGAGTTTGTATTGAGTATTTTGTAAATTTAATAAAATTAAGTGACAATTGAAAGTATTTTGATTTCTTCAAGGGTTAAATGTTTAAATTAAGTCCAAATTTTTAGGAGTTGTTCACATAAAAGTAAAATCTTTCAAATTAGTCAAATATAAGCTTAGCACTTACATAAGTGCTTGAATAAGAACTTTTCATACACTCCAGCTTAGTTTGTAACAAATATTAGAGGAATGTTGACGTATTTAGAATAAAGTATATAATAATTGAATTAGATATTCATTGAAAATAAAAAAATAAAAACATAATATGTTGACGTATTTAGAATAAAATATATAATAATTGAATTAGATATTCATTGAAAATAAAAAAATAAAAACATAATTTGTAACATAATATGAGAATTCTTTATTTGAGCACTTCGAAAAAAATTTGACCCTTATTTCGAAAATGCAATTTGAAAGGTTTGCCTATCATTTGAACACTTTTTTTTTTTTTTTTGTAAAGGTTAAATCCTTATATAACTCTTTTGAAAGGTTTGACCCTAAAAAATCGAATCTTAATTTGAGCATGTAGCCTTCTTTAAATTTGTCAATTGATTTAGATAATTTTAGATTTTTTTTATTCAGATTTTGACTTTTGAGCTAATCAAATTTAGAATTTTTTTTAAGTAATTTTTTTGTATTAAAGTTCATTTTTTCAATTTCTATAAAATATTATCATTATACTTTCATCTTAAACCCCTCGTTAGATCATTCAATGACTACAAAAACTCGACGAATCACTATCTTATACATGGCAAAGCTAAGCCTCACGGTGTCGTCGAAAAACAATATGTGTTGTCTAATCATCTGGACACATCGAGTGGGCCTATACAATCCTCAAGAGATATATAAGAAAGGGTTCCTAATAAACACCATCCATCCATCACATCTAGGCTAGTTGAAAGCTTCGTCTAGTCTCTTCATGTAAAACTCCAATAGTACTTTCATTGACATCCACCACCATTCCTTTGCAACTAAGGAATTGGAAACTCTCTATGTTGTGTCCTATACCTAGCCACTCTCCCTTTATAAATACCCCTTCAACCAAAAAGAAAAAGCAACCATAAGACGAACTAGGCAATGGGATAAGGTGAGGCATCCACCGTCAAAGATGCAACATGTAAAAGCCTTGGCCCTTGAAGAGAGGATTGATAATTATTTGGGCTCAACAACATGGTAACCTAGACTAAAAAGGGTAACCTAGAAACCCCAGGCTTTGTAGCCAGAGAACCACCTCCACCCACCTTCACCAATTGTCATCATTGCCAAACATATCTTTTAGTTTCTTCAATACACTAGCTTCACAGCAGTAAGGAGAAGGACTATTGGCACATATTCAGGATGAAAGTTTTAGTAGAAGACCAACAAGGAAACCAATGAAGGTGGCTACAAAAAAATACTCTCACAATTAAAAAGTATGCCACAATACTGGATATGAAATCCCATTCAGAGTTTTCATGCAGCAATGACATCTAGTTCGACCTTTTCACGTCAAATTACAAACATCACCAAAGGAATTATTGGCGTCCCCCTCAAGAAACAAACAAGGGAGAAGAAACCTTACAAATGGAACACAAACCAAGGTGAGAGGTCTCATCCCCTTTGTTGTGTTGGCTAAGGTGAATGATCTCGTCCTCCTTAGAAGAATCAACTGAAGGCCAAGGTAAGAGGTTTTGTCCCCTCGATGAATTGGCCAAGGTGAAAACATTGATTCAAGAACTTTTTGATTCCATGAAATCATTATACTTGGGAATTTGGTTCTCGAAAGGCAGTAAAATGAGCCTAGATGGTGATGTGAGCATGGCCACATCATGTAATCATGCTGCCAAGTGGGCCTCATGTTGGGCCACGCAATCTACAAATGGATCAAGAGTTTTTGGGCTCAACAACATGGAAAGCCCAAATTTAAGATGAAATGCAATCGTTCAAGTCTTGGTGCTTCATTGGATGTTTCCATTGATGTTTCTCTTTCTTACATGATTCATATTCATGCTTTCATGTCATGTTTATTTTGAGTTTGAGTTATTTTGTTAGTCATATGTCTTACTGTTCATTATGTGTTTAAGCATGTTATGTTTTAGTTTCAATCATATGTTCATGTGTTTTTTAGTTCAACTGTCTTGATATCGTACTTAGTGTTTAAAAGTATGCGTTTTTACTATTTCGTTAATTTCGTATGCATATTATATTTTCTTTTGTGTCTTATTGTTGTTGTCTTGATTTTAAGTGTTTTGTGGTGTGTTGATGAAGTTTCATGCATGCGTCAAGGGCGATGAAAGTGTCTTTTCGTTTAATACATGCACCATCTTGATTCATGCATCATCAGTTAACGAGAAAGGGAATAATCAAAGACGTATGGAGTCATCAATTACCCCATTATATTTAGAAGTGTCACAAAGGGTTAAAAAGCACTTGAGATGCTGGTTAGGATACTTGTTCATTGATACTCGGGAATGGAAATTCATTTATTATCATTTGGATCATCGTCGATTTGATTTCGAAATTGTTAGCATTAACCGCAAGAAGATTAATACTCCCTTGGATGACCTATAAATTAGGCATGACATAGTCGAACATTGTGTGTTGCTCCATTGGTACTTGGCGTAGTGGTAGAGGTGGTTGCTCTTCTACTCTCGGATTGTTAGTCGATTGGTCTATCAGTGGAGGATGGACTCCTCTCAGAATTTGGACCATTCGATCGTGTGTTAAGATTCTTTTCAGTTTGCTTGGAATGGTACGACCCCATTACTGGTTCGAATCATACACTACCTCCTACAAACATAAAGAATCAAAACAAATCAACACAAAATTTCCAAAACAACAATAACAAACTTAAAGAAATGTTGTTCATTTAAATTACAAACCTAAACAAGAAATTACAAGAAATGAAGGCATTAGGGGATAAAGCTTTCAATCAATTTACGAATAATTCAATTTTTATTTATTTATCAAGTTAAATAAATAAATATTAAACATTTATTTATTAAATGAATCTAATACAAACAAAATCTATTCGATTTATTTTTGTTCATTTATGTTTGAACAAGTTTATTTAAATTCCGTTTAATAAATCATTTAAATCTCATTTAAAATTTATTTATTATTTGATTTATTATATAATTGATAATATTATTGTTTGTGTTTTTATTTTATTTATATATATTATAATTAATAAAATCCATACTTGATTATTATTTTTACATTTTAAAATGCTGTATAAATTTATTTATGCTATAAAATAGAGAGACAGATAATAAATGACAAAGAGAATGAGAGAGCAAGAGAGAGAGCGTATTTTATTGATCAATAGAAGTGTCTTACAATGCTTCTCTAAGGTCTATATTTATAGACATAGAAAGTATAAATGAAATAGAACTCTAATTCTGATGACTACTAGAATTTAAAGTTCATCCAAACTTATCTTAATCTTGATGGACATCCACTTAATAAGATATTCATAATACTCCCCCTTGGATGTCCACTTGCTAGATAATGTGCCTCATTAAAACCTTTACTAAGATAAAAACCTTGTGGGAAAAACATTTCCTAGTGAAGGAAAAAGAGTACACATATCTATAATACGCATAACATGTTGCCTCATTAAAAATCTTACCAGAAAAACCCAATGGGACAAAACCTTGGTTAAGGGAAAAAGAGTACAATGCGTATTTACTCCCTCTCATAAAAACATCACATAATATCTCATATTCTATGTATTCAATCTTGAATACTAGTCTTTCAAATGATTATTTGAATGTATCTGCTAAGCATTTATATCACCATTCTTTTGAAAGTCATGAGAGGGAAATTTGGGAGAGATATATTTTGATCTTTTCAAGAGTTTCAACAGACTTTAATCATGATTTTTTTTATAAAAACCCAAATAGGTATTTTGGATCATTTTATAATCCTCCTTCAACTATTATTGACTAAGTCAAATTTACCACATGTTCAATTATTTCAATTCTTATAAATGAACAATTTCCCGATAATTTCAATATCCTTCTAGCATTTCAAATCCTTCAAGGATTTTAATATAAACTTTACTATATAGTGATTCACAAAAGGTTGTGACAATAACCATGAGATGCAAGTATGAACTGCCAGTTTAATAATATATCTAAAGGTTATTGCATCCACCACAAAAGAATATTATATCTCTTCATAATAAATGTCAGGACTTAGCGAAAAACTTCATATTTTTATTTCGCCTTTGCAAAACTACTTCATTTGTACCCTCATTGGCTTTATACCTTTAGATATTTGGACTGCTGGTCCAAAAACTCTACAAATTTAATTGTATTTGAGTTGTGTCTTTCTATTTTGACCAATTTATTCCATATCTTTATTTTCCAAGAGATTTATTCAATATCCTCTTTTTATTTCATTATTTCCACAATAATATTACATGCAAAACTATTGTCGACCACTTTTATTATTGGTTCAACATTTTTTCAAATTGACATAACTTATCGAGATCTCTTATTTTCACTATTTTAATCTTCAGTTTCAGGTACCTGAATCTCTTCTCAAGTTTACTTATTAGTTATGTCTTGGGTCTCTTCTGGAGCACCCGCCTTCACTATATGACTATCTAAAATTTCCCTTTTATGAAAATTTTCATATTTGGAATTTTAATGAGTTATCCATGTTGAACCTTTGGTTCAAATTACTCTCCCCCTTAACTCATTATAAGTTGTTAGTTCTCTCCCTTTAATGTCGAGAAAACAATCAAATCAAAATAATAATCACAATCATATCATAATTGAATCTCCAATACATTTAATATATCATAATAAAAGGAGGCTCATAATTAATATATATTTCCAACTTTCTTTAAAGATTCACTCATCTTTGTGCGTTGTGGTGGAGCAATTGAAACATATACGCATATACAAAAATTCAAAGATGAGAAATATTTAGCTTTTGACCCAAAATCAATTGCAATGGGGAGTATTTAAAACTTATTGGCTTGATGCGTATAACACGTAAATCAACATAATCCCATGTTGAAAGAGAAAGTTTAGTTCTCATAAGTAATAATCAAAGGTGATCAATCAATAATTTTTTTAAACCATTATGCGCATAAATAACAAACTTTTACCAAAGTTTTTCAAACTCAATCAATAAAAGACTGAGATATAAACTCATCAATATTAGCAAGATGAATTGTCTTAATTGCATTACTTGAAATTAATTATTCAAATAATCTTGCAAATGACAGGTTGCAAGTTGATAACACATACGTGTTTATTTTGTAGATGCATCTACCAAAATCATATAATATTAAAACCATCCACATGGTAGATTAATGGGCCCATATTCATTTCAGAAATGCAAGACATTAGATCTCAACTTTAGCTAGTGAGTTTTTAACAACCAATTTTCATTGAGAATAATCAACAAATGAGAATTCTATAAATTAAAGAATCTTCTAATTCTTTAATGAATATCCATATGAATTCTCAATTAATTTTCGCATCATATATGATCTAGGATGGTCTAACTGGTCATGCCATACAGTAAATATATTTGTACCAGTAAACTTCTGGTTTACTTTAATATACGTTTCAATTTGAACTAAATCGTAGCAAATTGATAATTTTACCATCATTCCTTTCACTTTGTATCCACATACAAGTACCATTGTGACATTTACTACTAGAAATGTCTAAATCAATATGAAGTTTATAATGACACTAAGTCATATAATATAATTTCCAAATAGTTATATACAATATTCGCTTCAGGGAATATGCCAAAATCTTCAAATGCAGGACATTTATTAATAGCAAACTTTGAGAGTGGATCTTATTTTCTAACTGTACAACAGGTACATAACCAATGACATTTTATACATAAGCTGTCTCTCTTTTTAAAGAGTTCTTGAAATTTTTTGGTATTTTCTTACTTTCTTCATTTTTCCATTTTGGTGGTGGGAAAAATTATCACGACCATCCCCCATGACTATTATTATAGTCCAATTTACTACATCCATGTCAAAGATTATATCCTTTGAATTTATCACATAATGTTACATTCTCTTTAAAGAATGGTTAGGTTTCATGATTAAAAACTTTTGTTCAACCATAAGTAAATTTTTTTTCATGATATTGCTGCTATAAGAGCACATTCGAATAATGAAAAACTAAATAAGTTCTCTCCTATAAAGTTCTCATCAGTAATATTTTTCCACGTACTTTTAATTGAGAACTTATTTTGAATACTGTAAAGTTATACTTACAGTTTTAAAAACTTGCAACTTCAGGTGTATCCAACCATAAAGAGCTTTAGATAGAATTACCATATTTTATTGCTCATATTTTGCCTTCCACAATTTAAGTAGATATTTCACAGTCAAATATTTTGACTTCAACCCCTTAATGAGGATAATGATAAAATAATATCACAAAGATTATCACAATCAATTCAATATAAATCAATAACCCAATCCTCTTTTGATTCATATGAAATATAATCTTTTCCTCATTCGAATATAAGATCCATCATGAACATCTTTTAAAACTAATGGATTAACCATCACAAGATATTAATATATTAGCTTTTGGAGCTTTTGACCAATTTTGTACTACCAAATATTGGATTAATATTGGTTTGTTTCAATACCAAATAAAATAAATATTTTCTATTTGTAATGATAGAATTCATTACTACATTATCATATCCTTCCTCAAAGAATATTAACCCAAACAAAATATTTGGGCATACACCACATATGTGGCAAATAAACTTTCATATCACATTGATAACATAAGTTATCTTTGCCCTTTGAAGAGTTTCTTGAGAACCCTCATTGTTCTCTTATTCATCACTATGTTCCCACTTTTAGTGATCCATGATTATTTTCTTTATGTTTGCATTCACTTCTGGGAATGCAATAAATTTAGTAGGACGAACTTATAAATGTCTTGCTAGATTATTTATTCCATAATCACCATCACAAACATACGTGTATTTCAAATCAAAATCTATCTATTCATGTTGTCATGATTAGTCTCAAATTATAATAAACATTATATAATAGATAAATCATAGTGAAATATACCTGAAAATCTTTAACATCATAGTTATCACCTTGGCTATTATCATGAGCACTGAGTAGTTAAAGGCTCTAGTGATTACCCATAGTGCGTTGGCCTCAATTGACAACTGAAAGAAAAAAAATAATTAAAAGAGAATCGTGCTGATAACGTGTTATAAAATAAAGAGACAGATAATAAATGACAAAGAGAATGAGAGAGCAAGAGAGAGAGTGTATTTTATTGATCAATAGAAGTGTCTTACAATGTTTCTCCAAGGTCTATATTTATAGACATAGAAAGTATAAATGAAATAGAACTCTAATTCTGATGACTACTAGAATTTAAAGTTCATCCAAACTTATCTTAATCTTGATGAACATCCACTTAATAAGATATTCATAACAATTTATTATTTGTTTATTATTTATCAACGTAAAAACAAAACCTATCGTACAATGCCACAAATAAGTACCCAGCCATTCGGTACTCATCGACGCATCCATTTATGTTTACTTTGCTCAACAAAATGGTAATTTATAAAAGAAAATCCCCAGCAAATCATAACAACTATTGAAGTTCACCTGAAATAGGCAAAGACTTTAGCACTCACCTTTAAATTCTTCGTTTTAATTTAGGTTGTAAACACAACTGGTTTACATTTCAAATGCACTTATAGAATAAATTTCTCGATGAATAATAAAGTGTTCTTTATGCTCTCGTACAAAATTCATACAAATCTCTCAATATATAAGAGTTTCCGAGACTTACCAACATACTAGTGATCAATTATAATCCAGCCCTTTAATAATAACAACTACAACATAGCAAAAATAATATACTAATAAAGTTCAATATAAAGTGAACTAATGGTGATCCATTATTCAAAGAAATTTTTAATGTGATCCCATTTAGTTCTCAATAATCCAATGGTTCTAATTGATTGATTCGAGCTAATCTAATCTTCAAGGATAGTATAATTTAATGGACTGGTCTTCAAAGTCTGACTTCTATATATCCAAAATATAAGTACAATTCAAAGTCAAAAAATTTTGTTTTAATAAATTACCAACTCAAAATACGACAAATTTGCTAAATTGTCATAGTCATAGAGTCTATGTAAGTAGTCACTTTTGATTAGCACTTAACAGGTAACTTCAAAATTTGCCTTAATAACCTCTCCTTTGGTAAATTTTCAAGGTAAATTACACCAACAGTCACTCAATTTGGGGTAGCTGACAAAACTATCACATTGGTTTCATTTCAATCACTCAACTTTGAAAAAGTGACAAATCAATCACTAACGTTATCAAAAAGTAACAAAACAGTCATTGATTAACAATTTCTGTTAGAGACTTAACGGGACCGCTTATGTGGCAAATTAACTAGCTAATGTGGCTAGTTAACTTGCCACATAAATGAAGCAGGTGAAGGGTCAAGGTTTGGGATGAGTTTATTAGGGATCCTCTATAGATAACCCTAAAATCCAAAATTAAGATTTTTTTAAAATTGAGAATTTTTGCAAATTTTTTCATAAATATTGTGAGAAATTTCTTAACTAACAAACTTTTTCACCAACATCCATGAAAGAATACATAAAAAAATCAACAAAAATTCCATTAAAAATAAATTTGTTTATCAGTAAATAATATCTCGTTATTTTCTTTAAAAAAAATTGTATTTGAGGTCAAATGTTTAGTATTTAATCTCTCTCAACGCTTTAATTACACCCAAAGCAATCGGCCAAATTGCAAAGTGTGTTCAAATTCAAAGAAGCCCAGGATCTCTGGTTTTGTTCAATAACGAGAAACAAGATGCCGCGTGGAGCACCGGGAACCCTCATTCCACTTGTCTTTATTTTATCTATATAGGGTAAATTTCATTACCCATCCTCAAATTACAATGTATATTTTAAATTAGTTCTTAAAATTTAAAACGTAATACTTGAATCCTAAAAGTATCAATATCATATCAATCAAGTCTTTTAATTAGCCTAGTCATCAATTTGGCATTATATTCTAGCTAAGATCAAATGTGGAGCATATTTAAAACATGATTGTACGTACTGCATGCAGGGGCAAAGAAATATGATATTGGGGTCAAAATATAGTTTTAAAAGTTTGAAGGGGCCAAAAGTAAAAAGTTACTTAAAAAGGACTTAAATTAAATAATTCATAACTAGAACACACTAAAATTATTGTTTTACCCATCAGCTAAGGGGGTGCTAAGGTTATACAGCTTATATCTAATATGTTAAAAAAAAAAAAAAAACCAATGCTATTAAAGTTTAGGAGGCTCTTTTCTAATTTAACATACTAAATCTAAAGTGTCTATGCAATAGTTACACATGTACTCAAATTTTGATCCACCTACTTTAACTTTGTGTAGCATCAAATTTGAGTTAGCATTTACAACTAATATGATAGATTAGTTGAAAAAAGGATTTGATTGATACGATATTGACATTTTTAAGACTCAATTAAATTGTTTTGAAGTATGGGGACAAATTTAGAATCTAAAACATTATTTGAGGACTCATGTTGTAATTAACTTTATCTATATATTAAATTGTTTGCGTAAACAGTCCAACCTTCATTTCATCCATGGTTTCAGGGAAACAATAATTTCAGTCTCTTTCATATATGTTTTAATATCTATCCAAACTCGTGATAAATTTATTTCTTTTTTATAAAAAAATCGAATAACTTTACATTTTCTTTATGGAGGATAAATTTATATTTGATAAAAATATTTTATTTCCTTTTGATAAAAAATATTTGGGATTATATTAGATTACATCATTGATTTATTGATGGTTTATAAATTTATGCTTCATTGCCATTCATTCATATACGAAATGTTATTCTAGCTGAACTCGTATGTTAGCCTGATAGTTAAGATGTTCACTGTCCTAAGTGTAATCTGATTTCGAATCGCATTGTCACTCATTCATACACGAAAAGTTACTCTAGTTAAATCTGTATGTTAACCTAATAATCAATGTGTTCATTGCCCTAATTGTAATCTGATTTGGAGTCGCGTTATTATTAGTATTTTACCCTCATTAAAATATAAAAAAACTTCCTCTAGCTCATAAAAGGGAAAGCTTTTGACATGTAAGACGTGGATACATTGAACTACATAAATTCTTGACTTTTCTATTAGTTCGTGAATCGGGATCATACACTAAGGCAACTACTTGATTAGAAAAATAAAATCAGATCTATCAATTTTAGGCAACTACTTGATTAGAAAAATAAGATCAGATCTATCGATTTTATTTTAATGATTGGAAGACTTTTAAGATAGTTGGACTTGTCAATGAGGAATAAAAAAGAGTTGGATGTTTGACAAAACCCTCAAAGCTTGAGTTGAGGTGATTTTAATATTATTATTACAACCAAACATAACTTCAAGACGTTGACTTCCTTGTCTATATAAAGGAAATAATCTAGGCTTCTTGAATCAAGTTCTTGATTACTGATGAAAATGAGGGCTGGTTATAGTATTTTCATCCTCCTTGTTCCTCTTACTTTGTTCGGAATCGTCGATGTTTGTAATGCTAGTAAGTTGAGCTATAAGTTTTACAAAAGAAGTTGTCCACGAGCTGAGCAGATCGTAAAAGAGATTATCCAAAACCGAACCCGAAGTAATCCATCCTTGGGTGCTAAACTCATTAGGATGCAATTCCATGACTGCTTTGTTAGGGTAAGTAACTACAACTTTCTCTTTATGATTCCCAGGTTTCTTGGGAGTCAAGTTATAAGCATATATATATATACTGACATTTATCTTTGGTTGTGTTAGGGATGCGATGCATCAGTGCTGTTGGACACAGTTAATAATTCTACGGTGGAGAAAGAAGCGATACCGAACTCATCTTTAAGCGGTTTCGACGTGATCGACGATATCAAGACTGCAATCGAAAGGGTTTGCCCTAAAGTTGTTTCCTGTGCTGATATTCTTGCCTTGGCGGCTCGTGATGCTGTTTCTGCACCTGTAAATAACCCACTTTTAGCTGCACCATTTCATCATCAACAAGTTTTCAGACTCTAATATCTAGTTTTGAAATACTTTTATTGCAGTTCAGTAAGCCCCTGTGGGACGTTCAACTAGGAAGAAGAGACGGTAGGGTTTCACTGGCAACTGAGACCAATGGAAACCTCCCTAGTCCCTTTGCAAACTTCACTAGTTTGATTCAACTGTTTAATAGAAAAGGCCTTAATGTTAATGACCTTGTTGTTCTTTCAGGTATAAGTTTACTCTTTACTTCATGCTTATGTCTGAATATGCGTCGGATACTGACTTCGAAGTTTGGAAAAATCTAACAATTTGGTATTAATGTCCTTAATCAAACATGTGCGCACACTATTGGGGTTGCTCACTGTGCAACTTTCTCCAGAAGGCTTTACAACTTCACAGGCAAAGGTGATGCTGATCCTAGCTTGGATCCAACTTACGCCGAAGCCTTGAGAAAGCAATGTCCGAACCCAGCAAGTCCAACAATAACAGTGGAAATGGATCCTACAAGTTCATTATCATTCGACAATCATTACTACGATATCTTATTACAAAAGAAAGGGTTGTTTGTTTCAGATGCTGCGCTTCTTACGGACAGGAATTCCAACAAGATCGTGACTCGGTTACAGAGATTGCGTTCTTCGTTTTTCCCTGCATTTGCCAAGTCGGTGAAGAAAATGGGAGCCATTGAAGTTCTCACTGGAAATACTGGAGAAATCAGGCAAAACTGCCGTGTTGTTAACCCTTGAAATAAAGTGCGAAATTAGTAATAAATTTGCATCAATTTCCCCAAACAATGATTTAATTATGCAAAAGAAGTTGAAGAAGTGGTGTTTTTTTTTTTTTTTTTTTTTTTTTTTTAATGCCCAATTAACTAATCTTGTACTGATTCCAATGCTATTGTAATAAATAATTACTCGAAAAAAAATTAATGTTTTGAGCATTGTGTAAGCTTTATAAAGGATTTTGATTTCTTAACTGCCATGTAGTTTAAATCATTTTGCATTCATATTTTTTGGATAAAATATTAAATTTATATGTAAATTTTATTTTAATATATAATTTGATACATAAATTTTGATTTGGTATAATTATATATATGAAACTTTAATTTTAATTTAATTATACTCATTTAAAGAAATAAATAAATACATTTTTTTATATCGTATTAATATAATTATTTGTGTATGAAACTCAATAAGTGGCTCCAGTGAAAAAGAGGATGTTGTTCATTCTAGGGGTCCAGGGTTTGAGTACTTGTGTGTGCGTTATCAAATGGTTAAGAAAGTATGAACATTTATTACCATGTAATCACACCAGTATATTCAAAAAAAATTATTTATGTATGCAATATATTATCATAAAATAATATTAATTCGATAATATATAAAATAAAAAAATTCTTCTTTTAAGCACTCAAAATAAAAAATTTGTAATTTAGGCTCTTACATTACATAGTTCGTTCATTTTTGTTACTCTGGTTAAAAACTCTAACGGAAATCAGCCTTAACATTTTTTTACATGTGAACCAATCATTGGATGCCACATGAAAAAATTGACCAAATCATAAGTGTTGCATATCACTTTAAAGTACTAAAATATAATTTGCCAAATATTAATTATTAACCAAAATAAAACAAAAAAACAATAACTAAATAGTTGAAAAACCACATCTTCTTCCTCAAATTTTAACTTAGAATTTGGGAATAAATAAAAAAAACAGATAAGAAAGAACGAGAGGATGAACCAACAATTGGCGAACTCAAACACGACCTTCATCCACAACAAGCTATGTAGAAATAAGATAAACCCAAAAGAAGCATTCAATTTTTCTTGATTTCTCTTTTGATTACAACAAATCACAAAAAGAGAAATGTAAGGATTTAGGGTTTTCTTCTTGGTGATGGAAAAAATGGTTTTTTCTTAAAATTAGGGTTAAATCTCAATTTTTTAATAGGGTTAAACCTCATTTATATTAAAATATTGGGAATTAGAATGATAATTTTTTATTATTTAAATTATGTGAAAAATAAAAATTTCAGAAATAATTTCACGTCAGATTTTCATTATAGATTTCAATGAGAATGATTAAAATGAATAAACTATCTAACATGAATGTTTAAATTAAAAACTATTATTTTAAATGCCTAAAATAATTTTTTTTTTATAATTTTGTGACTATGTAGTTTAAAAAAAAAATAATGTTTTGAGCATTTGTTAAGCTTTATAAATAGAAGTACTGACAATTGGAAGGATTTGGATTTGTTAACTGTCATGTAGGTTAAATAGTTTTGGATTCATATTTTTGTTGGATAAATATTGAAATTATATATGAATTTTGGTTTAATGTATAATTTAATACATGAAATTTGAATTTTAGATCGTATGTATAAATGAAACTTTGAATTTGATTCACTTGAACACATTTAAAGAAATGAATACATATATTTATTTTTATATCATATTAATATAGTTGTTTGTGTACGTAATATATCAACGTAAAATAATGTTAATTCAACAATGTTGTTAGTGATTTGTGAAAATTAAATCAAAACAAAATTTCATGTATAAAATCACAAAAAATCAAAGTTCATATATGATTTTAATATTTATTTATTTATTAAGACATAATGTTAAATTTAGGCCTTAGCATTTACATCTTTTGTCAATTTGACCATTATTTTTTAAGCGAAATTTGGCCCTCAATCTTTTGAAAAAGAGTATTTTTTAACAAAAATACTGATTAAAATGTTAAAATTTTAAACGTAGTAGCCTGCATGACAATCCCCATATACTTCATGCTATTTTTTTAATTTGTATCAACTTTTGTTTTGAACTTTTATTTTTTTATAATTTTTAAATTATTTGTTAATGTGATATATAAGATAAATATTATCATATTAGCATGAATTGTACATTAACTTTCACACAGGTTGTCACACCAATAATGTTTTAGTCAACTTTTTTGTTTAAAAAAAATGATTTGACTATTTTTTAAAGGTAATTGTCAAATTTAACCCAAAAAAAAAAAAAAAGGGACAAATTGACAAAAAAAATGTAAATATTGAAGCTTAAATTTATCATTATACCTTTGTTTATTTCTCAATTTCCTTAAATTAATTTTGATTTTGAGTTGGTCGAATTTAACTTTTTTCCAAACTTTTCGTTAGAGTTTATTTTTTTGATGTCTATAAAAAGTTATAATAATATTTTAACTACTTCAACATATAATTGGGACAGCCTAGAATTATTTATAGTCCCTCTCAACTCTTAAATAAGAGGATAACATGTTTCAACGCACTTGAACTCATGTATTCTTATATTGACAACAATATCAATGTCAACCGAACTAAGACTCAATTGACATCAATTTTTAAATACAAACAAATATTATTATACATATTCATATATAAAAAAATTAATTAGTTTTAACTTAATGAAATTTAAAACTAAGTTAGAAAATATACCATATATAATAATATTTGCATCTCTTTTTTATCTTCTCACAAGTAACTTTTGGTAATTTACAAAAACTTTTTGGTTTGAAATCTCTTTTAACTTATAACCGCAAGCCTTGACTAATAAAATTTTAAATTTACCATTATAAAAACACAATTCTCATTCCATTTTACCTTCTTTATTTCATTTTTACAGTTTCAATGGAAAATGAGAAGAAAAAAGACGATAAGGAAGTAAGATTAAATTTTCTCTGAACTATTATATTCCTTATACCCATACTACCCTTCTTTTTATGGGATTTTGATCCGTTTATTTGTCGGTAAAAGGTAATTGTAGCAGAATTTAAAGTCTGGATGAATTGCAATGCATGTGAAAGAACCGTGGCTAAAGTCATTGCTAAATTGAAAGGTATCCTTTTTTTTCTCAATTTTCCATTCATAATTACTTGATAATTTTGGCTTCAACATTTTCACAGGTGTGGAGAAATTTACTACGGATATGAACAAAAATAAAGTTGTGATTACGGGCAAGATTGATCCACAAAAGGTTTTGGAAAAATTAAGAAAGAAAACTGGTAAGAAAGTAGAAATTGTGGGTAAAGTTGAAGAAAAGGAGAAGGAGAAAGCTAATGACATTTCTATAGAATATGCAAATTCGTCACTATTAGAAAATGAAGCATTTCTGATGTTTAGTGACGAAAACCCAAATGCATGTTCAATGATGTAAACAAAACGTATAGCCTATTTACAGTTTAGTCCTAATCGCTATGTTGGATGTAAACAAAGATATTAATGTAAAGATCAAGTTTTTTGTTTATTTATTTTTCTTGTTTTTAATTTTATTATTGAATTTGTTTTAAAAAAAGAATCAAAAGTTATCACCATAGAATTGGCTTAGTTTGTAAAGGTTTTAAAGTATAATTCAAAAGTTATCAATATCATTGTAGAAGGCCCAATTTGTCCGGCCCAATAGAATAAAATAAAACAAATAAACAAATAAAAAACCTTTAATAAAAGTTAAGCCTAAACTCCCATCGGCCCAAATAAGCCCAAAGCTTACATAATTTCCTAAGCAACCCTAGTCGTCGCTGCCACTCACGCTCGTGCCACATCAGATCTGCGTTCCCGAGGCTGTCAGACACCCTATGCTGAGCACCATGCCTCTGTCACTATCGCCCACACCTTGCCATCGTCGAAAGTACCTGCAAGAAACATAGAAAAAGAAGACAACAAGAGATAAACAAAATGTATTCGACTTTATAAAGCCATGAAAATCTATTGTATTTTTTCTTCTGGGTTTTGGAAGAACGCACAAGAAAGGAGGGGAAGGTTTTTGTAAAAGCAAAGTGAAAAATGAAGGTTTTAAAAAAAAATTTGATTTATATAGTGTGAGTAAAATTACGTTGTTTTTGGGTTGAGTTCTGATGCCCAAAACGATGTCGTTTTGAGCTCCGACCCGTGACCCGACCCACACCAACTCAGGATCCACGTGTTTCTAAGGAAAGGGATATTTATCCCTTTGATCCCTCCGCTTTTTTAAATGTTTGCAATTCCATCCTCTCTTTTATTTTATAATTTCCCCTTAAATTTTTTTACTTACAAATTAATCCCAGAAACGTGGCTTTCCCCAGAGATGACACATGCTCAAATCATGGAAAAATTATTGCAAAGTCCCTCTCTGTTTTGATCTATTTTAAATCGATCCATCTTGTTATTTTTTTAACTAGTCAATAAATTTTTTTTTTATTTGGTTCTTAGAATCTATTTTTGAAAGTAATGTGGGAAATTTCCCATCTAGTCCTTCCTTAAAATTTTTATTTTAGTATTTTTTTTACTTTGCATTTTGAAATAATTTCATTTTTTTCATTTCTTCGTTTTTTAAATTAAATTCCTTATGTGTTTTTATGCATTTGTTTAGTTTTAATTTAAGTCTTTTTCACTCTGTCTTTTTTAAAATCTTTCAATATTTTAATTTTGGTCATTGTTGCTCTATCTTGTAAATAAATTTTTTTACATTAGATATATTTATTTATTTAAATATTGTTGTATTAATTTGATACTGTAAAGTTTGCCTTGATGTTTGTCATTACATATCTATTTTTATCATTTTGTATTACTATATGCGCCTATTTGTGCTCTGACAAAATAAAAGATTTCGAAATCAAGATGATATTTGTTATTTCGTAACTCGAAAGGCTTACCTTAACTTATTAGGTGTGACCATTCTTCGGATCGAAATAATCAAATGTTATTCTTCTTTTAAAATAATAAAACTCAAGGCTTTTAAAAAATAAGAATGCTCATAATTTGTTCAAAAACTTGAGGTATTGTGTCTTAACTTATTGGGTGTAATTTTCTTTCTCGATTTTCAAAATAATGAACCTTCTTCGAGAAATTCAACTTTTTACAAAATAATTTCAAAATCAGACAATCGTGCACTTAAGGATCATATTTTAATTTACCCTCGAGTTTTTAAACTTTTGACAATTAAGACCCTAAAATAATCGACAAGGTACCAATTTTGGGCGTGTGAGGGTGCTAATCTTTCCTCAGATGTAACCGACTCCCGAACTCATTTTTTGGATTTCGAAGACCTATTAGTTTTTACAAATTAACGATGTTCCAATCACACCATATAAAATGATTAGTGGTGACTCCCGTTTTTGGATTTCAAAATTAAAAGTCAGGACGAATATCAAAAACGTTTCGACAGCTTGGCGACTCCACTAGGGACAAATAAGAGAGTTAAGCCAAAAGTCGATTACTTTTGAGTCCTTTTTGTTAAAAATTTCAAAAACTCAATTTAAATTGATATATGATCCTTTGCATTTTTATTGTTGCTAGTATAAGTTTGCATTCATTTGCATCAGTTACTACACCCTTTAAGTGAAAGTGGGAAGCTACTTCTTCGTGAGATTTTCACTTCCGTCCAGGATAGTGAACCGCTTTCGGGATTACATCCGTACCTATGTTTTCGTGAAGTTTTCACTTTCGTACAATCATATGGAAAATGTGTTCCCCTAAACCGAACTCATCCGTATGAGCTTGTAATGGGTGAAAATCGAGGAATTTGCTGGTTTAAGTACCTCTACTCTAGAACTTGAACCACATGTAGTAAATCCTAGTACTTACCTTAGGATAGAACTACACCAAACTGTTAGTAGTTCTCATAGCCTAGGTCCTTTGTCTTATATTTGTATTTTGTTATCATGCTGCCTTGTGTTTTCTTTTGTTTTTCGGATTGTTGCTCGCATTACATCCTTATACAGCGAAAGGTGTAGATTTAAGCTCAATTATTAAAATAGAAAATTGGTCATAAGAAAACGAGTTTCTTGATAAGGTAAAAGACAATATGGTCGCACGCATATGGTCAAAAGAAAGATGAAAACCGAGGATTTGCTAGACGAGTAAGACGGAAACGAAGACTGCACAGCGAACCAAACTTTGAACCAACTACGAGAAGTGATTGATCACTTAACCATTCAAGCTGATATTTTTGACCAAAAAATGAGACGAACTAAGGTAAAATTGGATGATCTCCTCTGAAGATTATGACCTTTGAACACTAAGACACGATCATATGCGTATCTGCCTTATGTAAAGAAATTTGTTTTCTAGTAGAATTGAGCTATGAGTCAATGCCTTTCTTATGCATACATGCATTCGTAAGCAGCATATTTTATTTACTTGTATATAATTCCATGAGAATCTACCTTAAAAAGAACTGTGCCAAACCTTTAGTGGTTACCCGAATAAGGTAAGAGGCACAGTTATATTCTTTGCTTTTAATTGCAATTTATTATCAAGTTTCATTCTTGTATTAATCATACTGATTTATTTATTCTGAATCTGTGTGCATTGCATTTTCATCTAAAAGGTGTTGATTTCTATTCTACTGCTAAATAGAGAACTGGTTATAAGAAAACAGATTCCTTGATACGGTAGAGGTTAATAGGACCGTGCGTATGTGGTCAAAGAAATACAACAACAAAAGGGTGATTGCCTGTCAAAGGGGCACATATAAGAGTTTTGGGGTTACACCCAAATACATGAAAGCCATAATAGTTTGGAAGAGCTGAAAGAAGTATGGAAGACAAAATTAAGCAGATGTCTAATTCAAATATGATGATTTGCCTTACCTACACAAGCTAGGTTGCTTCACTTTCAGAAATATGAATAATACGATACGTTGCCTCATTATCCGAGGATTCAGAATAAAAAGGTCTATTCTAGACGAGTGAGAATGGGATTGCAATCTTGATTAAGGAAAAAGAAGACAACAAGTACATTGCTTTGGAAAACCTACAAGACAGATTACACTCAGATGAAAAAATGTCAACATTCTTGCCTCATTACGTATGAGTTAGTCATCTCCCCTAAAATGTTTGGGTATGTAGAGGACGCGATTGCAGATTTGTTTGACCGATTTAACAAAAGAATCACTCATGTTCTAAAAATCTTAGCCACTAAACACTTGTCGAAGAAGGGGCAAAAGAAGGTGTATTGGTGCACAACTTTTGCTAGTGTGGTTTCGTGGCCATTTCTGGAAAGTCGAAAAAGTCTCTTATCGAGTATTCTCTGACGACTACCCTCCGTCGAAGGAATTTATGGCTATCCAAAGAGAAGATGATTTTGCCAAAGAAATTGGATATAAATGGGGAATGACTCCAACGCTCTTAGAGGCAAGTCTGAGACAGGGACCATGTCGTAAGCAAGGATTCAACCAAGTGCAAGAAACGACTAAGCACTTGTAGACTTTAGCCATTCAAAACCAACATTTTGAACTAAAAATCATGGTTAAATCAGAGCAAAAATTAGCTTGGAAGATTAGGACTTTGAGCATTAAGGCACGATTATACATGTATCTGCCTTATGTACAGAAATTTGTTTTCTAGTAAAATTGTTCTAATGGAATGGAACCAAGAATCAACGCCTTGTTGCATGCATTTTATAATTCATTTGCATTGCACTTCATACGTTAAATTTCAATAAGATCCCACATATCTGAAATATTCGTGTGTGTACGAGTCACTAACCCTAAATGAAAGCTGAGAGGAAACATGATAAATCAAGATAGGAAATGCTGAAAATTTGAGCAAAAAATCATGTGGAGAGTGAAGCCTATTGAGAGTTCGTCCCTACACCCTTGGAAGTGTTTTGGACAACTAGACTGTGGAGTAGTTTACTGTAGTTTTTAGGACTTTTCTAGAAGAATATTCAGAACACACTTATCACTCTAAGCTCGAGAGTAATAAGAATCCTTTTATAAAGGGCACATGATCACTATCTGTTATTTCAATAAAAATGTTGCATTATTTTTGTCCCCATTTGGCAAACACCTTACCATTCGTTCATACCATAATTAACCATTCTTTGATTCGATTATTCTTTGGATCTCATTTTGTTTATATATTGTGTCTCTTAATATCAAGCATATGAGCGACGTTACTGTTGACTTGGAAGCCCTTTTTTTAGAAGGATATGTGTCCAGAAAAACTTCATGACTTTGAAAATGATTAAGAATGTAACTTGTCTCCCGATCTGCTACGGATGGTTGAGCAAGACATGAAACGAATATCACCTCGAAGAGTTGTGATTTTAAGTAAGATTTGAGACATGTGTCTTTGCAGAAACAAGGTGACCTGCTTCGAGAATCCAAAAGTCTTTGCATTGTCCTATCAAAGCAAGTCGGGTTTAAAGAATTGAGGTCGTGACACACAGGCTGCCATAAAGGAAGAATGTAATCCAATTCAACAGAAACTTCAAAAATTGAGGCTCAACGTGTTATCAAAAAGAAAATAAAAAAAGAAGAAAAGATGAGTCGAAAAATCTGTAAAGGGCATTTTAAAACCCAATAAAAAAGGAGAAAAAATAAAGAAAAGAAAGAAAAAGTCAAGACGAAAACCCGCAAAAGGCATCTTGAAAATTATTATTCTTCTTCGTCTTTCCACGTTGTGGCCTTTTTTATGTGAAGCATGGACACCATCGAGCCAACTTTGCAAAAGAGTTTCTAATGAGCATCAATTCGTCCTCATGATCATTGATTACTACTTCCTATGTCAATCAGCAGTTAAGTAGATTATTGAAAATGAGAGATTATATGTTGATATGGAATGCAAAAAAAGATCATATCCGACAATGACTTAAATTTGAGCCACAACATAATAGCGAAAGTCTACAGCCAATTCAAGAACAAATATCAAGACTCAGCACCACATCGTAAAAAAAGAAGAAGAAGAAGAAAGGGAATGGGGCATTAGAGGTGACCAATAAGAACATCAAAAAGATTTATAGCAGAGACCTACAAAGGCTCGGTATGAGAAATCACCATTTATCTTTAACGCTTATCGGGCTTCTATCAGAACATCCACCGGGGCAACACCTTTCTCACTAGAATGAAAGTCGTCCTACCCATTGAAGTCGAGTTTCTTTCCCTTTAGATTTTGTTAGAGTTGATGAAGCAAAATGAATCCAATCCAGATGCAGTCAACTAAACTTGATTGAAGAAAAGATACTAAAAGTCATTCATCATGATCAGATGACAAAGCTTTACGAAAAAGAAGAATTTGCTCTAGAGAATTCCACGAGAGAGCTCTGGTTTTGAAAATGATCTTACTTACAAAAGACTTCCAAGGAAAATGAATGTCGAATTGGGAAAGGCCCCATGAGGTGAAGAAAGTCTTTTTTGGAGAAGCTTTGATTTTGATCGAAATAGACGGCAAATACCTACCCAACTTTGTGAATTTGGATTCGATGAAGAAAAATAAAAAAAAAAGAAAAGAATAAAAGAATAAAAACAAGAATAAAAAAGAGAAAAAAGAAAAAAGAAAAAAAAAGGGGAAAAAGAAAAAGAGAGGTCGAGGTGAAAACTCGTAAAGGGCATCACGAAACCTAAGGAGACTTGAGTTGAAAACCTAAAAGGGCGGCTTAATTTTGAAGAAAGGAGTGTGAAATGGTCTTCTCTCTCAAAAGTAGCAAGGTGGAGAAACTTTACAACTTGAAGCATTGACGAAGTACCCCAAGTTTCATGAACACATGTCAAGCTTAGAATGGTCCTCATCAAGTTTGCTCAATGAAGTTTATACTTTGATATCTGGGGCACCTAACTCTATTCTTTGCTCACTTTATGTTTGACAACTTTTGACCAATATGGGTAATTTTTTTTTATCTTTTTATTCATATGAGCTTTGCCTCCAATAAAATTTCATTCACCTTGCGACCATGTTCAAGCAATTCTGCATCAAAATAGCGATTAATGAACCAATGATCTTTTCATTCATGCAACCTTTGTTTTTAATCAAATTCAATTTTATCCACCTTTTAACCTTGATTTAAGCATCTTTGCATTTGAAATAATGGTTAGTGGTCTACAATATAAGGAATAAAAGGATTTCTGCATATCATTCTGGAAAATTTCTAAATAGTACAGGGACCTAAAACAAGACCACTAGTTGGAATAGCTAAACCTGAGGGATAAAAGGGTTTTGAAACAAATCGTTCAAATTACGACTACCTCTTTAGGTTTCACGAAAAAGACACCATGCAAAAAAAGTGAAAACACATTAGTGATAGGACTTAGACAAACGATGAACAATGTTGACTAAGGACTAAAAATAAAATAATTTCTCAAAGATGACATTTTTGCATTTATCATTCATACTTACCTGTTTAGGAGCATTTGATTCAGCCTGATCATGGCATCCTAATAATCTGGTCTACATAGAGACCCATTAAAGCATATCCTATAGATTCCATTACCACGAAATAGCGAAATGAATCAAGAAAACATGAAGATTTGAAGGGAAAGGTTGAGGCCACAACGACAAACCCGGTACCTTAAAAGATGAGATAGGAAAGGCTGAGGCCACAATGGTGAACCCGGTACCATGAAGACATGAAGGGAAAGGTTGAGGCCATAAGGATAAACTCGATACTTTAGAAAACATGATGGGAAGGATTGAAGCTGCAACGGCGAATCCGGTACCATGAAATGTGATGGGAAAGGTTGAGGTTGCAACGGCGAACCTGGTACCATAAAGATTTGAAGGGAAAGGTTGAGGCTGCAATGGTGAACCTGGTACCTTAAGAACATGACGAGAAAGATTCAAGCCTGAACGATAAATCTTCTACCTTGAAATTACAGTGAAGTAGATAAAAAATAAAATAGCAAGTCTTTATCTTTCTGAAGTTATAGTAAGAGCAAGATGAATCTTCGACATCAAATCCTATCTTTCTAAAGTTGTAGTGAAGTTAGATTAAAACTACAGTAGTGGATCTCAATCTGTTTAAAGTTGCAGTGGAATGGAGTGAAGTTACATCATCATGCAATCTCTTACCCTGACCATGGGGCAGATTGCAGCCATCCAATCTCTTACCCAGATCATGGGGTAAATTTTAGCCATCCAATCTCTTACCTCAACCATAGGGCAGTTTGCAACCATCCAATCTCTTACCCCAATCATGGGACAAATTGTAGCAATCCAATCTTTTACCCCGATAATGAGGCAGATTGCAATCACCCGATCTTTTACCCGATCATGGGGCAGACTGCAGCCATCCAATCTCTTACCCCGATCATAGGGCAGATTGTAGTCATTCGAAGTAATAAAATGGTCATCTTCTTGACGAGATGCAGAGAAGTGAACCAAATCCGTCTTCCTGATGAGATATAGAGAAGTGGATTGAAATAATGAGGCGATCATCTTCCTGATAAGATACAGAGAAGTAGACCAAATCAATTAAGCGAAGCTCAATACAAATGAGACTTCAAACCCCATCATCCTGATAAGATACAGTGAAGTGGGTCAAAGTAATAAAGCGATCATCTTCTTGATGAGATACAGAGAAGTGGACCAAATTCGTCTTCCTAAGAAGTTGACCAAATTCATCTTCCTAATGAGATACAGAGAAGTGGATTAAAACAATGAGTCGATCATCTTCTTGATAAGACACAGAGAAGTAGACCAAATCAATGAAGCGAAGCTCAATACGAATAAGACTTCAAACCCTATCTTCTTGATGAGATATAAAGAAGTGGGTCAAAGCAATAAAGTGGTCATCTTCTTGGTGAGATACAGAAAAGTGTACCAAAATAATGAGGTGAAGCTCAAATATGAATGGAACTTCAAATCCTATCTTCCTGGTGAGGTACAGAGAAGTGGGTCAAAACAGTTTGTTGAATCTAAACAAATAGCGAATCTCAATCTCCCTGAAATTGTAGTGGAATAAATTTTATCTTTTTGAAGTTGCCATGAGGTAAGATAACGTCATGACACTAAATCCTATTTTTCTAAAGATGAAGAGAAGCGGATACAGTGAAGTTGGATGACCAATGAAGTAAAAGCGTGTGTTACTTGAAGAAGAAGTATCGAAGAAACCAAATTTAGTGGGATCGGATGAAATTGGTCCTCCTTTTAGTCTTTGCTCTGTTCTTGACACACGACAATGAGCAAAGAGGGGCAGCTGTAGAAGGCTCAATTTGTTCGACCCAATAGAATAAAATAAAACAAATAAACAAATAAAATAAAATAAATAAATAAACCTTTAATAAAAGTCCTTTACAACCTAAGCCTAAACTCCAATCGACCCAAACAAGTCTGAAGCTTAAGAAAATTAGGAAATTTAATTTCCTAAGCAACCCTAGCCACCGCCGTTGCCACCCACGCTTGTGCCACGTATGATCCGCATTCCCGAGGCTGTCAGACACCCCATTCGAGCACCACGCCTCTGTCACCATCGCCCACACCTTGCCATTGTCAAAAGTACCTGCAAGAAACAAAGAAAAAGAAGAAGACAACAAGAGAAAAACAAAATGTATTCGGCTTTATAAAGCGATGAAAGTCCATTGTATTTTTTCTTCTGGGTTTTGGAGGAAGAACGCACAAGAGAAATAAAAAGCCAAATATTTGAAAGCATATATTCGTTTTTATACATATATTTTCTATTTTTTTTCTTCATTTTGAAAGGAGATAAAGAACAAATAGAAAATAAAAAGTAGAGGAGAGAAGAAGGCTTACTTAGGTGGGCGGAGGCCCTCAGAAGCACTCAATCTTCTTATGGGTTTCGTTTGATATCATGAGAGCCGAATGTTTTCTTCCTTTTTCGTGGTTTTGAGTCTAGATCTAAGGGATTTAGCCCTAGATCTGAGTTTGGGGTTTAAAAAGGAAGAAAAATAAGGGTTTTGGTATTTTTGGCCACCGTAAGCGGCGGTCTCCATCGTCGATGATCGGTGGTCCACGGAGGGGTATGGTGGCTCCCATGGTCGGCCTTGAAGGCCTTGAGAGAAAAAAAAGAAAGGAGGGGAAGATTTTTGTAAAAGACAAGTGAAAATGAAGGTTTTAAAAAACAATTGATTTATATAATGTGAGTAAAACTACGTCGTTTTTGGGTTGAGTTCTAATGACCAAAACGACGCTGTTTTGAGCTCTGACCCGTGACTCAACCTGCACCAACTCAGGATCTGCGTGTTTCTGAGGAAAGGGATATTTATCCCTTTGGTCCCTCTGCTTTTTTTAAATGTTTGCAATTCCATCCTCTCTTTTATTTTATAATTTCCCCTTAAATTTTTTTACTTACAAATTAATCCCAGAAACGTGGCTTTCCCCAGAGATGACACATGCTCAAATCATGGAAAAATTATTGCAAAGTCCCTCTCTTTTTGATTTATTTTAAATCGATCCATCTTGTTATTTTTTTAACTAGTCAATAAATTTTCTTTTTCTTTTTTATTTGGTTCTTAGAATCTATTTTTGAAAGTAATGTGGGAAATTTCCCATCTAGTCCTTCCTTAAAATTTTTATTTTAGTATTTTTTTTACTTTGCATTTTGAAATAATTTCATTTTTTTCATTGCTTCGTTTTTTAAATTAAATTCCTTATGTGTTTTTATGCATTTGTTTAGTTTTAATTTAAGTCTTTTTCACTCTGTCTTTTTTAAAATCTTTCAATATTTTAATTTTGGTCATTGTTGCTCTATCTTGTAAATAATTTTTTTTACATTAGATATATTTATTTATTTAAATATTGTTGTATTAATTTGATACTGTAAAGTTTGACTTGATGTTTGTCATTACATATCTATTTTTATCATTTTGTATTACTATATGCGCCTATTTGTGCTCCGACGAAATAAAAGATTTCGAAATCAAGATGATATTTGTTATTTTGTAACTCGAAAGGCTCACCTTAATTTACTATTCTTCAGATCAAAATAATCAAATGTTATTCTTCTTTTAAAATAATAAAACGCAAGGCTTTTTAAAAATAAGAATGCTCGTAATTTGTTCGAAAGTTTAAGGTATTGTGCCCTAACTTACTGGATGTAATTTTCTTTCTCGATTTTTAAAATAACGAACCTTCTTTGAGAAATTCAACTTGTTACAAAATAATTTCAAAATCAGACAATCGTGCATTTAAAGATCATAATTTAATTTACCCTCGAGTTTTTAGACTGTTGACAATTAAGATCCCAAAATAATCGACAAGGTACCAACTTTGGGCGTGTATCATTCCTCACACGTAACCGACTCCCGAACTCATTTTCTGGGTTTTGAAGACCTATTAGTTTTTACAAATTAACGGTGTTACAATCACACCAGATAAAATGATTGGTGACGACTCCTATTTTTGAATTTAAAAATTAAAAGTAAAGACGAATTTCAAAAACGTTTCGACAATCATAACACTCTTTACTCGGTCTGACCACTAATGTGAATACGTAATGCCACATTTACATACTCTTTGCTTTAACAAAGTTTTCTTATTATAAAAAAACATATATAAATATTTCAAAGGAAATCCCTTAAAAACCATTTGCAATATTTTTAAAGCTTTAAACACATTTTAATATCATTTTGAATTCTTTTCTGGGTGCTTGCTTGATGGGTGTCAAAACCACCAAATAAATATTCCTACGAGAAAATAATACAAAACGGTAGTATAAGGCAGTAGGGTCGATTACACAGGGACTGGTTGTTGTAATCTACTTTCGTGTTTTTCTCTTGAATAGGACTTCCGTTGTGTCAACAGTCGTGCCCATGACTTGAAACTGTCTTGATGAAAAATAAATAAATAAATTAGGGTGTGGTCGAAATGTTCAAAACATAAGTGAAACAGGTAAATTTAACAATTTTAAAAATCACAAAATAAAATAAGAAAATAAATATAAATTTTGTAATCAGAACTGATAAATCTTAGCCTTTGACTCGACGTGCTCCGGTTTCCAATTCTATCCTTGAAAAAGTGGTTTCTCCTTCATACAATAAGCTGGTTGTAGCAACTAAGAACTTTCTAGCCACCAATTCTTCCTTTCGTAGTTGGTTCTGGTACGACCTGTCAAACCAACCCTTACCGATTCTCTAACCGCGATACACGCGTTCGTAATTCAAGACCTCGATAGCCTTGCATTCTGAAGAACCTAACTTGGATTGACAGTCTCAGTCGCGCGGGATGTTTAAACCCGATCACTGTCTCCATTGACGAAAATCCTACTAGTATGACCCCGCCAAGACTCACCAATTTGTTCGTGAGATCCTGAATACAACACAGCCGATTCATCTTCTCAATTGTACGCCAAAAAGACTTAAACCCAATGTGCGGCTTTGAATTAAAATTGAGTTAACTCTAAGGGATGAATTTGTCAATCCCGATATTTCGAAAAGGCAGTGAATATTGCTACAAAAGATCTTTTTTTGTGAGGATATGTTTCTCACGTTTCTTGATCGGAGATTACATCGGCCTAGAATCAAGTTGGAAAATTTAGTGGAGTATAATTTTAAACATACTTGATGGACTTCGTATGATGGATTGGATGGTAATGGAAGTTGATAGAAAAGGAAAGGGTCTTGGAAAATAATAAAACCAATAATGGAAATGGAAAGACAAATTGAAAAGAATGGAAGAATGCTCTGAAATATTAAACTAAAGGAAATAAAATGGAAATTTGCACTAAACTCTCTTAATTTTTAGTGTGCCTTTCAATTGCACCACCAAACCCTATTTATACATAATTAATTTACTAAATATAGCCTAACCACCACTCAAAATAATAATTAAATAAAATAAAAAATTAGATTTTTTCTCTATTTTAAACTTTACATGGTCAAACAAAAATCTATTAAATCCTTGACCGTTTCCAGCTTTTTGATTTGGCCTCATTTTTTCGATTATACTGTAATTTTATCATTTTCATCTCAATTGAATACTTGTCATGATTAAAACATAAATTTACCAAATTAGTAGATATCAATTTAAGATTTTCCCAATTTAAACACAAAATGTAATGCAAATTTAATGTGTTATCATTGCATAAAATTGGTTTTTGATTGCTCAGACAACTTAAAACACACACCTTTAGAAATAAAAAAACAAAGATCTTACTTAAAGTCAATATTACTTTACACATTTATCATACAATCACGTTGGAGGTCTTAAAAGTCATTTTAAACCTTTCATGAAGTCCCATTAAAAAATGAGAGCATTCGTGCATTGTTCAGAGTTATATCAGAGCATAAAAACACAAACTTTAGGGTGCAAGGCAGCATGTTATCGATACATGGGTTCTGTGTATCAATACCTTGCGATGATACTGTAGCAATTTAACTATTGCTTGCCAAGTATCAATACTAGACATTCAAGTATCAATACCTACTGCAGGGGCCCTATACTTAGCTTAAAAACATATCAAACCACTCCTAAACATTATCAAATCATACCAATAAGTTTCCAATCACCTTATACCATTATCAAACTCATTTAATTTCATATTCATCTCACAATGTGTTAAAATCTATAACACCCCTAACCCATCTCCATCGCTGGATTAAGGTCAATGAGCATTATCGATAAATACAAACCATTTACTTCATGTTACCGTAACAAATCACCTTCAATCATATATTTACAAATCCCAATTCAGTCCTATACGTTTGACCATAATTCGAGCTTTTAAGGACTCAAGAATAACTTAGAATCAATTTGGGACTAATTAAAAACAAATTAGAAAATTCAAGAAAAAGTTGGAAAGTTTGGGAAACAGGGGCACACGAACGTGTGCCTGATCATGTGCATGCTCAAAATGGGGACACACAACCATGTGGCTTACTGTGTGTCACACCGTGTATGGGTGAGAAAATGGGTCACACAGTCGTGTACCAGGACGTGTGCCAGACCGTGAGTACTGCACCTAAATCACAAATTCACACAGCCGTGTACCAGACCGTGTGAGTACTGCACCTAAATCATAAAATCACAAATTCACACAGCCGTGTACCAAACTGTGTGTCTATTCTAACTAGAGACACACATCCGTGTGTTAGCCCGTGTGAGCCCTACTACGAGCACACTCACGGCACACGCCCGTGTGTAGATCGTGTGAGCCCAAAAGTTCACTAAGTTCGATTTCAACCTTATCAAATTTGCTTTATGACCTAAACACTTCTAGCCACAACCTTTACATTACCTTCAACATACTCAAAACGAACAAATCATGCTACTATATATCACTTTAAATACATATACCGTTACCTAACTAAAGTATCATTACAAATGACCATACTAAATGTTACCAAAACAAGCATAACACACCCATAATAACACCATAACTACTATACCGAAAGATCACCTTTAACATATATTAATATCATCACATACATTAGACCAAAAGAATAACATATATGACCATAAGCATTTCACAATTTACATTTCTGCAACTAGACATCCTAAGTACATGCCAAAATTAACCAAAGTTAGGACATTAAAATCTACCGAATAGTAGACGCAAGGAGTTGTGTATGCTTCGATGATCCAACCCACGTAGTCTAAAAGTTAAAGATCTACAAAAGAACATAATGAACATGGTAAGTATAAATAATACTCGATAAGTTTTCATCAATAAAGGATATACCACTTATCCATTAGAAACTCCGTAGATGAGCTGTAAATTCACTATCACGACCTTTACTTTCTAGAAATGTACCCACCAAGGGTTCTTTTCACTTTCACGAAAACTTGTTATCTTAAAACTTAACTTTGATTATTTCGATGGATCTTTATAAAAGCATTTCATAAGTAACTACAGAACATATTAGCTCGTCAGCTATTTAAGATCAGAATGATCGTAACAGTCAGAACGTTTAAGCTCGTCAGTTGATCAGAAACAAAATGAAACGTGTCAGGCTCTCCTTTCGGATTCAATCATTGACCGCTTATATAACACTAGCTTGGCCAGAGCTAGGTATCAAAATAAACAACAATGGATAGCTACTCTCAGCTAAATTTGTGTCTCCCTTTGACCCTAGTCCGTAACACATACAGGAGCTCAATCAGAACGTTTACGCCCGTTAGCAGATCAGATAGAAATGTCACGTTTGAAACTTTTACTCGATCTATCCAATAATTACTTCTTTTCACTCATTTATAAACAAAAAAAAACTATCTATTTTCCAATAGGTAATTTCCACATGTATATATATAAATAAATCTCAACCGTACTTAGAATTTCAAAAATAAATACATAATTAGAGACTTACTTGTTAAGTGACGCAACCCACCAGAACTAGGAGACAACCTTTCCCTTGCCTCGTATGTCCTCCACCTAGTGTGATTCTTGATTAAATGAAGCACAAATCTTACCAAATCCTTGCTCTCCAAACTCTTTGGTCTTCTCGTGGAAGAAGAAGAAAATGGTGAGAATTTTCAATTTCTTTCTTTCTTTTCTATTTTCCTTCAATTTTATTATTATTTTTACCTTTTTCTTAATCATTCCACCACCACAAATATCTATAGCGGTTTACCTAACTTCACTAGTAATTTCTTAATGTGGTATAATTATTATCTTGGTCCTTTACTTTCTTATTTATAACAAGCAACCTATTTCACTTATAGATATTAACTTTAACAAGTTCTACTTTTAAATCCTTTTTACTTAACTAACCAATCAAACACTTAAATTCTTGACCAGTTATCTAGAATACCATCATTTCCTACTTATAAATAAATAAAAATATTTACTGACTCATTTACTGACACTATCGAAATTTGGGGATGTTACAAAATTAATTCCGAAACGAAAACTTAACTTGAAAGCATAAAAAATATCATAAACATCATTTAAATCACCATCAAGTTACAAGCTTAGTACTAAACAAAAGTTAACCTATGTATACATTGCACACTAAACTAATCTAATACAATATATATGAAAACATAGTTGTTTCACCCCTAAGATGAGATGTGATACGAAGATGTAACATCCATTGTCCAACTTGATTGTCAGGTTTGAGCTACAGGATGCCAAAGTCAAAATCGAAACTAAAATCGACAAATTATTCATGCGGGCATTCATTCATACTATAAATGTTTTCATATGATAATACACAATTAAATTCAACTCTAAATCGAGTTTACAAAATCTATTTTGGTGACCTGGGCATGTATTAGGATCAAATTGTAAAGTTTTAAAACGATGGACCCGACATCGTGATGTCATGACGTCAAACCACTAGATGTCGAGATGTCACAAACTATTGGTTGTCATCGTGAAGAGGGAAGTTTGACGTCATGACGAGAATTTTGTTTAGTACAAAAATAGGTCATTTGGTGCCTACTCCATGCTAAGCCACACCATTAGCACTTTTGGTGCTTATTAGCACTTCTATACGTGCACAAAACATTCCATAATACTTGCCAAAGACCTCACAACATCATTTCAGTTCATTCTATCCAACATGTTTTCATTTGAACTTCAAAACATATCATATTGGCTTAATCAATCCAATATAATCATTCAAGCATCAACATTTCATACCATTACATTTAACACCTCATTTCATACATATCATGTCATTTTAAGTATCAAACACAAAGTCACATATGTTACCAAAACATACATCCTTATACTTGAACATTATCACATCATGATTAAAATATTAACTAAGTTCAAAACAATTATCTAGCCAAAGTAACTCATATAGTTATAACACCTATATACATGCCACATAACCAAGCATAAAATGAACAAAAGTATACCAAATTGATAGAGGGATAGTGTGATCTTCGAGTTAATCAGACTGACAAATTCTAAAAATCAATAATCTACAAAAAGAAAACAACAACATAGTAAGCATTTCGAATTCTTAGTAAGTTCAAAAGCATTAACATTATACCAATCTTTAACCAGTTCAAAACCATCAACATTATACCAAAAACATTATTTTAACAATCAACCTAAGTGTCTAACCAATATGACACAATTAGCACCTGAGTCTACAATTTAAATCCAATCAAAAGACCACATACATACTAATCCAATAAACCTTC
This sequence comes from Kokia cookei, assembly GCA_039519145.1. NCBI lineage: Eukaryota > Viridiplantae > Streptophyta > Magnoliopsida > Malvales > Malvaceae > Kokia > Kokia cookei. The sequence continues at coordinate 15,430,656 of CM076907.1, read as the reverse complement.
AATGGCACCTCAACTATCAACTAGTTATGCATCAAATAGCCATTCATGCAATCTCATGTTTAATGCATCAAGTTTACCAAATTATTTCAAGCATACATAAGCTTATAAATCACCTTTATACACCTATTCCTTGGCACATAATCTAGTCACCATTTAAGCAAGCAAATATATAAAGTCAAACTACTTATCAAAATGTCATTGCACTACCATTGCTATCACACACATATATACATATATATGATCCTCAAAATGCCACAAAAATTCGAAAATAAAACATTAAATGCCCAAATGACACCTTAGGTACATGACATGAACAAAATTTAAAACATTACCAACGATGAGTATAACTAGTGGTATTTATATAATCCGAACATTAAAATATATCATAAGTCATTTAAGATGCTTAAATTAAAACAAGTGATAATATGAAATTAATATGTCCAATTTTACCAATTCACACATTCTTTGTTCACAAATATCATGCTTTAATAACATTAAGACATAGCAATTCCATTATATATGTCAATTGATAAATTCAGTTTATATGGTAGCACATTTCATCTAAATTTCCAATTTCATAAATCCCATACACATAATTTATCAATATTTCAACTCATTTTAAAATTGCATATTTCATTCCACATTTCACTTCCATTTCTTTCCATTTGCCATTTCAATATCAAACATTTCATCTCATATAGATTTTTCCAATCACATGGAATTTTGAGGAGTTTATTAATATCATCATTTCAATTTTAAATCTTTAATTATTATGTTTTAACTCCATATTAACATAACCCGGACTCGGATGGATACACGGATCCAACCAACACACCAGTTTGACACCCAATGCCTTATCAGATAAATTCGAAGCAAATAATTACGCCCAGCACTATTAATAAGCTTGACACCTAGTGTCTCATCGATTTAACAGAAGCAAATTGACACCCAATGCCTCATCGACTTGTAGTCGAAGTATCCCTGAACTCTTCTTATCCTATGACAAGCCAACTATATTTGATTTTGTCCGAACAGTTAATAGGGTATTCGTTACTTAATTCATCATCATTTAATATCTCTTTACAAAAATTTTTTATCATGCATTCATTTATTCAAACATATGATAGAATAAATTATCTCAACATATATTCAATTTCATATTTATATAAACATTCACATTTTTCACATATATTCAATTTAGTCCTTATGAACATCAATCAATTCAAAACAATCCAAATACATCTCATTATCACAAATTGTCTCACCTTATGTTCTTACAACAGACAAACAGTTCAATATGCAACAATTCACAAATAGTTCAGATTATATAAACATAAAACTTATACTTTGAGCTATTCGTCAATGGCTTTGTCTTTTCCTTTCTTTTTCAAGGAATTCGGGTCAATGTTAGCTATGGATTAAAAAACATATAAAATTATCAATACACAATCATTTTCATATTCAATTACTAAATTATACAAACTTTGCATTTTATTCAATTTAGTCCGTAAAACTGGGACTAACATAACTTTTACATTTAACTTCCAATTTCAATGCCGAATTCACTAGGGTCCCTATAGTACTTCATATTTCTCAATTCCACTACAAATTTTAGAATTTGTGTAATTTAGTCCCTATTTCACAAAATCATCAACTGACATTATAATTTAATCATTTTTCAACTCCGAACTTAAAATCTATGAAGATATCACCAAAAACTTCAACTATTCAATAATGGTAACATCCATAAACTTTATCAGTATCAAAAAAAAAAACATGGGTAAGCTAGTTTAAACTTCCGAAATTTTAAAAAATAAAAATTATATCAATTAAAGCTTGAAACTTTGGAAAACCTAAGGTTGTTCGTCCTTCCCCTTTTCTTCTTGGTTTCAAAAATGTGAAATATTTTCTCTGTCATTCCACCATGTTAACATCTTTATTTTATTTAGGGTTAAATATAAAATTAGTACCTGAACTTGTCCACTTTACTCAAATTGGTACCTAAAATTTTTTTGTCCCAGATTGGTACTTGAACTTTTTCTCTGTCAATTAGATTGGTACTTTTTTTAACGGCATTAAATTTGAGACAAGTAGAAAAATAAGAATATGACACGTGGCATGATGACATCATAATGATGTCATAATCTAAAAAATATAATGCAAATTAATATTTTTTTTAAATAATTTCCATTTTCTTTCTATTTTTTCTTATTTCCTTTTTTTTGTTATTCCTTTCTTCTTCATTCTTTCTCTTTTCACATCGTGTTTTCATTTTCTAGATTCATTTCATATTTTTGGGTTTCTTTGAGAAATTTAAGAACATTTTTTTCTTATTTTATTCTTTTTCCAAGTATTCCTTTCTCTTCTTTCTTCCCCTCGTCATTTTACCTTTTTTTTTTTTTTTTGAATTCATTCAACATTTTTGGGTTTGTTTGAAAAAAATTTAAGAATATTTCTAAGTTTAGCGCAACTGTAAATATGAAACAAGTTAAATTTGATTAAATTATGTAAAAATTCGAACCATAAATCTAGCCATTGTTGGAGGATAGCATGAACAAGCAAAATATGTTCACAACATCAACCAAGACCTAAGAAAATGACAAGAAAATTAAAACAATTAAACTGATCAAATTCACAAATCTACTTGTAATCTTCCCAAATTTTTTCAGCAATTTCACCCCACTTTAAAAAACGTTCAAGCTTCCCAGAAAGAGCAGCATGCATGGCAGACCCAAAAAGAGTAGCGACAGCCAATGGTTTTGAAAATAAAAAATAGAGTAGAAAAGAATAAGAGTAGAAGCAGGAGAGAAAGGAAAGTTGTACGGTGCTTCTCCGATTGGTGACGACAGTGAAACAGATGATGATGACATCAAAGCAAGGTGACCAACGGAGGAGAATCCTAGCGAGATTTGAGGACTTCTTTGTGAAAAAAAAATTACAGGAAATGAAAGAACAAGAGTGAAAGTTTCTTTCTATTTTTTCTTATTTCCTTTTTTGTTATTCCTTTCTTCTTCATTCTTTCTCTTTTGACATTGTGTTTTCATTTTATGGATTCATTTCATATTTTTGGGTTCCTTTGAGAAATTTAAGAACATTTTTTTCTTATTTTATTCTTTTTCCAAGTATTCCTTTCTCTTCTTTCTTCCCCTCGTCATTTTACCTTTTTCTTTTTTGAATTCATTCAACATTTCCAAATTCATTCAACATTTTTGGGTTTGTTTGAAAAAAATTTAAGAACATTTCTAAGTTTAGCGCAACTGTAAATATGAAACAAGTTAAATTTGATTAAATTATGTAAAAATTCGAACCATAAATCTAGCCATTGTTGGAGGATAGCATGAACAAGCAAAATATGTTCACAACATCAACCAAAACCTAAGAAGATGACAAGAAAATTAAAACAATTAAACTAATCAAATTCACAAATCAACTTGTAATCTTCCCAAATTTTTTCAGCAATTTCACCCCACTTTAAAAAACATTCAAGCTTCCCAGAAAGAGCAGCATGCATGGCAGACCCAAAAAGAGTAGCGACAGCCAAGGGTTTTGAAAACAAAAAATAGAGTAGAAAAGAATAAGAGTAGAAGCAAGAGAGAAAGGAAAGTTGTACGGTGCTTCTCCGATTGGTGACGACAATGAAAAAGACGATGACGGCATCAAAGCAAGGTGACCGACGGAGGAGAATCCTAGCGAGATTTGAGGACTTCTCTATGAAAAAGAAATTAGAGGAAATGAAAGAACAAGAGTGAAAGTTTATCGGTGCCATTATTTGGATAGGAGATCAAACGTCGATGGCAACGCCAAAGTGAAGCTATGGTGCATGTTGGTGGCAGCTAGGGTTGGGGAAGGGATGAAGAGAAGAAGAAAAGAAAAAAATAAAATAAAATGGGAACGGGAACGGGAACGAGAAAGAATAAAAAAAGGAAAAATGAAAAAGAAAAAAGTAAAAGTAAAAGTGAAATAGAAAATTAGATTATAATATCGTTGTGACATCATAATGCCACATGTCATATTCCTATTTTGCGACCTATCTCAAATTTAATGATGTTAAAAAAAAGTATCAATCTAGTAGACGGAGAAAAAGTTCGCGTACCAATCTAAGATAAAAAACTTTAGGTACCAATCTAAGAGAAGTGAACAAGTTCAGATACTAATTTTATATTTAACCCTTTTATTTATTATATTTTCATTTTATATTTTTAATTACTAATATTTTATAATATAAACATACATATTTAATACATCAACCGGCCACCTATATGTATTTCGGTGTATAATTACTATTTAAATCCTTAACTTTGAGTTCTAATTACAATTCCTTAAGTAATTTGCACCTTTATCACTTATGTGATTTAATATCTATACTTAAAATAATCCCTAATTCGATAAAATTACTCAACCGAAATTCACTTCAATACTTATATAACTCCATAAATATTTAATAAAAATGTTTACGATTATGATTTACAAAAATGAAATTTCAAAGCTTCACTTTTTGATATCACTAATTTTCGAGTTGTTACACTAAATCAGCTTATTCATGCATTTGCATTACATTGGTTCAGAAAAGGAGTCTTCCAGTAAGATTTTTTTCAGTTTGATGTGCGTGTGACCAACCCGTTAGTTTAGAGTATCATAGTTAATAAGGTCTACAAGGGTTGTCCTTTGAAAGTTAAACGGTATGAGTTTCCAACCAATCTCATGGCACTTCCGTTTGATGTAATTCTAGTTATGGATTGATTAGCTACTGAAGACATTATAGTAAATTGCAAATTGAAGAAGATTTCTTTGAAAACTCCCACTGACATAGAAATAAATTTTGTTGGGGAGAAGCCTAAATGTCTCTCCTTTGGTACATTACAATAATTCCAAATATATCAACTTTAAAATTATTATATATATATTGAGATAAGTCTAGTGGCTGCTTAAACATATATTCATTTGGAAGTCTTTTAAAAAAATAAAAAAAAACATTTTTCACCATCCTATGTAATGTAGAGTTTATCGTGAGTCAGGTTAGGTCAGGTTCGGATTGGGCTTCAACAAAACTATTAGATTTGGACTCGATCCGAAAAATAGACCTAAACTTTTGTTCAAGTCCAACCCAAATTATAGAAATCAAACCCGAGCCCGACCCAACTCGGCTCATATTAATTTTTTAGATTATTTTATTATGTACAACAAATTTAAAAATATATAATATATCAAATACACTTAAAAACATTAAAACAAACATTAAAAAATAAATAAATTTAAAATACATTAAAAATTCTTTATATTAAGATAGTTACTGTCGAAACCATTTTTTGAAAAAAAAAAACAAGTCTCGATTTATATTTTGGAAAATGAAAATGGAGTTGCCACCAATAATTTTTAAAACAAGTGCAATTGAGTAACCTTTCAAGTTTTTTTTTTTTTTTTTAAAATCATTAAAAATAGTTTTGGTCTTTGGAACCATAAAACGAGTTCGGAAGTCAGTTACGCATAAGGAAGGATTAGCACCCTTACACGACCAAAATTGGTACCTGATCGGTTATTTAAAATCTTATTTGTTGAAAAATAAAAAAAAAATTAAGAATTAGAGAAAAATTTAAATTACGATCCTTAAATGCATGAATGTCAAATTTATTCTATTTTAAAAACAAATTTTGCTTTCGAAAAAGGCTCGTTATTTTGAATTAATCGAGAAAAAGTCACAACCAGTGAATTAGGACACAACAATTCGAATATTCAAAAATAACAAACTTTAAAAAAAAAATCTTGTACTTAAAGCTTCAAAAGGATATTCAATTATCTCGATTCAAAGGAAAAAAAATATCCAATGAGTTAGGACATGATTTTCTCCAAATTCTCGAAATAACAATATTACCTTAATTTTTTTTTTTTAAAAATTACCTTGTCAACACACGAATATTTTTTACAAAAAAAGAAAACAAAAAATGGGTCGTATGATTATAGCTTAGGAATAATTAGTGATGAAGCAAATAATATAAATAATGTCACACAAAAGAATACAATTTAATAATATATACATACTAATAAATAAGAAAAATATTCTAAGTCATGTCAATTGAACAAATAAAATACACTCAATTAAAAATACACTCAAAAAATAAAATAAATCAGTAGTCAAATAAATATAACATAGAGATTAAAATATATAAATATACATACTATATATAAAGAACAAACTATATATACATGCATAATTCAAGGGAGCAGAATGTATGTGGTGAATACATACATACTATATATAAAAAATAAACCATATATATATATTAGGAAGCAGACAAATATAACGGAGGGAATATAAAATTTAGACAAATAAAAAAAAAAGGGTAAAACACAAACAGTTTTAAAATATGCTAAATGGTCCTAAGAAATGTAAATTACTAATTGCAAACGTCGTGTCAGGTGGTCAGATATTCAACCAAAGCCCCCTTTTGCTTTGTCTTTTCTTCTCCGTATCAGATCTAGTGTTTAAATCCTTTAAAATTTACTTCAATTTTCCTAAATTATTTTGAAAACTTCGGCCTTCTGATTTAAAAAAAAAAAAATCTATTTTCTTCTCCCTCGTGGCCATAACAGCGACGGATGACAAAAGTGAGCCTAACTTTTGGTCTTTTTATTTTTATATTACTTGCTTAATCTTTATTTTTAAATACAAAAAAACATATAAAAGAAACAAATATATGTGCTTAAAGTATACCTTAGGGAAAAAAAATCTCTATTGCTATATTCGCATTGATTATCGAAAATTTCAGTTTGCTTCTTGTATTTTCGTATATATTTTCGTATATTTTCTCGTAACATTTACATCTAATTTTGCTTTTTTATAATACATTTGTACAATCAAATTTTGGATTTTCCAAAGTGGTATCCAACAACGTGCGCGTGGTGGATTCAGCATCCGTAGGCCATGGTGACGACAACAAGCGTGGGCGAGGTTGCTTAGGAAAAAAATCTCTATTGCTATATTCGCACTGACTGTGAAAAATTTCAGTTTACTTCTTTATTTTCGTATATTTTTTCGTATATTTTCTCGTAACCTTTACATCTAATTTTTGCTTTTTTATAATACATTTGTACAACTAAAATTTCGGATTTTTCGAAGTGGTATCCAACAACGTGCATGTGGTGGACTCCGAATCCGAAGGCCACGACGATGGCGGCGGCGACAACAAGCGTGGGCGAGGTTGCTGACGTGGCAGATGCATGGGAGCAAAGGCGGCTGAAGTTTCAAAAATTAAGGTTTCTACACTTTTAGTGTATTTAGGCTTATTAGGGTTTGGGCTTAGTTTTAGGATCTGTGCTTGGCTTTTTATTATTGGTTTTTTTTTTTGTAAAAGAGACATTTTAAATTAAATAAATTTAATTTAAAATTTATTATATTTTTTTTGTTTGGGTTTTTTCATTTGGTTGGGCCCGAACAAATTGGGCTCCAATAACTGCCTCTCTTTGCTAGTTGCTGTGTAACAGGAATAGAGCAAAAATTAAAAAGATGACCAACTTTGGTCCCACTGGATTTGGTCTCTTTAGCCCTTCTTTTTCAAGTAGCTTACCCTTCGCTTCATTGGTCGTTCAACTTCACTACATCCGCTTCTCTACAACTTTAGGAAGGTAGGATTTAGTGTCGCGATTTCACCTTGCACTAAGGCAATTCCAAAAAAGACAAAATTTTCTACTGTAGCTTCACTCAATTCTACTTGCAACTTCAGGGAGGTTGAGATTCACCATCGTAGTCTTTGATTTAATCCACAAACACTTTAGGGATTTGGTGCTTGTAACTTCATCTTTCGGTCTACTTCTCTATATCTTTAGTGAAAATCGAGGTCTATTGCTGTGAGTTTTAATCCACCTCTCTACAATTTTAGGGGTACAAGATTTGCTTTTGTGGCATTAATTTTCCCTATTATAGCTTTAGGGGTAAAAAATTGGATTGCTTCAATCTGCCCCATGGTCGAGGTAAGAGATTGAATAGTCTTCAATCTACCCTCTGATTAGGGTAAAAGATTGAATTGCTTCAATCTACCTCATGGTCAGGGTGAAAGATCTGATGACTTCAATCTGTCTCATGGTTGGGGTAAAAGATTTGAGGTTGTAACTTCGCTTCATTTCAACTTTAAGAGTATAAGATTCGTCCTTGTGACTTCAATCTGCCCCTCTACAGCTTTAGGTGAATGAGATTTGCCATTGCGGCTTCATTCTACCCCTCTACAGCTTTAGGTGTATGAGATTTGCAATTGCGGCTTCAATTTACACCTCCACAGCTTTAAGGGTAAAAGATTTGTCGTTCTATCGCCATACTTTGAGGATATGACCTGTAAAACATATTTTATGAGCCTCTATCTAGGCCATGTAACTAGGATGCTATGATTTGAATGAATCAAATGTTCCTATCTAAATGCACATGAATGATTATGCATGCAAAGATGTCTATAGTGGTTTTTATTGTCTTAGTCCTTAGATTGTCATTGATCGTCTTTTGCCTAAGTTCTAACATCGATGTGCCATCGTGCCTTTCCTTCAAGTCTGGTGTTCCTGATACGAAATCCAAAGAGGTAATTATAAGCTAAACTTCTTCGTTTCAAGATCCCTTCAACCCTCAGATTCGGTTATTTCCGACTAATGGCCTTGTTTTAGGTCCCTCTACTATTTAAAACTTCCCAAAGTAATATATAGAAATATTTTTATACCTTATATCATCAAGTCCATTAACCATTATTTCAATGCAAAGAATGCTCTGAGAAGGGTTACAAAAAATGGATAAGATTGAATTTATTGACGATAACGCTTGAAATGGAAATAAATGACAGGACATTAAACATTAATCAAAACATCAGCCAAGATAACAAATGTTGGTCAAAAATTAGCAAACATTGATCAAGAATTGCTAAAGTGAGAAAAAAAATGAAACCAGATGCCCAAGATATCAACGTACAAATTTCCTCGAGCAAACTTGATGAGGACCACTTTGAGCAAACGATGCCCAAAATGTAGTGTCTCTTTATCCTGTTACATCTGAGAAGGAAGCCTACTTTGTGCCCCATTTTTCCAAATCTAAGCTGCCCTTTTGGGTTTTCGACTTAAATCTCCCTAGACTTCAAGACGCCTTTTACGGGTTTTCATCTCGGCCCCACTTCTTTTTTTGAGTCAACTTAACCTTTTTTTGTGTTTAGGCAAAGTACTTCTTCACTGAATCTAAGTTTATGGGGTTTGACAAATCCTTGTCATTCATCTTAGTTAGAATCAAAGCTCCTCTAAAGAAAACTTTCTTTACCACATATGGGCATTCCCAATTTGGCATCCATTTGCCTCAAAAGTCTTTTTGCTTAGGAAGAATCTTTTTCAACACTAGATCTCCTTCATGGAATTCTCTAGGGCGAACTTTTTTATCATAAGCACGCATCATCCATTTCTGGTACATCTAACCATGTTGAATATCTTTCAACCTCTTCTCGTTGATTAGATTTAGCTAATCATATCTTGACAGGATCCATTATGCTTCATCTAACTTCACTTTTGATAAGACTCGGAGGGAAGGAATTTCAACCTCAATGGGTAAGACTGCTTCCATTCCATACATTAATGAGAAAGGTGTTGCCCCGGTAGAAGTTCTGACAGACGTACGATAAGAGTAGATAGCAAATGGTAACTTCTCATGCCAATATTTGTAGGTCTATTTCATTTTCCCCATGATTTTCTTGATGTTTTTATTAGCTGCTTCCACAGCTCTATTCATTTTCGAGCGATATGATGCTGAATTGTGGTGCTTGATCTTGAATTGACTACAGACTTCTGCTATTGTGCTATTATTCAGGCTCAAAGCATTGTCAGATATGATCTTTTTTGGCATTCCATACTGACATATAATTTCTTTCTTCAAAAATTTGCTGACCATTGATCTCGTGACACTAGCGTAAAAAGCAACCTTCACCCACTTAGTAAAGTAATCGATGACCACAAAAATGAACCTATGCCCATTAGATGCTTTTGGCAAGATTGGTCAAATGACGTCCATGCCCCACATAGAAAAAGGCCATGTGAAAGTCATAACATGGAGAGGTGAAGGAGTTACAAGAATTTTATCTCCATAAATTTGGCACTTGTGACATTTCTTAGCATATTTAATGCAATCTCATTCCATGGTTGACCAGTAATACCCGAATCTCATAATTTGTATGGCCATCGTGAAACCATTGGCATGTGTTCCACAAACACCCTCATGAACTTCCTCTAAGATCTTCTTAGCCACAACAGAATCAACACACCTCAACAAGACTTGATCTTTTCTCTTTTTATACAGAATGTCCCCGACAAGGACATAGTCAATTACGAGCCTTCTTAATGTTTTTTTTATTCTTGGTGGCTTGCTCAAGGTACTTACGATCTTTTACATATTGCAAAATTTCCTGGTACCAAGGGTGATCATTCTTTTCTTCTCTTTCAACGCTGTAGCAATGAGTTGGAACCTCGTATATACTCATCTGAATGAGCTTCATATTTTCTTGCTTATTGACCATGATCATGGAAGCAAGAGTAGCCAAACCATCGGCCATCTGATTTTCCTCTTGCGAGAAGTAATGAAAGGTGATGTCCTCGAATTCTTTAATTAGCTTGAGAACTAACTTTCGATAATCCATCAACTTGGAATCTCTTGTTTCCCTTTCTCCCTTGAGTTGATAAATTACCAACGTAGAATCCACGTATACTTCTAGAATCTTAATCTTGTGTTCTATAGCTGCTCGAATACCATGACACATGCTTCATATTCTGCCATGTTATTGGTGCAATCGGAGTCAAGCTTGCTTATGAAGGGATAATGATCTCCTTCTAGGGATACCAGAACTGCCCCAATCCCTTTATTGATATCATTTGAAGCACTGTCAAAATGCATTTTCCATGGTTGCTTTTCTAAAGCTTCTTCTACTATGGTTGGAACACACATGAGATCTTCGTTTGGGAAATCAAAATTTAAGGGCTCATAATCCTCAATAACTCTACTAGTCAGAAAATCTGCTATTGCACTCCCTTTGATCGCCTTATGGTTCACATAGACTATGTCAAATTCAGAAAGTAGCTTTTTCCATCTGGCCATCCTTCCATTTAATACAGCTGACCCCATCATAAACTTGAGAGGATCTAATTTTGAAATCAACCAAGTCGTATGATATAACATGTATTGCCTCAACCTTCGGGTAGTCCAAACCAGAGCACAACATAGTTTATCGATCAGCGAATATCTTATCTCACACTCAGTGAATTTCTTGCTGAGATATTATATTGCTCTTTCTTTCTTTCCTGACTCATCATGCTGGCCTAATACGCATCCCATAGAGTTTTCGAATACGGTCAAGTACAGGATCAAAGGTTTGTCTGGATCCGGTGGCATCAAACTGGAGGATTGGATAAATAATCTTTGACTTTGTCAAAAGTCTTAAAGCATTCATCATCCCAAACTCCGGGGTTGTGTTTCTTTAGAAGACGGAAGATAGGATCACACTTTTCAATTAGTTGTGAGATGAACCGAACAATGTAATTCAACCTCCCTTGGAACCCTCTAACTTCTTTTTGAGTACGCGATGGTGGTAACTCCTGTATAGCTTTGACTTTATCGAGATCGATTTCGATTCGCTTTTTACTAACCACAAAGCCTAATAGCTTGCTTGAAGTAGCCCCGAAAGTACATTTGTTTGGGTTCAACTCCAATTGGAACTTTCTCAATCTTAAGAACAACTTTCTTAAAACTTCCACATGTTCCTCTTCTGTTCGAGACTTTGTGATCATATCGTTGACATAGACCTCAATCTCCTTGTGCATCATGTCATGAAACAAAGTCACAATAGCCTTTTGATATGTTGCCCTTACATTCTTCAATCCAAATGGTATAACTTTGTAGCAAAAGGTTCCCTATACTGTGATGAATGTAGTTTTATCCATATCCTCAAAATGCATCTTTATTTGGTTGTATACAAAAAAATCATCCATAAAAGAGAATAAGGAATGACTTGTTGTATTGTCCACCAAGGTGTCGATATGAGGTAGCGGTAAATTATCTTTTGGGCTAGCCTTGTTTAAGTCCTGATAGTTTACGCACATTTGTACTTTCCCATCCTTTTTAGGAACTGACACTATGTTGGCCACCCATGCTGAGTATTCTACCACTCGTAAGAAGCCGACATCAAACTATTTTCGAACCTCTTCTTTTATCTTTAGGAGTACATCTGGTCTCATTCTTCGAAGCTTCTGTTGGACTGGTATACACTCTTCTTTTATGGGGAGCTTATTTACCACGATATCAGTGCTTAGACCGGGCATATCTTGATACAACCATGCAAATAAATCCTTGAACTTCGGAAGCAGATCAATGAGATCTTGCCTACAAGTTTCAATCTTCACTTCCCTTTTGTCAACTTCATCCCCTAAACTCACAACTTCTATTGATTCTTCATGAGGTAGGATCTGTTTCTCGTCTTGCTCAACCATCTGTAGCATGTTAAGAGATAAACTGCAATCTTGGGCTTTGTCAAAATCCTAAGATTCCTCTGAACACACATCCTGCTCAAAATGAGACTCGAAGTCGAAAACAACGTTACTCATATCATTGATATCTATGAACCTGTCATATGGACCAAAAGATTCGAAAGATAAATGAATTTAAGAATGTTTATTGTGGTATGAGATGAATAATGAGAATTTTTTCCAATTTGGGTGAAAGAAAGTGCATCTTTTTTTATTGAAAATAAAAAGAAAATGAACATATGCCCTTTACAAAAAGATCTCATTTGCTCTCGGGCTTAGAGCAACAAGGGTGTTTTGAGCATTACCCTGGAAAAGACTTAAAAGTTACATGGAGCTCTTCTGCAGTCCAGTTGTCTAGAATGCTTTCGAGGGTGTAAGGGTGAATTCCTAACAAATTCCTTTGCTCGCTCGTCCCTTCAAAAATAATGCTAATGTTCAGATTCCCTATTATTCTTGTCAACCTATTTTCTGTCGGCCTTTGCTCGGGATTAATAATACCTCTCGACACGAATGACCTTTAGATATGAGGAAAGACCATTGGCTTGCGTTTAATCTCTTCCCCACTTATTCTTGCCCTTCTATTATCTTGTTTTTTCTATAGCTCTTCATTTCTCTATTTCATATATGGCTTAAATCCTAAGCCAAAATGATAACGTTTCTCTGCCAGTACTGACACTGTAATCCTCCCTTGAAGATGCCTCCCCAATCCTCTTCTAGGTGAAGCATATTTTCCAATCGTCATTTTCAGCCCCATCTTGGTAGTCGTCGATATCCTCAATGTGAGGATCTTATCTCATTCAGCCACAAAGGTAGAATTCACAAACTCCAATGACCTAAATGAGCACTCCATGACCTTCTTATCTGTACTTATGTAAGGAACGTCGCTAGTCACTGATGCAATGATATCCTCCTCAACATTAATGATGATTAATCGGCCTTCTATCACTAATTTTAACTTTTGATGTAAGGACGACAGTACTGCCTCTACCAAATGAATCAATGGTCTTCCCAATAGGCACTTGTAGGTGGGCTTAATTTCCATCACTAAAAGATCCATCTCATACGTGTTTAGACTAATCAGTAGTTAAATCTCGAAAAAGCCCTCACTATGTTGTGGCATGCTTTCATGTGAGAGCTATCTATCGATAACCTATTCAGTGTTTTCAGTGGTATAACATTCAAGGCTAAGCCATTATATATCAATACGCCTAGTAAAGTTTACCCTTTACATCGGGTCGTAATGTGAAGAGCTTTTGTTGAGCCCAGGCCTCCTAGAGGTATTTCATCATCATTGAAGAAAATGAAATTATCTTCACTTAGGTTGTTAACCAGCCAATCCAACTTGTTACCGAGATATCTTCCGCCACATATGTTTCGTTCAGCACTTTCAGTAGCGCGTTACAATGGGCTTCTGAACTTGATAGCAAGGCTAAAACTGATACTCAATCAGACTGCTTATGTAACTGTTCTACCACATTAAACTCGCTATGCTTTAGGAATTTTAAAAATTCCTTGGCCTTCTCTTTAGTTACTAGCTCATTTACTCGCATCTCGAGTTTTTTGTTTTCTCTCTTCCCAAGCCCATCCATCAAGGCTTTTTTATTAACCTCCTTCTCTGCATCCGTAAAACTTGCATCTTCATTTGATCCTTCTTCATTTGGTATCGTTACGCTACAATCGAAACTCCACAGTACCTTTTTATTATCTTTATAAAGAAATTTCACGGGTTTCTAAATGATGACCCGTGGTGTCATTTGACCTCCAACCTCACCCATTGTCCTGGATATAATTACCATTGGTAGGTTGGCCTTTTAAGCCTTTCCCGGTGCCCCTTCCTCAGAAGCACAAACATCATCTATTCCTTCACCTTTCCTCCCCTCAAAGAATTCAAGTTCTTTATTTTCCATAAACTTCTGTACCAAGGTACAAAATTTAATACACCCTTGGATTTTATGTCCCTCCACAACGTGGAACTTATAGTAATTGTCAGTTGCTGTGACCATGTCCTCACTCTTCTGCATGATCAAACTCCTGTTGATCATTTGTTGTCAAACCCACTTTAATGGAGACTTGACCTTCCACATATCATCTTTAATCCTCTTGCTCTTTTCTTCAGTTATTGTTTTACCCCTTGATCGAGATGATTTGGTAAGGGATTCCCAACCACAACAGGTCCTGCAAATTTATCGAACCTTTTTATCCCTATCTTAATAAATCTTTCAACCAATTTCTTGAAAGTAGTACAATTCTCAATGGAGTGACCCGTTATTCCTACATAGTAGTCACATTCAGTGTTTGTGTCATACCAATATGGGAATGGGGGTTTATTGGCTTCAAATAATAGGGAGACACTACCCGGGCATTATATAAAATCTTATAAAGCTCATTGTAGGTCATCAGGATGGGAGTGAATCAAATTCTTTTAGTGTTCGACCTCGAGCTCGATTCTTGCCTCAGTCTGCTTTGATAATTGGTTGTTGGGACTTTAGACTAGGTCACCATGATGGGTTTTGTAACATTCGTCCGATATAAGTTTATATTAGTCACCTCATTGTCTTTCCTTTTAGGAGCGGGCCTTTTGGTACTTTCTTCGGCATCGATTTTTTCGTTTCGAATTGCATTTTCGATCATTTCTCCCGACATGACCATGTCGGAGAAACTTTTAGTAGCGTTTCCCAGTAGATGATTGATATACGATGCTTTCAAAGTACTGACAAAGAGCATGGTTATCTCCTTCTCAAAAAGCGATAGCTGTACTTGGGCGGCCATATCTCTCCATCGTTGAGCATACTGCCTGAAGCTTTCACCCGGTCTTTTCTCAGCATTTTCTAATGTGATCATATCAGGTGCTATGTCGGTGACATGATCGTATTGTCTCATGAAAGCCTATGCCAAATCCTTCCAAGAACTGATCTTGGCACGACTCAATTGATTATACCACCTTGAAGTTGATCCTGTTAGACTGTCCTAGAAACAGTGGATTAGCAGTTGATCATTATGGACATAACCCATCATCTTTCTGCAGAACATGGTGATATGTGCTTCCAAGCAGCTTGTCCCATTATATTTCTCAAACTTCGGAACTTTAAACTTGGGGGGTAGTACTAGTTTGGGAACCAAACTCAGCTCTTTAGCATCAATTCCACAGCACCCCTCGGCTCCTTCTAAAGCTCTGAACCTTTCCTCTAGCCATTTACAACGCTCCTCCAATTGGTTAAGAAGTTCGACTCTTTCTTTTTCTGTTTCCATCATCTTATTTAAGTTCGGTATGATAAAGTCAGCCGAGTTATTTCCTAAATTAGAACTAGAACCATTTTGGTAGTTTGTCGATTTTGGTGTGCCAAACAAGCACGATTGCTGAGTTAATTGTGATAGATGCTCCTCAAACGCTCGTTTCTTGTGAAGCCTGAGCCAGTGTGGGCATAACATTTGGAGGATAAGGAGAACTATCATTCCCTTCCTTTGGGTCCATTACAATACCCTTTCCCCTTCCAGCTTTCTCAACCAGTAATTGAGTGAACTTATTGATAGGTTAATTCTAGGACTCAATAATCTGGTCATTCATATCTTGCTGCACCTTCGCTAATGTTCATGCAGCTAATCCTGCATTTCTTTTTGCATTTGCTCCAACCTTTCCAATCGTTGCTCCATTGCTCTTGTCTTGGCACGAGTGTAGTAACGGTATGATCTTTCCATAGTAACTTTTAAAGAAAAATTTTAATTAATTAGCAATGTTTTTCTTGAAATATTTTTAATGTATGAAAATGCAATGAATGCATGAATGCAAAAATGCAAGAAAGGTATTAACTCTCAATTGAATTCTGATAAAATAATCTTACTAGAAAACGAATGTCTTTACATAAGATAATTACAAATAAGGTCTTGTGCTAATGCTCAAAGTCTTAATCTTTTGAAGGAGACATGCTAACTTTTGGCCTTTATCAAACACTAACTCATACTCTATGCTCAAAACATCTGCCTGGACAGCTAACTTCTGCAAGTATTCTGCTTCTCACATTTGTATTAATGCTTCCCCCATGACATGGTCTCGATCTCTAACCTGCCTCTGAGAGTGTTAAAGTTGTCTATTACTTGTCTTTAGAGTTCTTTCGAGGAACTTGATCCGAATCTCACAGTTCTACAGTGAAGCTTCAAGTTCTCTAACCCTTCTCTTTAAACCTTCATTCTCAACCTTGCTTACCTTCAATTCTGTCGCAGAGTTGCGACTGCGGTACATATGCAAAGACTCTTCTAACTCAATTATTCAAGCCTTCATCTCAGCTTTCTCGACCTGACTCTCTAACAACTCGCTTTTTATAGCATCTCCTTGGACTTGAGCATCCTGAAATTTTCTATTCCATTGATCCGCTCGAACCCTTTCCTCTTGGATTTCATGCTGCCACTGTTTTGATGTTTTACCTAACCCAGCAATTCTCATTGGCTAACGAAGCTTCTTGTAATCCTTCTTCAGATCATCCAAGTCCTCCTCAACCTTTCTCTTCCCTTTCCTTAGATTATTTACTTCTAACTTTTGGACATTAACATCCAAACCCAACTGCATCTTTTCCTCTTTTAATGCTTCTATCTTTTTCCCTAATTCAAAACTTTTATTCTCAAAGTCTTGCTTGATGAGCTCTAATTCCGATGGGACTACTTGCAAATGCTCCTCAACTAGGCAGACATTATCGAGATTTGGCACGGGGATGTTATCATTGACTCTCCTACTCCTTTGATTGTCATACTCTTGAGTTTCCTTAGGATTTGCTGCAAATGACTTCATTTTATGGGCTTGATTCCAAGCATTTGATATCTCCCGAATTCTTTTTTTATTGTTTTCGCCTTTGTACGCAGACTCACACTAAGCCAAACCTTGAGTCGCTGGGATGAACTATCTTGATTGATACTGCCTCATACTAACAAATGAGCATATCCCACAGCTCCCCATATCCCTAATAATGAAACCCAATCGAAATCACCACATCGATAAATAATTTCACCGAGAATGAACCATGGTGCTCGCCATTCTATGTCTTCGTCTCGGAGACTGTGGAGTGTTGCCATCCACATTTCCTCAGAAATATTCTCCTGTCTTTGAGTGGCAACAAATTCCCTCAAAGGAGAATAATTCACAGAAAACACTCGGCCTGGAACCTTTCCCACTTTCCAAAAGTGGCTATGAAACCATACCATTAGTAGTTGTACGCATCCAATAAATCTCCCTTCTCCATCTCTTCGGCATACATTTAATGACCTAAACGTTTCAGCCAAAATTACTGGAATAGGTGTAACCCCCTTGTCAAGTCGATCGAATAAATCAGTGATCGCCTCATCTATGTGTCCCAATGCCTTGAGAAATATAATCAATCCATACAAACTGAGAGCAAGTATATTAACCTTCTTCCTTGCATCAGGATGAGCTAAAATCAAATCTCGCAAACTTTTCCAAGTGATGTATTTGTTGTCGCCCTTCACCTTGATTCGAGTTGTGACCTATTGCTCACTCATTCCTGTAATGTTCATCAACTTCTTAAGGAAAGTTGGTACATTAGTGGCTCTCGAATAGACCTTTTTTACCTAAATTTTAGAGCACCAAAATAAAGCGGAATATTCCTCAATCGTGGGCACCATATCTATATTTCCAAAGCTATAAGTCGGGTTCCAATGCTGTGTAAGGGCTCAGAAGAGATGCTTGTCCACCTTAACTTCTAGCAAGTATGGTAGATCCTCATACTCTCGGTAGAAAATCTGTTTATTCCATCATCCCACTGATCCCAGATTTCTTTCAACTCTTGAAAGCTATTTTGAGTCACACTGATTTGAGTGAAATCCCAATAATCCAATACATGGCCTTCAGCTAGAATATCACCCTTCTCTTGTTGTCTATCCTCTGACGACATACGCACGGCCACATTGTCGTCTACCTCATCAAGATACTCTTTTTCCATGACCAGTTCTCTACTAGTAATCAAACTCAAATCAATACCTTTCCTAAATGAGGATGCAATGCACAATAAGGGAAAAAAACCAAGTTAGTACCCACAATCATAGAATATATCAACAAAATACAACAAAAAACCTACACATCTATTAGGTGGTTTCTAAAGGTTTCGTATAGATCTACATAGGGTGGGCTCTTAGGGCTCATTATATCAATTTTCGATTCTAAAGTAATGGTACCCAAACTAGCAGAATACTCAGTCCTCACCCATTATAGGCTCATACGGACGAGTTCGATTCAAGGGGACACATTTCCCTTATGTTTGCACGGAAGTGAAAACTTCACGAAAACATAGGTACGGATGTATCCCGAAAGCGATTCACTATCCTGCACGGAGGTGAAAACCTCACGAAGGAGTAGCTTCTCACTTCCACTTAAGCGGTGTAGTAGCAAATACATGTATGCAAAAATATAGACATATATAGCAATGTCAACATACATTATAAATCACAAAAATGAAATGCAAATGATCGCAAATTAAATTAAATTGAATTTGAAATTTTCAACAAAAAAGACAAAAAAAATAATTGACCTACGACTTGACTCTCTTTTAGTCCCCAATGGAGTCGCCCAGATATCGAAACCATTTTTGAAAAAAAAAAAAAACAAGTCTTGATTTATATTTTGGAAAATGAAAATGGAGTCGTCACCAATAATTTTTAAAACATGTGTAATTGGGTCACCTTTCGAGATTTTTTTTTAAAAAAATCATTAAAAATAGTTTTGTTCTTTGAAACTATAAAACGAGTTCGAGAGTCGGTTACGCATAAGGAAGGATTAGCACCCTTACACGCCCAAAATTGGTACCTGATTGATTATTCAAAATCTTATTTGTTGAAAAATTAAAAATTCGAGAAAAATTTAAAACGCGATCCTTAAATGCATGATTTTCAAATTTATTCTATTTAGAAAACAAATTTTGCTTTCGAAGAAGGCTCGTTATTTCAAATTAATCGAGAAAAAGTCACAACCGGTGAGTTAGGACATAACAATTCGAATATTCAAAAATAACGAACTTTCAAAAAAAAATATTGTACTTAAAGCTTCAAAAGGATATTTAATTATCCCGGTTCAAAGGAAAAAAACACATTCAGTGAGTTAGGACATGATTTCTCCCAAATTCCCGAAATAACAACATTGCCTTAATTTTTTTTTTAAATTACCTTGTCAACACACGAATATTTTTTACAAAAAAAAAAAATGGGTCGTATGAGTTTAACTTAGAAATATTTAATGATGAAGCAAATAATATAAATAATGTCTCAAAAAAATAAAATTTAATAATATATACATACGAATAAATAAGAAAAATATTCTAAGTCATGTCAATTGAACAAATAAAATACACTCAAAAAAATAAAATAAATCAGTAGTCAAATTAATATAACATACAGATTAAAATATATAAGTATACATATTATATATAAAGAATAAACTATATGTACATGCATAATTCAAGGGAGCAGAATGTATGTGATGAATATATAAAAAATAAACCATATATATATATAAAAGCTAGGAAGCAGACATATATAAAATTTAGACAATTTTAAAAAAAAAAGGGTAAAACACAAACAATTTTAAAATATGCTAAATGGTCCTAAGAAATGTGAATTAGTAATTGCATTAAAATGATAAAACAAATTAAAAAAATAAAAAATAAAAATTTCGAATGAAACAAATATATACAACAAGGGAAAAAAAAATAGATGATTTAAATAATTTACATAAAAGAGTAGTAAAATTGATTAATTAAAAAAAATGGAATCCTATAGTCTAATGAAAACAATATAAAGAAGGAGGATTTAATTGAACGAATGGCTAAATAACAGGGTTAAATTTTTTAAAATAAAAGGCTAAATTAATGCTCTGAAGAAAGCAGAAGGGCTAAACGTGCAATTAGCCTTTCTGCTTACAAAAATGTGCGGGTCAAAGGGGCATGGGTTGGGTCTGGCCATTGCTGGGTTTTGTATAAACCTCAAATTTCTTTTAAAAAAAAATTCACTTTTCCTTTTCATTAAAAAAAACCTTCAAAAAAAAAAAATATTTTTCTCTCTTCCTTCTCCCAATGCCGGCCACCAAGGTTTTGATCACGACCACCGACGTCGATGACGGCAAACACCGTGCCAGGTGGTCGGATAATCAACCAAAGCCCCCTTTTGCTTCGTCTTTTCCTCCCCATATCAGATCTAGTGTTTAAATCATCTAAAACCTACCACAACTTTCCTAAATCCTTTTGAAAACTTTGGCCTTTTGATTTTTTTTTTAAAAAAATCTATTTTCCTCCCTCTCGTGGCCACAACAGCGGCGGATGGCAAAGGTGAGCCTAACTTTCGGTCTTTTTGTTTTTATATTACTTTCTTAATGTTTATTTTTAAATAGAAAAAAATATAAAAAAAAACAAATAGATGTGCTCAAAATATACCTTAGGAAAAAAATCTCTATTGCTATATTCACACTGACTGCCGAAAATTTCAGTTTGCTTCTTGTATTTTCATATATTTTTTCGTATATTTTCTCGTAACCTTTACATCTAATTTTTGCTTTTTTATAATACATTTGTACAACCAAAATTTCAGATTTTCGAAGTAGTATCCAACAACGTGCGTGTGGTGGACTACGGATACGAAGGTCATGGAAATGACGGCGACGATAATAAGCGTGGGCGAGGTTGCTGGCGTGGCAGAGGCATGGGGGCAAAGGCGGCTGAAGTTTCAAAAATTAGGGTTTTTACACTTTTAATATATTTTGGTTTATTAGGGTTTGGGCTTAGTTTTATGATCTGTGCTTGGCTTTTTATTATTGGCTTTTTTTGTAAAAGAGACATTTTAAATTAAATAAATTTAATTTAAAATTTATTATATATTTTTTATTTAGGTTTTTTCATTTGGTTGGGCCTAGACAAATTGGGCTCCAACAGCTGTCTCTCTTTGCTCGTTGCTGTGTAATAGGAAGAGAGCAAAGACTAAAAAGATGACCAACTTTGTCTGGTCCCACTGGATTTGGTCTCTTAAGCCATTCTTCTTCAAGTAGCTTACCCTTCGCTTCATTGGTCATTCAACTTCATGCATCTGCTTCTCTATAACTTTAGGAAGGTAGGATTTAGTGTTGCGATTTCACCTTGCCCTAAAGCAATTCCAAAAAGACAAAATTTGCTACTATAGCTTCACTCGATTCTACTTGAAACTTCAAGGAGGATGAGATTCACCATCGTAGTCTTTGATTTAATCCACTAACACTTTAGGGATTTGGTGCTTGTAACTTCATCTTTCGGTTTACTTCTCTATATCTTTAGTGAAGATCGAGGTCAACTATTGTGAGTTTTAATCTGCCCCTTTACAATTTTAGGGGTACATGATTTGCTTATGTGGCTTCAATTTGCCCCACTATAGCTTTAGGGGTAAAAAATTGGATTGCTTCAATTTGCCCCATGGTCAGGGTAAGAGATCGGATGGTCTTCAATCTGTCCTCTAGTTAGGGTAAAAGATTAGATTGCTTCAATCTGCCTCATGGTCGAGGTAAAAGATCTGATGACTTCAATTTGCCTCATGGTTGGGGTAAGAGATTTGAATTACTTCAATCTACCTCATGGTTGGGGTAAAAGATTTGAGGTTGTAACTTCACTTCATTTCAGCTTTAGGAGTATAAGATTCGTCATTGTGACTTCAATCTGCGCCTCTACAGCTTTAGGTGAATGAGATTTGTCATTACGGCTTCATTCTACCCCTCTACATCTTTAGGTGTATGAGATTTGCAATTGCGGCTTCAATCTGCACCTCCATAGCTTTAAGGGTAAAAGATTTGTCGTTCTATCGCCATTCTCTGTGATATGACCTATAGAACCTGTTTTATGGGCCTCTATCTAGGCCATGTAACTAGGATGCTATGATTTGAATGAATCAAATGCTCCTATCTAAATGCACATGAATGATTAAGCATGCGAAGATGTCAAAAGTGGTTTTTATTGTCTTAGACCGTAGGTTGTCACTGATCTTTTTTTGCCTAAGTTCTAACATCGATGTACCACCGTGCCTTTGCTTCAAGTCTGGTGTTCTTGATACGAAATCCAAAGAGGTAATTATAAGTTGAACTTATTCGTTTTAGGATCCCTTCAACCCTCAAATTCGATTATTTTTTACTAATAGCCCTGTTTCAGGTCCCTATACTATTTAAAACTTCCCAAAGTAATATGCAGAAATCTTTTTATACCTTATATCATTTTCATCAAGTCCATTAACCATTACTTCAATGCAAAGAATGCTCTGAGCAGGGTTACAAAAATGGAAAAGATTAAATTTATTGGCGATTACGCTTGAAATGAAAATAAACGAGAAGACATTAAACATTAATCAAAACATCAGCCAAGATAAGAAATGTTGGTCAAAAATTAGCAAACATTGATCAAGAATTGCTAAAGTGAAAAAAAAATGAAACCAGATGGCCAAGATATCAACGTACAAATTTCCTAAAGCAAACTTGATGAGGACCACTTTGAGCTTGATGTGAACCCATGGAAGCTATTACACTTCATCGATCCCCAAAATGTAGTGTCTGTCTATCCTGTTACATCTGAGAAGGAAGCCTACTTTGTGCCCCATTTTTCCAAATCTGAGCCACCCTTTTGGGTTTTCGACTCAAATCTCCCAAGGCTTCGAGACGCCCTTTACGGGTTTTCATCTCGGCCCTACCTCTTTTTTTCAGTCAACTTAACCTTTTTTTTTGTTTAGGCAAAGTTCTTCTTCACTGAATCTTAGTTTACGGGGTTTGACAAATCCTTGCCATCCATCTCAGCTAGAATTAAAGCTCCTCTAGAGAAAGCTTTCTTTACCACATATGACCTTCCTAATTTGGCATCCATTTGCCTCGGAAGTCTTTTTGCATAAGAAGGATCTTTTTCAACACTAGATCTCCTTCATGGAATTCTCTAGGGCGAACTTTTTTATCATAAGCCCGCATCATCCATTTCTGGTACATCTGGCCATGTAATATATCTTTCAACCTCTTCTCGTCGATTAGGTTTAGCTAATCATATCTTGACTAGATCCATTCTACCTCATGTAACTTCACTTTTGATAAGACTCGGAGGGAAGGAATTTCGACCTCAATGGGTAAGACTGCCTCCATTCCATATACTAATGAGAAAGTTGTTGCCCCGATAAAAGTTCTGACTGACGTACAATAAGCGTACAGAGCAAATGGTAACTTCTCATGCCAATCTTTGTAGGTCTCTATCATTTTCCCCGTGATTTTCTTGATGTTTATATTAGCCACTTTCACAGCTCCGTTCACTTCCCGGCGATACGGTGCTGAATTGTGGTGCTTGATCTTGAACTAACTGCAAACTTCTGCTATTGTGCTATTATTTAGGTTCAAAGCATTGTTGAATATGATCTTTTCTGGCATTCCATACCGACATATAATTTCTTTCTTCAAGAATTTACTGACCGTTGATCTCGTGACACTAGCATAGGAAGCAGCCTCCACCCACTTAGTAAAGTAATCGATGACCACAAAAATGAACCTATGCCCATTAGATGCTTTTGGCAAGATTGGTCTAATAACATCCATGCCCCACATAGAAAAAGGCCATGGGGAAATCATAACATGGAGAGGTAAAAGAGGTACATGAATTCTATCTCCATAAATTTGGCACTTGTGACATTTCTTAACATATTTAATGCAATCTCATTCCATGGTTGACTAGTAATACCAGAATCTCATCATTTGTCTGGCCATCGTGAAACCATTGGCATGTGTTCCACAAACAACCTTATGAACTTCCTCTAAGATCTTCTTAGCCATAGCAGAATCAACACACCTCAACAAGACTTGATCTTTCTCTTTTTATATAGAATATCCTCATCAATGACATAGTCAATTGCGAGTCTTCTCAATGTTCTTTTTTCATTCTCGGTGGCTTACTTAGGGTACTTATGGTCTTTTACATATTGCAAAATTTCCTGGTACCAAGGGAGATCATCCTTTTCTTCTCCTTCAACGTTGTAGCAATGAGTTGGAACCTCGTATATACTCATCTGACTGAGCTTCATATTTTCTTGCTTATTAACCATGATAATGGAAGCAAGAGTAGCCAAAGCATGGGTCATTTGATTTTCCTCTCACGAGAGGTAATGAAAGGTGATGTCCTCGAATTTTTTAATTAGCTCGAGAACTAACTTTCGATAATCCATCAACTTGAAATCTCTTGTTTTATAGCTGCCCGAATACCCATAATACACGCTTCATATTCTGCCATGTTGTTGGTGCAATCGAAGTCAAGCTTGCTTGTGAGGGGATAATGATCTCCTTTTGGGGATACTAAAACTGCCTCAATCCCTTTGCCGATAGCATTTGAAGCACCGTAAAAATGCATTTTCCATGGTTGCTTTTCTAAAGCTTATTCTGCTGTGGTTGCAACACACATGAGATCTTCGTTTGAGAAATCAAAATCTAAGGGCTCATAATCCTAAATAGATATGCTAGTAAGAAAATCTTCTATTGCACTCCCTTCGATCGTCTTCTAGTTCACATAGACTATGTCAAATTCAGAAAGTAGCATTTTCCATCTGGCCATCCCTCCATTTAATCCAGCCAACCCCATCATAAACTTGAGAGGATCCAATTTTGAAATCAACCAAGTCGTATGATATAACATATATTGCCTCAACCTTCAGGTAGTACAAACCAGAGCACAACATAGTTTCTCGATCAACGAATACCTTATCTCGCATTCAATGAATTTCTTGCTGAGAGAATAGATTGCTCTTTCTTTCTTTCCTGACTCATCATGCTGGCCTAATATACATCCCATAGAGTTTTTGAATATGACCAAGTACAAGATATCAAAGGTTTGTCTGGATTCGGTGGCATCAAAACTGGAGCATTGGATAAATAATCTTTGACTTTGTCAAAAGTCTTTTGGCATTCATCATCCCAAACTCCCGAGTTGTGTTTCTTGAGAAGACGAAAGATAGAACCATACTTTTTGATTAGTTGTGAGATAAATCGAGCAATGTAATTCAACCTCCTTAGGAACCCTCTAACTTCCTTTTGAGTACGCGATGATGGTAACTCCTGTATAGCTTTGACTTTATCGGGATCGATTTTGATTTCCTTTTTACTAACCACAAAGCCTAATAGCTTACCTGAAGTAGCCCCGAAAGTACATTTGCTTGGGTTCAACTCAATTGTAACTTCCTCAATCTTAAGAACAACTTTCTTAAACCTTCCACATGTTCCTCTTTCGTTCGAGACTTTGCGATCATATCATCGACATAGATCTCAATCTCCTTGTGCATCATGTCATAGAACAAAGTCACCATAGCCCTTTGATATGTTGCCCCTGCATTCTTCAATCCAAATGGCATAACTATGTAGCAAAAGGTTCCCCACACGATGACGAATGTAGCTTTATCCATATCCTCAGGATGCATCTTTATTTGGTTGTATCTAGAAAAACCATCCATGAAAGAGAATAAGGAATGACTTGTTGTATTGTCCACCAAGGTGTCGATATGAGGTAGTGGGAAATTATCTTTTGGGCTAGCTTTGTTTAAGTCCAGATAGTCCACGCATATTCGTACTTTCCCATCCTTTTTAGGAACTAGCACTATGCTAGCCACCCATTCTGAGTATTCTACCACTCGTAAGAAGTCGACATCAAACTATTTTCGGACCTCTTCTTTTATCTTTAGGAGTACATCTGGTCTCATTCTTCGAAGCTTCTGTTAGATCGGTTTACACTCTTCTTTTGTGGGGAGCTTATGTACCACGATATCAATGCTTAGACTGGGCATATCTTGATACAACTATGCAAATACATCATTGAACTCCTAAAGCAGATCAATAAGATCTTGCCTTGTTTTTGCAAAAATACAGGTTCCAATCTTCACTTCCTTTTTGTCAACTTCATCCCCTAAACTCACAACTTCTATTGATTCTTCATGAGGTAGGATCTGTTTCTCGTCTTGTTCAACCATCCGTAGCAAGTCAGGAGATAAACTGCAATCTTTGGCTTCATCAAAATCCTGAGATTCCTCTGAACACACATCCTACTCAAAATGAGGCTCTAAGTCGAAAACAACGTTACTCATATCATTAATATCTAGGGACCTGTCGTATGGACCAAAAGATCCGAAAGATAAATGAATTTAAGAATGTTTATTGTGG
This sequence comes from Kokia cookei, assembly GCA_039519145.1. Lineage (NCBI taxonomy): Eukaryota > Viridiplantae > Streptophyta > Magnoliopsida > Malvales > Malvaceae > Kokia > Kokia cookei. The sequence continues at coordinate 15,403,967 of CM076907.1, read as the reverse complement.
TATGAGATGAATAAAACGAATAATGAGATTTTTTTCCAATTTGGGTGAAAGAAAGTGCATCTTTTTTATTCGAAAAAAAAAGCAAATGAACATATGCCCTTTACAAAAAGATCTCAATTGCTCTCGGGCTTAGAACAACAAGGGTGTTCTGAACATTACTCTGAAAAAGACTTAAAAGTTACAAGGAGCTCTTCCGTAGTCTAGTTGTCTAGAACGCTTCCAAGGGCGTAGGGGTGAATTCCTGACAAATTCCTTTGCTCACTCGTCCCTTCAGAAACAACGCTGATGTTCAGATTCCCATTATTCCTGCCAACCTTTTTTCTGTCGGCCCTTGCTCGGGATTAATAATACCTCTCGACAAGAATGACCTTGAGATATGAGGAAAGACCATTGGTTTGCATTTGATCTCTTCCCCACTTATTCTTGCATTTCATCATCATTGAAGAAAATGAAATTATCTGCACTTAGGTTGTTAACCAGCCAATCTAACTTGTTTATTGAGATATCTTTTGCCACATATGTTTCATTCAGCACTTTCAGTAGCGCGTTACGGTGGGCTTCTGAAATTGATAGTAGGGCTAAAACTGATACTCGATCAGACTGCTTATGTAACTGTTCTACCACATTGTACTCGCTATGCTTTATTAATTTCAAAAATTCCTTGGCCTTCTCTTTAGTTACTGGCTCATTTAATCGCATCTCGAGTTTGTTGTTTTCTCTCTTCCCAAGCCCATCCATCAAGGCCTTTTTATTAACCTCCTTCTCTACATCTGTAAAACTTGCATCCTTATTTGATCCTCCTTCATTTGGTATCATTACGCTACAATTATAGCTCCACGATACCCTTTTATTATCTTTATAAGAAAATGCCACGGGTTTCTAAATGATAACTCATGGTGTCATTTGACCTCCAACCTCACCCATTGGCCTAAATATAATTACCAATAGTAGGTTTGCCTTATATGCCTTTCCCGGTGCCCCTTTCTCAGAAGCACAAACATCATCTGTTCCTTCATCCTTCCTCCCCTCAAAGAACTCAAGTTCTTTATCATCCATCAACTTCTGTACCAAGGTACGAAATTCAACACACCCTTGGATTTTATGTCCCTCCACAGCGTGAAACTCACAGTAATTTTCAGTTGCTGTCACCATGTCCTCACTCTTCTGCATTATCAAACCCCTGTTGACCATCTGTTGCCGAACCCACTTTAATGGAGACTTGACCTTCCTCATATCATAATTAATCCTTTTGCTCTTTTCTTCAGTTATTGTGTTTACCCCATGATCGAGATGATTTGGCAAGGGATTCCCAGCCACATTAGGTCCTGCAGATTTATCGAACCTTATTATCCCCATCTTAATAAATCTTTCAACCAGTTTCTTGAAAGCAATGCAATTCTCGATAGAGTGACCCGTTATTCCAACATGGTAATCATATTGAGCGTTTGTGTCATACCAATCTGGGAACGAAGGTTGTATTGGCTTCAAATAATAGGGGACACTACTCGGGCATCATATAAACTCTTGTAAAGCTCCTTGTAAGTCATTGGGATGGGAGTGAATTGGATTCTTTCAGTGTTCAACCTCGAGCCTAATTCTTGCCTCGGTCTGCTTTGATAATTGGTTGTTGAGGCTTTAGACTGGATCACTATGATCAGTTTTGTAACTTTCATCCGGTATAAGCTTATATTAGTCACCTTATTGTCCTTCCTTTTAGGAGCGAACCTTTTGGTACTTTCTCTGGCATCGATTTTTCTGCTTTAAATTACATTTTCGATCATTTCTCCCAACATGATCATGTCGGAGAAACTTTTAGTAGTGTTTCCTAGTAGATGATTGATATACGATGCTTTCAAAGTACTGACAAAGAGCATGGTTATCTCCTTCTCAAAAAGCGGTGGCTGTACTTGGATAGCCATATCTCTCCACCGTTAAGCATACTACCTGAAGCTTTCACTCGGTCTTTTCTCAGCATTTTGTAACGTGATCATATTAGGTGCTATGTCGGTGACATGATCATATTGTCTCATGAAAGCCTGTGCCAAATCCTTCCAAGAACTGATCTTGGCACGACTCAATTGATTATACCACCTTAAAGTTGATCCTGTTAGACTATCTTGGAAACAGTGGATTAGCAATTGATCATTATGGACATAACCCGTCATCTTTCTGCATAACATGGTGATATGTGCCTCTAGGCAGCTTGTCCCATTATATTTCTCAAACTTCGAAACTTTAAACTTGGGGGGTAGTACCAGGTTGGGAACCAAACTCAACTCTTTAGCATCAATTCCACAGCACCCCTCAGCTCCTTCTAAAGCTCTAAACCTTTCTTCTAGCCATTTATAGTGCTCCTCCAATTGGTTAAGAAGTTCAACTCTTGCTTTTTCTATTTCCATCATCTTATTTAAGTCCGGTATGATAAAGTCAGCCGAGTTATTTCCTGGATTAGAACTAGAACCCGTTTGGTAGTTTATCGGTTTTGGTGTGCCAAATAAGCACGATTGCTGAGTTAATTGTGACAGATGCTCCTCTAACACTCGTTTCTTTTAAAGCCTGAGCCAGTGTGGGGGTAACATTTAGAGGACAAGGAGGACTATCATTCTTTTCCTTAGGGTCCATTACAATACCCTTTCCCCTTCCAGCTTTATTGAGTGAACTTATTGATAAGTTCATTCTGGGACTCCATAATCTGGTCCTTCATATCTTGCTGCACCTTCGCTAAGTGTTTATGCAACTGCGGTGCATATGCAAAGACTCTTCTAACTCAATTATTCAGGCCTTCATCTCAGCTTTCTCGACCTGACTCTTTAACAACTCGCTTTTTATAGCATCTTCTTGGACTTGAGCATCCTGAAATTTTCTCTTCCACTGATCCGCTCGAACCCTTTCCTCTTGGATTTCATGCTGCCACTATTTTGATGTTTTACCTAACCCAGCAATTCTCATTGCCTAACGAAGCTTCTTGTAATGCTTCTTCAGATCATCCAAGTCCTCCTCAACCTTTCTTTTCCCTTTCCTTAGCTTTTCGACTTCTAACTTTTGGACATTAACATCCAAACCCAACTGCATCTTTTCCTCTTCTAATGCTTCTATCTTTTTGTCTAATTCGAAACTTTTCTTCTCAAAGTCTTGCTTGATGAGCTCTAATTCCGATGGGACTACTTGCAAATGCTCCTCAACTGGGCGGACATTATCGAGATTTGGCACAAGGATGTTATCATTGACTCTCATACTCCTCCGATCGTTATACTCTTGGGTTTTCATAGGATTTGCTGCAAATGGCTTCATTTTATGAGCTTAATTCCAAGCATTTGATATCTCCCGAACTCTTATCTTATTTTTTCGCCTTTGTACACAAACTCACACTAAGCCAAACCTTGAGCCGTTGGGATGAACTGCCTTGACTAATATTGCCTCATACTAACAAATGAGCATATCCCACAGCTCTCTATATCCCTAATAACGGAACCAAATCGAAATCACCATATCGATAAATAATTTTGCTAGGAATGAAACACGGTGCTTGTCATTCTATGTCTTCGTCTCGGAGACTATGGAGTATTGTCATCCACTTTTCCTCGAAAATATCCTCCTGTCTTTGTGTGGCAACGAATTCCCTCAAAGGAGAATAATTCATAGAAAACACTCGGCCAGGAACCTTTCTCACTTTCCAAAAAGTGGCTATGAAACCATACCATCAGTAGTGATGCGTAACCAATAAATCTCCCTTCTCCCTCTCTTCGGCATGCATTTAATGACCTAAACGTTTCGGCCAAAATTGCTGGAATAGGTGTAACCCCTTTGTCAAGCCGATCAAATAATTCAGTGACCGCCTCATCTATGTGTCCCAACGCCTTGCGAAATATAACCAGTCCATACAAACTAAGAGCAAGTATATCAACCTTCTTCCTTGCATCAGGATGAGCTAAAATAAAATCTCGTAAATTTTTCCAAGTGACGCATTTGTTGTCGCCCTTCACCTTGATTCAAGCTGTGACCCATTGCTCACTCATTCCTATAAAGTTCATCAACTTCTTAAAGAAAGTTGGTACATTAGCGGCTCTCGAATAGACCTTTTTTACCTGAATTTTGGAGCCCCGAAATAAACCGAAATATTTCTCAATCGTGGGCACCATATCCATATTAGGTAAAATAGCTATAAGCCGGGTTCCAGTGCTATGCAAGGGCTCGAAAGAGATGCTTGTCCACCTTAACTTCTAGCAAGTACAGTAGATTCCCATACTCTCGGTAGAAAATCTGCTTCATTCCATCATCCCACTGATCCCAAATTTCTTTCAACTCTTGAAAGCTATTTTGAGTCACACTGATCCGAGTGAAATCTCAGTAATTCGATACATGGCCTTCAGCTAGACTATCACCCTTCTCTCGTTGTCTATCCTCTGACCACATACGCACGACCACATTATCGTCTACCTCATCAAGATATTCTTTCTTCATGACCAGTTCTCTACTAGTAATCGAACTCAAATCAATATCTTTCCTAAATGAGGATACAATGCACAATAAGGGAAAAAAACAAGTTAGTACCCACAATCATAGAATGTATCAACAAAATACAACAGAAAACCTACACATCTATTAGGTGGTTTCTAAAGGTTCGGTATAATTCTACCTAGGATGGGCTCTTAGGGCTCATTATATCGGTTTTCGGTTCTAAAGTAATGGTATCCAAACTAGCAGATTCCTCAGTCCTCACCCATTATAGGCTCATACGGATGAGTTCGGTTCAGGGGGAGACAATTCACCGTATGTTTGCACGAAAGTGAAAACTTCACGAAAACATAGGTAAGGATGTATCCTGAAAGCGATTCACTATCCTACACAAAGATGAATACCTCACGAAGGAGTAGCTTCTCATTTCCACTTAAGCGGTGTAGTAACAAATTCATGTATGCAAAAATATAGACATATATAGCAATGTCAACATACATTATAAATCACAAAAATGAAATACAAAGGATCGCAAATTAAATTAAATTAAATTTTAATTTTTCAACAAAAAAGACAAAAAAATAATCGACCTACGGCTTGACTCTCTTTTAGTCCCCAGTGGAGTCGCCAAGCTGTCGAAACCATTTTTTGAAAAAAAAAAAAACAAAAACAAGTCTCGATTTATATTTTGGAAAATGAAAATGGAGTCGTCACCAATAATTTTTAAAATAAGTGTAATTGGGTCACATTTCGAGATTTTTTTTTAAAAAATCATTAAAAATAGTTTTGGTCTTTGAAACCATAAAACGAGTTCGGGAGTCTGTTACGCATATTAGCACCCTTACACGCCCAAAATTGGTACCTAATTGATTATTCAAAATTTTATTTGTTGAAAAATTAAAAATTCGAGAAAAATTTAAATCGCGATCCTTAAATGCATGAATGTCAAATTTATTCTATTTTAAAAACAAATTTTGCTTTCGAAAAAGGCTCGTTATTTTGAATTAATCGAGAAAAAGTCACAACCAGTGAATTAGGACACAACAATTCGAATATTCAAAAATAACAAACTTTAAAAAAAAAATCTTGTACTTAAAGCTTCAAAAGGATATTCAATTATCTCGATTCAAAGGAAAAAAAATATCCAATGAGTTAGGACATGATTTTCTCCAAATTCTCGAAATAACAATATTACCTTAATTTTTTTTTTTTTAAAATTACCTTGTCAACACACGAATATTTTTTACAAAAAAAGAAAACAAAAAATGGGTCGTATGATTATAGCTTAGGAATAATTAGTGATGAAGCAAATAATATAAATAATGTCACACAAAAGAATACAATTTAATAATATATACATACTAATAAATAAGAAAAATATTCTAAGTCATGTCAATTGAACAAATAAAATACACTCAATTAAAAATACACTCAAAAAATAAAATAAATCAGTAGTCAAAGAAATATAACATAGAGATTAAAATATATAAATATACATACTATATATAAAGAACAAACTATATATACATGCATAATTCAAGGGAGCAGAATGTATGTGGTGAATACATACATACTATATATAAAAAATAAACCATATATATATATATTAGGAAGCAGACATATATAAACCGAGGGAATATAAAATTTAGACAAATAAAAAAAAAAGGGTAAAACACAAACAGTTTTAAAATATGCTAAATGGTCCTAAGAAATGTAAATTACTAATTGCAAACGTCGTGTCAGGTGGTCAGATATTCAACCAAAGCCCCCTTTTGCTTTGTCTTTTCTTCTCCGTATCAGATCTAGTGTTTAAATCCTTTAAAACTTACTTCAATTTTCCTAAATTCTTTTGAAAACTTCGGCCTTCTGATTTTTAAAAAAAAAAATCTATTTTCTTCTCCCTCGTGGCCATAACAGCGACGGATGACAAAAGTGAGCCTAACTTTTGGTCTTTTTATTTTTATATTACTTGCTTAATCTTTATTTTTAAATACAAAAAAACATATAAAAAAAACAAATATATGTGCTTAAAGTATACCTTAGGGAAAAAAAATCTCTATTGCTATATTCGCATTGATTGTCGAAAATTTCAGTTTGCTTCTTGTATTTTCGTATATTTTCTCGTAACATTTACATCTAATTTTGCTTTTTTATAATACATTTGTACAATCAAATTTTGGATTTTCCAAAGTGGTATCCAACAACGTGCGCGTGGTGGATTCAGCATCCGTAGGCCATGGTGACAACAACAAGCGTGGGCGAGGTTGCTGACGTGGCAGAGGTATGGGGGCAAAGGCAGTTGAAGTTTTAAAAATTAAGGTTTCTACACTTTTAGTGTATTTAAGCTTATTAGGGTTTGGGCTTAGTTTTAGGATTTGAGCTTGGCTTTTTATTATTGGTTTTTTTGTAAAAGAGACATTTTAAATTAAATAAATTTAATTTAAAATTTATTATATTTTTTGTTTGGGTTTTTTCATTTGATTGGGCCCGAATAAAATGGACTCCAACAAATGCAAATAAAATAGTAAAAAAATTAACAATAAAATATAAGTTCTACAATATTCAAATAATATTAAAAAAAAGCGAAACAATAGTAAAAACACATAAGAAATAACATCCAAACAACAAAAACAACAACCAAAGCCACAACGAAAATAACGGCAAACAACAACAAACACAACAAAAATAGCAATAAAAAACAAAAAAAATAACAACAAAAGGAGCACCAAAACAGTAAAAAAAAATTAAAACACCAAAAAGAACACCTTAACAATAGCAAAAACAAAAAAAAAACACAAGAAACAGCATTAAAACAACAATATAATTTGTCCAAACCTATTTTTCGAGCCTATATTTTTGTCCAAACCCTTCCATTTTTCGGGCGGACCTCTGGACCAAGTGACCTGGCTCATGATCGGGTCTAATGTAATGACTTGATGATTAAAGGTATTCACTGCCCAAGATGTAACCTGAATTCAAGTTACGTTAATTGCGTGATTATTCGAATTTTATCCTGTTATTGTAAGTTATCGAAAAAAATTATTCATGATGATGCTTGAAAGAAATAAAAGAAAATTATCAATTAAAAAAATGTAAGTAAGAAAACAATTTCTTTCTCTCATCTCATTTTTCTTTTAATAGGAAGACTCATCTTTTGTTTTTCAGAATACTTCTACTTCAACATCTATGAAAGCAATTAGAATTGATTTTATTTTCATACTTTCACCTTCTATACATATAAAATTGTATGATGTAGCTGATAATGGTATTTAATTATGTGATGAAAACTTTAATCTCATATAGTGATACAAATGCTATCAAAGCTTCATATAGAAAGTGAAATGATGCTTTTTTATGATGTATGCTTTTGATGATATCATGCTCATCAAATAATTATCTATTAATTATTTTTTAAATTAATTCATCCTTACTACTCTTGATTTCTAACTATATTTAGTTAGGGATTAAAATAGAAAAGAACGAGAAAAAATAGAATTGAAGTAGAGAGAATATTGTGTTAGAAAATAAATTAAAGGTGAAATGGTGATTAAGTGATTATGTGGCGAGTAAGTATCTTAGTTTGAGAAATGTGGGGTGTGTCTCGTATTTTTTTTCAGTTAAATTCTATTATCTTTTCTCAGTTTAAACTTTAATTATTCTAGAGATATTTTAGTATGATTAGAATTCTAATCTTGACTTATTTAAAGAGGCTTTATATCTTGTTTAAAAAGGTCAATCAGAAAAAAAAAATTTTGGGGCGAAAAGATGTAGCCGCATATGAGTTTTAGTAAGAGTTTCGTGATAATTATGAAGAATATTTTATACCCCTTTTGTGAGTGCCTTATGAGATGTTTTGTTTACTAATTTATTCTTTGAGATTTTGAGTTTTGTATTCGAGGTTTTGGGTAATGTATGTTTAGTACATTTAGATTAATTTTTTCCATATTGTACTCTCGTTTGTTTACTCATTTAATAAAAGTCAAAGCCTCTTTTGCCTATAGTTTTTTTCCCTTTGAGGGTTTTTCACTTCACTTTTATTATCTCATTGTTTATAGAGGTCGAGGTCGATCCCAGAAAAAATAAAAATAAAAATAAAAGTGACTTATTTTGAGAATAAAAAATTTAAAGAAAAAACTCTAAAAATAAAAGATAGAGAGTTTTAAACATTTATTAATGTAAGCCCTTAGCGTGCATTTAATTTTGAAAATATTTAAAGAAAAAATTGAAGATTATTTATCGTTAAAATTAATAGACTTACAATTACACATATTAATTGCTTAAGTTTGTTGAAGCTCAATTTTAATCGGGCCCGTGGGTTGGGTTGAGTATTTTATTTTAAGATTGGGTTTAAATTTATTCAAATTTATTTTTAAATTTAAATTTATCTTAAATTTAAATTTATCTTTTAAATTTAAATTTGCTTTAAATTTAAATTGATTTAAAACTTAATTAAATTAAAAGTCCAAAAACAAATACAAAGTCCAAATTACAATCTTGAACCCAATTTGGCCCAATCCAAAAGACCCAAATACTAACAACCCAAATGACCCAAAATCCAAAACCCATTTACACCCTAAACCCACAAAATCTGCTACTGTTGCTGGCTGCATTTAAACCTATCAAGACACGCCATGTCAGCATTGACCAGACCCAAGTTGCCACCTCCAGCTTCAACTTGCTCCTGCACCGCCGACTGCCATGGCCACCACTGTCATTTTTTTACCTGCAAGGAAAAGATGCATATTTAGTTGCAAAAAAACAAATTGTAATCATTGTGAAAATGACTATAAAGCCAGAAAAAGTTTTGTACTAAGGGGGACTTTTTTGGAGAAATCAATACACGGTTACTGACTTTTGTTCTTACGAACACTACAAATCAATAGCAAGCAGAGATATTGGAATAGACCTAAGGCAACAAACACAAGTTCAAGTCAAATCTCAAAACCAGAGTGCATCGAAACGTCAGGTACAGTTTCAATATGTGTTATTACTATTTGTGATGTATAAGGCAAACCCATTCAGTTTCTATGATATACATTAATGTGTGTATTAAGATTCCTACTGTCATCATTTATTACTGTTATTTGTTTCGAAAGTGGTAATAAATATATTAATTCTTTTAAAAGGGCATTAATAATAAAGATAAATACATTATTTATAATAGACATTAATGGTATTAATATTTTCAACAAATAATAATATATGTAATAATGATAACATTAATAATAAATAATATTATTAATAACATTAATTAAAAAAATAACAAAAAAACTGAAAAGACGAAGGGACGTACCTGGTTGCTGGCATCACCGCCGTTGCTGGAGCCGCAACAAGAGTCTTCAGAATCACTATCTTCGAACATGCAAAAAAGGAGAAATCAAAGGAACTGATTTAATTTTGTCAATGGTTTTCAAAATATATATATATATGTTTTTTAAAGATCTGGGGAACTAAAACCCAGATCTGGAAATTTTCATATGAAATAAACTAATGGTTTTTTAAAAAAAAAATAAAAAGAGAAAGGTTACAAAAAGAAAGAAAAGGAATCAAAAAAGGAATTTTTTACCTTTAAATCATGGTCGGCGGTCGAAGACGGAGGCAGATGGCGGCGCGTGGCGGCCACGCGCGGTGGACGCGAAAGACTGACCGACCGGAGTTTGGCCGGCCATGGAGAGTGGAAAAAATTAAAAAAGAGTTTTGGGGAATTTTTGAAGAAAAGAGGAAGAAAATGAAAAAAAAAAGAACTTAAAATTGTTTTTATAAGAGACCAAAACGGCACCGTTTTGGTCTAGGCTCTTAAGCCCAAAACGACGCCGTTTTACTTGTTAAACCCATGGCCGACCCAATCTGACCCGACCCGCCTGGAGGATCCGCGTGTTTTTGAGAAAAGGGATAATTATGCATTTGGTCCTTCCGCATTTTTTGATTGTTTCAATTTACTCCTTTCGTATTTTTAATTAATATTAAATTGGCCCAATAATTTTTAATGCTTTTCAATTTAATCCCTTGACTTTTTGAAAGCACTAGGAGCTGCCATGTGTCATAATTTCGGGTTATTTATGCAAATAGTCCCTCTTATTTTCAATTTGTTTTAATTTAATCCTCAAATCAGGTTCTGTTTAATTACAAAATTGGTCCAGAAATTTTTCATGGTTTTCAAATTAGTCCTTTGACTTTGGGAAGCCTAAAGGGCTGCCACGTGTCACTTGTTTTTGGTTTATTGCCCGGGAGGTCCCTAAACTGTCCAAAAATTCCATTTTTACCCTCGAACTTCCAAAAATTCCATTTTTCCCCTCGAACTTCCAAGAATTTCTTTTTTGACCCCGAAACTTCCAAAAATTCCATTTTTAGCCCTAAACTTCCAAAAATCCTATTTTTGACCTCGAAACTTCTAAAAACTCCATTTTTACCCCTGACATCCAAAAATTCCATTTTTAACCTCAAAACTTCTAAAAACTCAATTTTTACCCCTAAACTTCTAAAACTTCCATTTTCGACCCTAAAACATCCAAAAATTCCATTATTACCCCTAAACTTCCAAAAATTCCATTTTCGACCTCGAAACTCTCAAAATTACCCTTTTACCCCGAATGTCTAAAAATTTCCCTTTTAACCCTAAACTTTCCCAAAATTACCTTTTTGTCCTCGAGAATCCAAAATTACCATTTTACCCCCGGGTATTCGAAAGTCTCATTTTCAACTCTGATTGCATCATTTTTTCTTCATCATTGATATTTGCATTTAATTTAACTATTATGCACTCGTATTTTGCTTTTTTCGATTTTTACCATTTATCTTCTTATTTATCTTACTTTGTGTTATTTAATATCCATTATTAACTGCTTATTCATATTAAACTCGCATGTTTGTTTTCAAAATTGCTTTCATAAAAACTTTAAAATCGAGGCAATATTTTTTTATTTCGAGTTTCGAAAATTTGTGCCTTAACTTACTAGGTGCAATTTTTCTTCAAATCGAAATAATCAAATACCCTTAATCGAGGCAGTGTTTCCTTATCTTCGATTCTGAAATTTGTGCCTTAACTTACTAGGTGCAACCTTTCTTCAAATCGAGATAATCGAATATCCTTTTTCCAAAAATTCAAAAAGTTTTACAAAGGAAAGCTCGTTATTTCTGGAACTTGAAAAATTTTATTTGTTGAAAAATTAAAAATTAGAGAAAAATTTAAATTGCGATCCTTAAATGCATGGATGTCAAATTTATTCTATTTTAAAAACAAATTTTGCTTTCGAAAAGGCTCGTTATTTTGAATTAATCGAGAAAAAGTCACAACCAGTGAATTAGGACATAAGAATTCGAATATTCAAAAATAACAAACTTTAAAAAAAAAATCTTGTACTTAAAGCTTTAAAAGGATATTCAATTATCTCGATTCAAAGGAAAAAAACATATCCAGTGAGTTAGAACATGATTTTCCCCAAATTCTCGAAATAACAATATTACCTTAATTTTTTTTTTTAAAAATTACCTTGTCAACACACGAATATTTTTTACAAAAAAAGAAAACAAAAAATGGGTCGTATAATTATAGCTTAGGAATAATTAGTGATGAAGCAAATAATATAAATAATGTCACACAAAAGAATACAATTTAATAATATATACATACTAATAAATAAGAAAAATATTCTAAGTCATGTCAATTGAACAAATAAAATACACTCAATTAAAAATACACTCAAAAAATAAAATAAATCAGTAGTCAAATAAATATAACATAGAGATTAAAATATATAAATATACATACTATATATAAAGAACAAACTATATATACATGCATAATTCAAGGGAGCAGAATGTATGTGGTGAATACATACATACTATATATAAAAAATAAACCATATATATATAAGTTAGGAAGCAGACATATATAACCCGAGGGAATATAAAACTTAGACAATTTAAAAAAAAAGGGTAAAACACAAACAATTTTAAAATATGCTAAACGGTCCTAAGAAATGTAAATTAGTAATTGCATTAAAATGATTAAAAAATAAAATAAAAAAATAAAATAAAAAATTTCGAATGAAACAAATATATACAACAAGGGGAAAAAAATAGATGATTTAAATAATTTACATAAAAGAGCAGTAAAATTGATTAATTAAAAAAAATGGAATCCTATAGCCTAATGAAAACAATATAAAGAAGGAGGATTTAATTGAACGAATGGCTAAATAACCGGGCTAAATTTTTAAAATAAAAGGTCAAATTGTTGCTCTGAAGAAAGTGGAAGGGCTAAACGCGCAATTAGCCCTTCTTCTTACAAAAACGCGCGGGTCAAGGTGGCATGAGTCGGGTCAAGCCATCTGTGGATTTAGTATAAAACACAAACTTCTTTTAAAAAAATTCACTTTTCCTTTTCAATAAAATAAAAACTTAAATTTTTTTTCTCTCTTCCTTCCCTCAACGTCGGCCACCAAGGTTTTGATCACGACCACCGACGCCGACGATGGCAAACGCCGTGCTGGGTGGTCGGATATTCAACCAAAGCCCCCTTTTGCTTCGTCTTTCCTCCCCGTATCAAATCTAGTGTTTAAATCCTCTGAAACCTACCCCAACTTTCCTAAATCCTTTTGAAAACTTCGGCCTTTTGATTTTTTTAAAAAAAAATATATTTTCCTCCTCCTCGTGGCCACACAGCGGCGGATCGCAAAGGTAAGCCTAACTTTCAGTCTTTTTGTTTTTATATTATTTGCTTAATGTTTATTTTTAAATAGAAATAAAAAACATATAAAAAAACACAAATATATATGCTCACAATGTACCTTAGGAAAAAAATCTCTATTGCTATATTCGCACTGACTGTGAAAAATTTCAGTTTACTTCTTTATTTTCGTATATTTTTTCGTATATTTTCTCGTAACCTTTACATCTAATTTTTGCTTTTTTATAATACATTTGTACAACTAAAATTTCGGATTTTTCGAAGTGGTATCCAACAACGTGCATGTGGTGGACTCCGAATCCGAAGGCCACGACGATGGCGGCGGCGACAACAAGCGTGGGCGAGGTTGCTGACGTGGCAGATGCATGGGAGCAAAGGCGGCTGAAGTTTCAAAAATTAAGGTTTCTACACTTTTAGTGTATTTAGGCTTATTAGGGTTTGGGCTTAGTTTTAGGATCTGTGCTTGGCTTTTTATTATTGTTTTTTTTTTGTAAAAGAGACATTTTAAATTAAATAAATTTAATTTAAAATTTATTATATTTTTTTTGTTTGGGTTTTTTCATTTGGTTGGGCCCGAACAAATTGGGCTCCAATAACTGCCTCTCTTTGCTAGTTGCTGTGTAACAGGAATAGAGCAAAAATTAAAAAGATGACCAACTTTGGTCCCACTGGATTTGGTCTCTTTAGCCCTTCTTTTTCAAGTAGCTTACCCTTCGCTTCATTGGTCGTTCAACTTCACTACATCCGCTTCTCTACAACTTTAGGAAGGTAGGATTTAGTGTCGCGATTTCACCTTGCACTAAGGCAATTCCAAAAAAGACAAAATTTTCTACTGTAGCTTCAGTCAATTCTACTTGCAACTTCAGGGAGGTTGAGATTCACCATCGTAGTCTTTGATTTAATCCACAAACACTTTAGGGATTTGGTGCTTGTAACTTCATCTTTCGGTCTACTTCTCTATATCTTTAGTGAAAATCGAGGTCTATTGCTGTGAGTTTTAATCCACCTCTCTACAATTTTAGGGGTACAAGATTTGCTTTTGTGGCATTAATTTTCCCTATTATAGCTTTAGGGGTAAAAAATTGGATTGCTTCAATCTGCCCCATGGTCGAGGTAAGAGATCGAATAGTCTTCAATCTACCCTCTGATTAGGGTAAAAGATTGAATTGCTTCAATCTACCTCATGGTCAGGGTGAAAGATCTGATGACTTCAATCTGTCTCATGGTTGGGGTAAAAGATTTGAGGTTGTAACTTCGCTTCATTTCAACTTTAAGAGTATAAGATTCGTCCTTGTGACTTCAATCTGCCCCTCTAAAGCTTTAGGTGAATGAGATTTGCCATTGCGGCTTCATTCTACCCCTCTACAGCTTTAGGTGTATGAGATTTGCAATTGCGGCTTCAATTTACACCTCCAAAGCTTTAAGGGTAAAAGATTTGTCGTTCTATCGCCATACTTTGAGGATATGACCTGTAAAACCTATTTTATGGGCCTCTATCTAGGCCGTGTAACTAGGATGCTATGATTTGAATGAATCAAATGTTCCTATCTAAATGCACATGAATGATTATGCATGCAAAGATGTCTATAGTGGTTTTTATTGTCTTAGTCCTTAGATTGTCATTGATCGTCTTTTGCCTAAGTTCTAACATCGATGTGCCATCGTGCCTTTCCTTCAAGTCTGGTGTTCCTGATACGAAATCCAAAGAGGTAATTATAAGCTAAACTTCTTCGTTTCAGGATCCCTTCAACCCTCAGATTCGGTTATTTCCGACTAATGGCCTTGTTTTAGGTCCCTCTACTATTTAAAACTTCCCAAAGTAATATATAGAAATATTTTTATACCTTATATCATCAAGTCCATTAACCATTATTTCAATGCAAAGAATGCTCTGAGAAGGGTTACAAAAAATGGATAAGATTGAATTTATTGACGATAACGCTTGAAATGGAAATAAATGACAGAACATTAAACATTAATCAAAACATCAGCCAAGATAACAAATGTTGGTCAAAAATTAGCAAACATTGATCAAGAATTGCTAAAGTGAGAAAAAAAATGAAACCCGATGCCCAAGATATCAACGTACAAATTTCCTCGAGCAAACTTGATGAGGACCACTTTGAGCAAACGATGCCCAAAATGTAGTGTCTCTTTATCCTGTTACATCTGAGAAGGAAGCCTACTTTGTGCCCCATTTTTCCAAATCTAAGCTGCCCTTTTGGGTTTTCGACTTAAATCTCCCTAGACTTCAAGACGCCTTTTACGGGTTTTCATCTCGGCCCCACTTCTTTTTTTGAGTCAACTTAACCTTTTTTTGTGTTTAGGCAAAGTACTTCTTCACTGAATCTAAGTTTATGGGGTTTGACAAATCCTTGTCATTCATCTTAGTTAGAATCAAAGCTCCTCTAAAGAAAACTTTCTTTACCACATATGGGCATTCCCAATTTGGCATCCATTTGCCTCAAAAGTCTTTTTGCTTAGGAAGGATCTTTTTCAACACTAGATCTCCTTCATGGAATTCTCTAGGGCGAACTTTTTTATCATAAGCACGCATCATCCATTTCTGGTACATCTAACCATGTTGGATATCTTTCAACCTTTTCTCGTTGATTAGATTTAGCTAATCATATCTTGACAGGATCCATTATGCTTCATCTAACTTCACTTTTGATAAGACTCGGAGGGAAGGAATTTCAACCTCAATGGGTAAGACTGCTTCCATTCCATACATTAATGAGAAAGGTGTTGCCCCGGTAGAAGTTCTGACAAACGTACGATAAGAGTAGATAGCAAATGGTAACTTCTCATGCCAATATTTGTAGGTCTATTTCATTTTCCCCACGATTTTCTTGATGTTTTTATTAGCTGCTTCCACAGCTCTATTCATTTTCGAGCGATATGATGCTGAATTGTGGTGCTTGATCTTGAATTGACTACAGACTTCTGCTATTGTGCTATTATTCAGGCTCAAAGCATTGTCAGATATGATCTTTTTTGGCATTCCATACTGACATATAATTTCTTTCTTCAAAAATTTGCTGACCATTGATCTCGTGACACTAGCGTAAAAAGCAACCTTCACCCACTTAGTAAAGTAATCGATGACCACAAAAATGAACCTATGCCCATTAGATGCTTTTGGCAAGATTGGTCAAATGACGTCCATGCCCCACATAGAAAAAGGCCATGTGAAAGTCATAACATGGAGAGGTGAAGGAGTTACAAGAATTTTATCTCCATAAATTTGGCACTTGTGACATTTCTTAGCATATTTAATGCAATCTCATTCCATGGTTGACCAGTAATACCCGAATCTCATAATTTGTATGGCCATCGTGAAACCATTGGCATGTGTTCCACAAACACCCTCATGAACTTCCTCTAAGATCTTCTTAGCCACAACAGAATCAACACACCTCAACAAGACTTGATCTTTTCTCTTTTTATACAGAATATCCCCGACAAGGACATAGTCAATTACGAGCCTTCTTAATGTTTTTTTATTCTTGGTGGCTTGCTCAAGGTACTTACGATCTTTTACATATTGCAAAATTTCCTGGTACCAAGGGTGATCATTCTTTTCTTCTCTTTCAACGCTGTAGCAATGAGTTGGAACCTCGTATATACTCATCTGAATGAGCTTCATATTTTCTTGCTTATTGATCATGATCATGGAAGCAAGAGTAGCCAAACCATCGGCCATCTGATTTTCCTCTTGCGAGAAGTAATGAAAGGTGATGTCCTCAAATTCTTTAATTAGCTTGAGAACTAACTTTCGATAATCCATCAACTTGGAATCTCTTGTTTCCCTTTCTCCCTTGAGTTGATAAATTACCAACGTAGAATCCCCGTATACTTCTAGAATCTTAATCTTGTGTTCTATAGCTGCTCGAATACCATGACACATGCTTCATATTCTGCCATGTTATTTGTGCAATCGGAGTCAAGCTTGCTTATGAAGGGATAATGATCTCCTTCTAGGGATACCAGAACTGCCCCAATCCCTTTATTGATATCATTTGAAGCACTGTCAAAATGCATTTTCCATGGTTGCTTTTCTAAAGCTTCTTCTACTATGGTTGGAACACACATGAGATCTTCGTTTGGGAAATCAAAATTTAAGGGCTCATAATCCTCAATAGCTCTACTAGTCAGAAAATCTGCTATTGCACTCCCTTTGATCGCCTTATGGTTCACATAGACTATGTCAAATTCAGAAAGTAGCTTTTTCCATCTGGCCATCCTTCCATTTAATACAGCCGACCCCATCATAAACTTGAGAGGATCTAATTTTGAAATCAACCAAGTCGTATGATATAACATGTATTGCCTCAACCTTCGGGTAGTCCAAACCAGAGCACAACATAGTTTATCGATCAGCGAATATCTTATCTCACACTCAGTGAATTTCTTGCTGAGATATTATATTGCTCTTTCTTTCTTTCCTGACTCATCATGCTGGCCTAATACGCATCCCATAGAGTTTTCGAATACGGTCAAGTACAGGATCAAAGGTTTGTCTGGATCCGGTGGCATCAAACTGGAGGATTGGATAAATAATCTTTGACTTTGTCAAAAGTCTTCAAGCATTCATCATCCCAAACTCCGGGGTTGTGTTTCTTTAGAAGACGGAAGATAGGATCACACTTTTCAGTTAGTTGTGAGATGAACCGAACAATGTAATTCAACCTCCCTTGGAACCCTCTAACTTCTTTTTGAGTACGCGATGGTGGTAACTCCTGTATAGCTTTGACTTTATCGAGATCGATTTCGATTCGCTTTTTACTAACCACAAAGCCTAATAGCTTGCTTGAAGTAGCCCCAAAAGTACATTTGTTTGGGTTCAACTCCAATTGGAACTTTCTCAATCTTAAGAACAACTTTCTTAAAACTTCCACATGTTCCTCTTCTGTTCGAGACTTTCCGATCATATCGTTGACATAGACCTCAATCTCCTTGTGCATCATGTCATGAAACAAAGTCACAATAGCCTTTTGATATGTTGCCCTTACATTCTTCAATCCAAATGGTATAACTTTGTAGCAAATGGTTCCCTATACTGTGATGAATGTAGTTTTATCCATATCCTTAAAATGCATCTTTATTTGGTTGTATACAAAAAAATCATCCATAAAAGAGAATAAGGAATGACTTGTTGTATTGTCCACCAAGGTGTCGATATGAGGTAGCGGTAAATTATCTTTTGGGCTAGCCTTGTTTAAGTCCTGATAGTTTACGCACATTTGTACTTTCCCATCCTTTTTAGGAACTGACACTATGTTGGCCACCCATGCTGAGTATTCTACCACTCGTAAGAAGCCGACATCAAACTATTTTCGAACCTCTTCTTTTATCTTTAGGAGTACATCTGGTCTCATTCTTCGAAGCTTCTGTTGGACTGGTATACACTCTTCTTTTATGGGGAGCTTATTTACCACGATATCAGTGCTTAGACCGGGCATATCTTGATACAACCATGCAAATAAATCCTTGAACTCCTGAAGCAGATCAATGAGATCTTGCCTACAAGTTTCAATCTTCACTTCCCTTTTGTCAACTTCATCCCCTAAACTCACAACTTCTATTGATTCTTCATGAGGTAGGATCTGTTTCTCGTCTTGCTCAACCATCTGTAGCATGTTAAGAGATAAACTGCAATCTTGGGCTTTGTCAAAATCCTGAGATTCCTCTGAACACACATCCTGCTCAAAATGAGGCTCGAAGTCGAAAACAACGTTACTCATATCATTGATATCTATGAACCTGTCATATGGACCAAAAGATTCGAAAGATAAATGAATTTAAGAATGTTTATTGTGGTATGAGATGAATAATGAGAATTTTTTCCAATTTGGGTGAAAGAAAGTGCATCTTTTTTTATTGAAAATAAAAAGCAAATGAACATATGCCCTTTACAAAAAGATCTCATTTGCTCTCGGGCTTAGAGCAACAAGGGTGTTTTGAGCATTACCCTGGAAAAGACTTAAAAGTTACATGGAGCTCTTCTGCAGTCCAGTTGTCTAGAATGCTTTCGAGGGTGTAAGGGTGAATTCCTAACAAATTCCTTCGCTCGCTCGTCCCTTCAAAAATAACGCTGATGTTCAGATGCCCTATTATTCCTGTCAACCTATTTTCTGTCGGCCTTTGCTCGGGATTAATAATACCTCTTGACACGAATGACCTTTAGATATGAGGAAAGACCATTGGCTTGCATTTAATCTTTTCCCCACTTATTCTTGCCCTTCTCTTGTCTTGTTTTTTCTATAGCTCTTCATTTCTCTGTTTCATATATGGCTTAAATCCTAAGCCAAAATGATCACGTTTCTCTGCCAGTACTGACACTGTAATCCTCCCTTGAAGATGCCTCCCCAATCCTCTTCTAGGTGAAGCATATTTTCCAATCGTCATTTTCAGCCCCATCTTGGTAGTCGTCGATATCCTCAATGTGAGGATCTTATCTAATTCAGCCACAAAGGTAGCATTCACAAACTCCAATGACCTAAATGAGCACTCCATGACCTCCTTATCTGTACTTATGTAAGGAACGTCGCTAGTCACTGATGCAATGATATCCTCCTCAACATTAATGATGATTAATCGGCCTTCTATCACTAATTTTAACTTTTGATGCAAGGACGACAGTACTGCCTCTACCAAATGAATCAATGGTCTTCCCAATAGGCACTTGTAGGTGGGCTTAATTTTCATCACTAAAAGATCCATCTCATACGTGTTTAGACTAATCAGTAGTTAAATCTCGAAAAAGCCCTCACTATGTTGTGGCATGCTTTCATGTGAGAGCTATCTATCGGTAACCTATTCAGTGTTTTCAGTGGTATAACATTCAAGGCTAAGCCATTATATATCAATACGCCTAGTAAAGTTTACCCTTTACATCGGGTCGTAATGTGAAGAGCTTTTGTTGAGCCCAAGCCTCCTAGAGGTATTTCATCATCATTGAAGAAAATGAAATTATCTGCACTTAGGTTGTTAACCAGCCAATCCAACTTGTTACCGAGATATCTTCCGCCACATATGTTTCGTTCAGCACTTTCAGTAGCGCGTTACAATGGGCTTCTGAACTTGATAGCAAGGCTAAAACTGATACTCAATCAGATTGCTTATGTAACTGTTCTACCACATTAAACTCGCTATGCTTTAGGAATTTTAAAAATTCCTTGGCCTTCTCTTTAGCTCATTTACTCGCATCTCGAGTTTTTTGTTTTCTCTCTTCCAAAGCCCATCCATCAAGGCTTTTTTATTAACCTCCTTCTCTGCATCCGTAAAACTTGCATCTTCATTTGATCCTTCTTCATTTGGTATCGTTACGCTACAATCGAAACTCCACAGTACCTTTTTATTATCTTTATAAAGAAATTTCACGGGTTTCTAAATGATGACCCATGGTGTCATTTGACCTCCAACCTCACCCATTGTCCTGGATATAATTACCATTGGTAGGTTGGCCTTTTAAGCCTTTCCCGGTGCCCCTTCCTCAGAAGCACAAACATCATCTATTCCTTCACCTTTCCTCCCCTCAAAGAATTCAAGTTCTTTATTTTCCATAAACTTTTGTACCAAGGTACAAAATTTAATACACCCTTGGATTTTACGTCCCTCCACAACGTGGAACTTATAGTAATTGTCAGTTGCTGTGACCATGTCCTCACTCTTCTGCATGATCAAACTCCTGTTGATCATTTGTTGTCAAACCCACTTTAATGGAGACTTCACCTTCCCCATATCATCTTTAATCCTCTTGCTCTTTTCTTCAGTTATTGTTTTACCCCTTTATCGAGATGATTTGGTAAGGGATTCCCAACCACAACAGGTCTTGCAAATTTATCGAACCTTTTTATCCCTATCTTAATAAATCTTTCAACCAATTTCTTGAAAGTAGTACAATTCTCGATGGAGTGACCCGTTATTCCTACATAGTAGTCACATTCAGTGTTTGTGTCATACCAATATGGGAATGGGGGTTTATTGGCTTCAAATAATAGGGAGACACTACCCGGGCATTATATAAAATCTTATAAAGCTCATTGTAGGTCATCAGGATGGGAGTGAATCAAATTCTTTTAGTGTTCGACCTCGAGCTCGATTCTTGCCTCAGTCTGCTTTGATAATTGGTTGTTGGGACTTTAGACTAGGTCACCATGATGGGTTTTGTAACATTCGTCCGATATAAGTTTATATTAGTCACCTCATTGTCTTTCCTTTTAGGAGCGGGCCTTTTGGTACTTTCTTCGGCATCAATTTTTTCGTTTCGAATTGCATTTTCGATCATTTCTCCCGACATGACCATGTCGAAGAAACTTTTAGTAGCGTTTCCCAGTAGATGATTGATATACGATGCTTTCAAAGTACTGACAAAGAGCATGGTTATCTCCTTCTCAGAAAGCGATAGTTGTACTTGGGCATCCATATCTCTCCATCGTTGAGCATACTGCCTGAAGCTTTCACCCGGTCTTTTCTCAGCATTTTCTAATGTGATCATATCAGGTGCTATGTCGGTGACATGATCGTATTGTCTCATGAAAGCCTATGCCAAATCCTTCCAAGAACTAATCTTGGCACGACTCAATTGATTATACCACCTTGAAGTTGATCCTGTTAGACTGTCCTAGAAACAGTGGATTAGCAGTTGATCATTATGGACATAACCCATCATCTTTCTGCAGAACATGGTGATATGTGCTTCCAAGCAGCTTGTCCCATTATATTTCTCAAACTTCGGAACTTTAAACTTGGGGGGTAGTACTAGTTTGGGAACCAAACTCAGCTCTTTAGCATCAATTCCACAGCACCCCTCGGCTCCTTCTAAAGCTCTGAACCTTTCCTCTAGCCATTTACAACGCTCCTCCAATTGGTTAAGAAGTTCGACTCTTGCTTTTTCTGTTTCCATCATCTTATTTAAGTCCGGTATGATAAAGTCAGCCGAGTTATTTCCTAAATTAGAACTAGAACCCGTTTGGTAGTTTGTCGATTTTGGTGTGCCAAACAAGCACGATTGCTGAGTTAATTGTGATAGATGCTCCTCAAACGCTCGTTTCTTGTGAAGCCTGAGCCAGTATGGGCGTAACATTTGGAGGATAAGGAGAACTATCATTCCCTTCCTTTGGGTCCATTACAATACCCTTTCCCCTTCCAGCTTTCTCAACCAGTAATTGAGTGAACTTATTGATAGGTTAATTCTAGGACTCAATAATCTGGTCATTCATATCTTGCTGCACCTTCGCTAATGTTCATGCAGCTAATCCTGCATTTCTTTTTGCATTTGCTCCAACCTTTCCAATCGTTGCTCCATTGCTCTTGTCTTGGCACGAGTGTAGTAACGGTATGATCTTTCCATAGTAACTTTTAAAGAAAAATTTTAATTAATTAGCAATGTTTTTCTTGAAATATTTTTAATGTATGAAAATGCAATGAATGCATGAATGCAAAAATGCAAGAAAGGTATTGACTCTCAATTGAATTCTGATAAAATAATCTTACTAGAAAACGAATGTCTTTACATAAGATAATTACAAATAAGGTCTTGTGCTAATGCTCAAAGTCTTAATCTTTTGAAGGAGACATGCTAACTTTTGGCCTTTATCAAACACTAACTCATACTCTATGCTCAAAACATCTGCCTGGACAGCTAACTTCTGCAAGTATTCTGCTTCTCTCATTTGTATTAATGCTTCCCCCATGACATGGTCTCGATCTCTAACCTGCCTCTGAGAGTGTTAAAGTTGTCTATTACTTGTCTTTAGAGTTCTTTCAAGGAACTTGATCCGAATCTCACAGTTCTACAGTGAAGCTTCAAGTTCTCTAACCCTTCTCTTTAAACCTTCATTCTCAACCTTGCTTACCTTCAATTCTGTCGCAGAGTTGCGACTGCGGTACATATGCAAAGACTCTTCTAACTCAATTATTCAAGCCTTCATCTCAGCTTTCTCGACCTGACTCTCTAACAACTCGCTTTTTATAGCATCTCCTTGGACTTGAGCATCCTGAAATTTTCTCTTCCATTGATCCGCTCGAACCCTTTCCTCTTGGATTTCATGCTGCCACTGTTTTGATGTTTTACCTAACCCAGCAATTCTCATTGGCTAACGAAGCTTCTTGTAATCCTTCTTCAGATCATCCAAGTCCTCCTCAACCTTTCTCTTCCCTTTCCTTAGATTATTTACTTCTAACTTTTGGACATTAACATCCAAACCCAACTGCATCTTTTCCTCTTTTAATGCTTCTATCTTTTTCCCTAATTCGAAACTTTTATTCTCAAAGTCTTGCTTGATGAGCTCTAATTCCGATGGGACTACTTGCAAATGCTCCTCAACTAGGCAGACATTATCGAGATTTGGCACGGGGATGTTATCATTGACTCTCCTACTCCTTTGATTGTCATACTCTTGAGTTTCCTTAGGATTTGCTGCAAATGACTTCATTTTATGGGCTTGATTCCAAGCATTTGATATCTCCCGAATTCTTTTTTTATTATTTTCGCCTTTGTACGCAGACTCACACTAAGCCAAACCTTGAGTCGCTGGGATGAACTATCTTGATTGATACTGCCTCATACTAACAAATGAGCATATCCCACAGCTCCCCATATCCCTAATAATGAAACTCAATCGAAATCACCACATCGATAAATAATTTCACCGAGAATGAACCATGGTGCTCGCCATTCTATGTCTTCGTCTCAGAGACTGTGGAGTGTTGCCATCCACATTTCCTCAGAAATATTCTCCTGTATTTGAGTGGCAACAAATTCCCTCAAAGGAGAATAATTCACAGAAAACACTCGGCCTGGAACCTTTCCCACTTTCCAAAAGTGGCTATGAAACCATACCATTAGTAGTTGTACGCATCCAATAAATCTCCCTTCTCCATCTCTTCGACATACATTTAATGACCTAAATGTTTCAGCCAAAATTACTGGAATAGGTGTAACCCCCTTGTCAAGTCGATCGAATAAATCAGTGATCGCCTCATCTATGTGTCCCAATGCCTTGAGAAATATAACCAATCCATACAAACTGAGAGCAAGTATATTAACCTTCTTCCTTGCATCAGGATGAGCTAAAATCAAATCTCGCAAACTTTTCCAAGTGATGTATTTGTTGTCGCCCTTCACCTTGATTCGAGTTGTGACCTATTGCTCACTCATTCCTGTAATGATCATCAACTTCTTAAGGAAAGTTGGTACATTAGTGGCTCTCGAATAGACCTTTTTTTCCTAAATTTTAGAGCACCAAAATAAAGCGGAATATTCCTCAATCGTGGGCACCATATCTATATTTCCAAAGCTATAAGTCGGGTTCCAATGCTATGTAAGGGCTCAGAAGAGATGCTTGTCCACCTTAACTTCTAGCAAGTATGGTAGATCCTCATACTCTCGGTAGAAAATCTGCTTATTCCATCATCCCACTGATCCCAGATTTCTTTCAACTCTTGAAAGCTATTTTGAGTCACACTGATTTGAGTGAAATCCCAATAATCCAATACATGGCCTTCAGCTAGACTATCACCCTTCTCTCGTTGTCTATCCTCTGACGACATACGCACGGCCACATTGTCGTCTACCTCATCAAGATACTCTTTTTCCATGACCAGTTCTCTACTAGTAATCAAACTCAAATCAATACCTTTCCTAAATGAGGATGCAATGCACAATAAGGGAAAAAAACCAAGTTAGTACCCACAATCATAGAATATATCAACAAAATACAACAAAAAACCTACACATCTATTAGGTGGTTTCTAAAGGTTCCGTATAGATCTACATAGGGTGGGCTCTTAGGGCTCATTATATCGATTTTCGATTCTAAAGTAATGGTACCCAAACTAGCAGAATCCTCAGTCCTCACCCATTATAGGCTCATACGGACGAGTTCGATTCAAGGGGACACATTTCCCTTATGTTTGCACGGAAGTGAAAACTTCACGACAACATAGGTACGGATGTATCCCGAAAGCGATTCACTATCCTGCACGGAGGTGAAAACCTCACGAAGGAGTAGCTTCTCACTTCCACTTAAGCGGTGTAGTAACAAATACATGTATGCAAAAATATAGACATATATAGCAATGTCAACATACATTATAAATCACAAAAATGAAATGCAAAGGATCGCAAATTAAATTAAATTGAATTTGAAATTTTCAACAAAAAAGACAAAAAAAATAATTGACCTACGACTTGACTCTCTTTTAGTCCCCAATGGAGTCGCCCAGATATCGAAACCATTTTTGAAAAAAAAAAAACAAGTCTTGATTTATATTTTGGAAAATGAAAATGGAGTTGTCACTAATAATTTTTAAAACATGTGTAATTGGGTCACCTTTCGAGATTTTTTTTTTAAAAAATCATTAAAAATAGTTTTGTTCTTTGAAACTATAAAACGAGTTCGAGAGTCGGTTACGCATAAGGAAGGATTAGCACCCTTACACGCCCAAAATTGGTACCTGATTGATTATTCAAAATCTTATTTGTTGAAAAATTAAAAATTCGAGAAAAATTTAAAACGCGATCCTTAAATGCATGATTTTCAAATTTATTCTATTTAGAAAACAAATTTTGCTTTCGAAGAAGGCTCGTTATTTCAAATTAATCGAGAAAAAGTCACAACCGGTGAGTTAGGACATAACAATTCGAATATTAAAAAATAACGAACTTTCAAAAAAAAATATTGTACTTAAAGCTTCAAAAGGATATTTAATTATCCCGGTTCAAAGGAAAAAAACACATTCAGTGAGTTAGGACATGATTTCTCCCAAATTCCCGAAATAACAACATTGCCTTAATTTTTTTTTTAAATTACCTTGTCAACACACGAATATTTTTTACAAAAAAAAAAAATGGGTCGTATGAGTTTAACTTAGAAATATTTAATGATGAAGCAAATAATATAAATAATGTCTCAAAAAAATAAAATTTAATAATATATACATACGAATAAATAAGAAAAATATTCTAAGTCATGTCAATTGAACAAATAAAATACACTCAAAAAAATAAAATAAATCAGTAGTCAAATTAATATAACATACAGATTAAAATATATAAGTATACATATTATATATAAAGAATAAACTATATGTACATGCATAATTCAAGGGAGCAGAATGTATGTGATGAATATATAAAAAATAAACCATATATATATATAAAAGCTAGGAAGCAGACATATATAAAATTTAGACAATTTTAAAAAAAAAAGGGTAAAACACAAACAATTTTAAAATATGCTAAATGGTCCTAAGAAATGTGAATTAGTAATTGCATTAAAATGATAAAACAAATTAAAAAAATAAAAAATAAAAATTTCGAATGAAACAAATATATACAACAAGGGAAAAAAAAATAGATGATTTAAATAATTTACATAAAAGAGTAGTAAAATTGATTAATTAAAAAAAATGGAATCCTATAGTCTAATGAAAACAATATAAAGAAGGAGGATTTAATTGAACGAATGGCTAAATAACAGGGTTAAATTTTTTAAAATAAAAGGCTAAATTAATGCTCTGAAGAAAGCAGAAGGGCTAAACGTGCAATTAGCCTTTCTGCTTACAAAAATGTGCGGGTCAAAGGGGCATGGGTTGGGTCTGGCCATTGCTGGGTTTTGTATAAACCTCAAATTTCTTTTAAAAAAAAATTCACTTTTCCTTTTCATTAAAAAAAACCTTCAAAAAAAAAAAAATATTTTTCTCTCTTCCTTCTCCCAATGCCGGCCACCAAGGTTTTGATCACGACCACCGACGTCGATGACGGCAAACACCGTGCCAGGTGGTCGGATAATCAACCAAAGCCCCCTTTTGCTTCGTCTTTTCCTCCCCATATCAGATCTAGTGTTTAAATCATCTAAAACCTACCACAACTTTCCTAAATCCTTTTGAAAACTTTGGCCTTTTGATTTTTTTTTTAAAAAAATCTATTTTCCTCCCTCTCGTGGCCACAACAGCGGCGGATGGCAAAGGTGAGCCTAACTTTCGGTCTTTTTGTTTTTATATTACTTTCTTAATGTTTATTTTTAAATAGAAAAAAATATAAAAAAAAACAAATAGATGTGCTCAAAATATACCTTAGGAAAAAAATCTCTATTGCTATATTCACACTGACTGCCGAAAATTTCAGTTTGCTTCTTGTATTTTCATATATTTTTTCGTATATTTTCTCGTAACCTTTACATCTAATTTTTGCTTTTTTATAATACATTTGTACAACCAAAATTTCAGATTTTCGAAGTAGTATCCAACAACGTGCGTGTGGTGGACTACGGATACGAAGGTCATGGAAATGACGGCGACGATAATAAGCGTGGGCGAGGTTGCTGGCGTGGCAGAGGCATGGGGGCAAAGGCGGCTGAAGTTTCAAAAATTAGGGTTTTTACACTTTTAATATATTTTGGTTTATTAGGGTTTGGGCTTAGTTTTATGATCTGTGCTTGGCTTTTTATTATTGGCTTTTTTTGTAAAAGAGACATTTTAAATTAAATAAATTTAATTTAAAATTTATTATATATTTTTTATTTAGGTTTTTTCATTTGGTTGGGCCTAGACAAATTGGGCTCCAACAGCTGTCTCTCTTTGCTCGTTGCTGTGTAATAGGAAGAGAGCAAAGACTAAAAAGATGACCAACTTTGTCTGGTCCCACTGGATTTGGTCTCTTAAGCCATTCTTCTTCAAGTAGCTTACCCTTCGCTTCATTGGTCATTCAACTTCATGCATCTGCTTCTCTATAACTTTAGGAAGGTAGGATTTAGTGTTGCGATTTCACCTTGCCCTAAAGCAATTCCAAAAAGACAAAATTTGCTACTATAGCTTCACTCGATTCTACTTGAAACTTCAAGGAGGATGAGATTCACCATCGTAGTCTTTGATTTAATCCACTAACACTTTAGGGATTTGGTGCTTGTAACTTCATCTTTCGGTTTACTTCTCTATATCTTTAGTGAAGATCGAGGTCAACTATTGTGAGTTTTAATCTGCCCCTTTACAATTTTAGGGGTACATGATTTGCTTATGTGGCTTCAATTTGCCCCACTATAGCTTTAGGGGTAAAAAATTGGATTGCTTCAATTTGCCCCATGGTCAGGGTAAGAGATCGGATGGTCTTCAATCTGTCCTCTAGTTAGGGTAAAAGATTAGATTACTTCAATCTGCCTCATGGTCGAGGTAAAAGATCTGATGACTTCAATTTGCCTCATGGTTGGGGTAAGAGATTTGAATTACTTCAATCTACCTCATGGTTGGGGTAAAAGATTTGAGGTTGTAACTTCACTTCATTTCAGCTTCAGGAGTATAAGATTCGTCATTGTGACTTCAATCTGCGCCTCTACAGCTTTAGGTGAATGAGATTTGTCATTACGGCTTCATTCTACCCCTCTACATCTTTAGGTGTATGAGATTTGCAATTGCGGCTTCAATCTGCACCTCCATAGCTTTAAGGGTAAAAGATTTGTCGTTCTATCGCCATTCTCTGTGATATGACCTATAGAACCTGTTTTATGGGCCTCTATCTAGGCCATGTAACTAGGATGCTATGATTTGAATGAATCAAATGCTCCTATCTAAATGCACATGAATGATTAAGCATGCGAAGATGTCAAAAGTGGTTTTTATTGTCTTAGTCCGTAGGTTGTCAATGATCTTTTTTTGCCTAAGTTCTAACATCGATGTACCACCGTGCCTTTGCTTCAAGTCTGGTGTTCTTGATACGAAATCCAAAGAGGTAATTATAAGTTGAACTTATTCATTTTAGGATCCCTTCAACCCTCAAATTCGATTATTTTTTACTAATAGCCCTGTTTCAGGTCCCTATACTATTTAAAACTTCCCAAAGTAATATGCAGAAATCTTTTTATACATTATATCATTTTCATCAATTCCATTAACCATTACTTCAATGCAAAGAATGCTCTGAGAAGGGTTACAAAAATGGATAAGATTAAATTTATTGGCGATTACGCTTGAAATGAAAATAAACGAGAAGACATTAAACATTAATCAAAACATCAGCCAAGATAAGAAATGTTGGTCAAAAATTAGCAAACATTGATCAAGAATTGCTAAAGTGAAAAAAAAATGAAACCAGATGGCCAAGATATCAACGTACAAATTTCCTAAAGCAAACTTGATGAGGACCACTTTGAGCTTGATGTGAACCCATGGAAGCTATTACACTTCATCGATCCCCAAAATGTAGTGTCTGTCTATCCTGTTACATCTGAGAAGGAAGCCTACTTTGTGCCCCATTTTTCCAAATCTGAGCCACCCTTTTGGGTTTTCGACTCAAATCTCCCAAGGCTTCGAGACGCCCTTTACGGGTTTGCATCTCGACCCTACCTCTTTTTTTCAGTCAACTTAACCTTTTTTTTGTTTAGGCAAAGTACTTCTTCACTGAATCTTAGTTTACGGGGTTTGACAAATCCTTGCCATCCATCTCAGCTAGAATTAAAGCTCCTCTAGAGAAAGCTTTCTTTACCACATATGACCTTCCTAATTTGGCATCCATTTGCCTTGGAAGTCTTTTTGCATAAGAAGGATCTTTTTCAACACTAGATCTCCTTCATGGAATTCTCTAGGGCGAATTTTTTTATCATAAGCCCGCATCATCCATTTCTGGTACATCTGGCCATGTTGGATATCTTTCAACCTCTTCTCGTCGATTAGGTTCAGCTAATCATATCTTGACTAGATCCATTCTACCTCATGTAACTTCACTTTTGATAAGACTCGGAGGGAAGGAATTTCGACCTCAATGGGTAAGACTGCCTCCATTCCATATACTAATGAGAAAGTTGTTGCCCCGGTAGAAGTTCTGACTGACGTACAATAAGCGTACAGAGCAAATGGTAACTTCTCATGCCAATCTTTGTAGGTCTCTATCATTTTCCCCGTGATTTTCTTGATGTTTTTATTAGCCACTTTCACAGCTCCGTTCACTTCCCGACGATACGGTGCTGAATTGTGGTGCTTGATCTTAAACTAACTGCAAACTTCTGCTATTGTGCTATTATTTAGGTTCAAAGCATTGTTGAATATGATCTTTTCTGGCATTCCATACCGACATATAATTTCTTTCTTCAAGAATTTACTGACCGTTGATCTCGTGACACTAGCATAGGAAGCAGCCTCCACCCACTTAGTAAAGTAATCGATGACCACAAAAATGAACCTATGCCCATTAGATGCTTTTGGCAAGATTGGTCCAATAACATCCATGCCCCACATAGAAAAAGGCCATGGGGAAATCATAACATGGAGAGGTAAAAGAGGTACATGAATTCTATCTCCATAAATTTGGCACTTGTGACATTTCTTAACATATTTAATGCAATCTCATTCCATGGTTGACTAGTAATACCAGAATCTCATCATTTGTCTGGCCATCGTGAAACCATTGGCATGTGTTCCACAAACACCCTCATGAACTTCCTCTAAGATCTTCTTAGCCATAGCAGAATCAACACACCTCAACAAGACTTTATCTTTCTCTTTTTATATAGAATATCCTCATCAATGACATAGTCAATTGCGAGTCTTATCAATGTTCTTTTTCATTCTCGGTGGCTTACTTAGGGTACTTATGGTCTTTTACATATTGCAAAATTTCCTGGTACCAAGGGAGATCATCCTTTTCTTCTCCTTCAACGTTGTAGCAATGAGTTGGAACCTCGTATATACTCATCTGAATGAGCTTCATATTTTCTTGCTTATTAACCATGATAATGGAAGCAAGAGTAGCCAAAGCATGGGCCATTTGATTTTCCTCTCACGAGAGGTAATGAAAGGTGATGTCCTCGAATTTTTTAATTATCTCGAGAACTAACTTTCGATAATCCATCAACTTGAAATCTCTTGTTTTATAGCTGCCCGAATACCCATAATACACGCTTCATATTCTGCCATGTTGTTGGTGCAATCGAAGTCAAGCTTGCTTGTGAGGGGATAATGATCTCCTTTTGGGGATACTAAAACTGCCTCAATCCCTTTGCCGATAGCATTTGAAGCACCGTAAAAATGCATTTTCCATGGTTGCTTTTCTAAAGCTTATTCTGCTGTGGTTGCAACACACATGAGATCTTCGTTTGAGAAATCAAAATCTAAGGGCTCATAATCCTAAATAGATATGCTAGTAAGAAAATCTTCTATTGCACTCCCTTCGATCGTCTTCTAGTTCACATAGACTATGTCAAATTCAGAAAGTAGCATTTGCCATCTGGCCATCCCTCCATTTAATCCAGCCAACCCCATCATAAACTTGAGAGGATCCAATTTTGAAATCAACCAAGTCGTATGATATAACATATATTGCCTCAACCTTCAGGTAGTACAAACCAGAGCACAACATAGTTTCTCGATCAACGAATACCTTATCTCGCATTCAATGAATTTCTTGCTGAGAGAATAGATTGCTCTTTCTTTCTTTCCTGACTCATCATGCTGGCCTAATATACATCCCATAGAGTTTTTGAATATGACCAAGTACAGGATCAATGGTTTGTCTGGATTCGGTGGCATCAAAACTGGAGCATTGGATAAATAATCTTTGACTTTGTCAAAAGTCTTTTGGCATTCATCATCCCAAACTCCCGAGTTGTGTTTCTTGAGAAGACGAAAGATAGGACCATACTTTTTGATTAGTTGTGAGATAAATCGAGCAATGTAATTCAACCTCCTTAGGAACCCTCTAACTTCCTTTTGAGTACGCGATGATGGTAACTCCTGTATAGCTTTGACTTTATCGGGATCGATTTTGATTTCCTTTTTACTAACCACAAAGCCTAATAGCTTGCCTGAAGTAGCCCCGAAAGTACATTTGCTTGGGTTCAACTCAATTGTAACTTCCTCAATCTTAAGAACAACTTTCTTAAAACTTCCACTTGTTCCTCTTTCGTTCGAGACTTTGCGATCATATCATCGACATAGATCTCAATCTCCTTGTGCATCATGTCATAGAACAAAGTCACCATAGCCCTTTGATATGTTGCCCCTGCATTCTTCAATCCAAATGGCATAACTATGTAGCAAAAGGTTCCCCACACGATGACGAATGTAGCTTTATCCATATCCTCAGGATGCATCTTTATTTGGTTGTATCTAGAAAAACCATCCATGAAAGAGAATAAGGAATGACTTGTTGTATTGTCCACCAAGGTGTCGATATGAGGTAGTGGGAAATTATCTTTTGGGCTAGCCTTGTTTAAGTCCAGATAGTCCACGCATATTCGTACTTTCCCATCCTTTTTAGGAACTAGCACTATGCTAGCCACCCATTCTGAGTATTCTACCACTCGTAAGAAGTCGACATCAAACTATTTTCGGACCTCTTCTTTTATCTTTAGGAGTACATCTGGTCTCATTCTTCGAAGCTTCTGTTAGATCGGTTTACACTCTTCTTTTGTGGGGAGCTTATGTACCACGATATCAGTGCTTAGACTGGGCATATCTTGATACAACTATGCAAATACATCATTGAACTCCTAAAGCAGATCAATAAGATCTTGCCTTGTTTTTGCAAAAATACAGGTTCCAATCTTCACTTCCTTTTTGTCAACTTCATCCCCTAAACTCACAACTTCTATTGATTCTTCATGAGGTAGGATCTGTTTCTCGTCTTGTTCAACCATCCGTAGCAAGTCAGGAGATAAACTGCAATCTTTGGCTTCATCAAAATCCTGAGATTCCTCTGAACACACATCCTACTCAAAATGAGGCTCTAAGTCGAAAACAATGTTACTCATATCATTAATATCTAGGGACCTGTCGTATGGACCAAAAGATCCGAAAGATAAATGAATTTAAGAATGTTTATTGTGGTATGAGATGAATAAAACGAATAATGAGATTTTTTTCCAATTTGGGTGAAAGAAAGTGCATCTTTTTTATTGGAAAAAAAAAGCAAATGAACATATGCCCTTTACAAAAAGATCTCAATTGCTCTCGGGCTTAGAACAACAAGGGTGTTCTGAACATTACTCTGAAAAAGACTTAAAAGTTACAAGGAGCTCTTCCGTAGTCTAGTTGTCTAGAACGCTTCCAAGGGCGTAGGGGTGAATTCCTGACAAATTCCTTTGCTCACTCGTCCCTTCAGAAACAACGCTGATGTTCAGATTCCCATTATTCCTGCCAACCTTTTTTCTGTCGGCCCTTGCTCGGGATTAATAATACCTCTCGACAAGAATGACCTTGAGATATGAGGAAAGACCATTGGTTTGCATTTGATCTCTTCCCCACTTATTCTTGCATTTCATCATCATTGAAGAAAATGAAATTATCTGCACTTAGGTTGTTAACCAGCCAATCTAACTTGTTTATTGAGATATCTTTTGCCACATATGTTTCATTCAGCACTTTCAGTAGCGCGTTACGGTGGGCTTCTGAAATTGATAGTAGGGCTAAAACTGATACTCGATCAGACTGCTTATGTAACTGTTCTACCACATTGTACTCGCTATGCTTTATTAATTTCAAAAATTCCTTGGCCTTCTCTTTAGTTACTGGCTCATTTAATCGCATCTCGAGTTTGTTGTTTTCTCTCTTCCCAAGCCCATCCATCAAGGCCTTTTTATTAACCTCCTTCTCTACATCTGTAAAACTTGCATCCTTATTTGATCCTCCTTCATTTGGTATCATTACGCTACAATTATAGCTCCACGATACCCTTTTATTATCTTTATAAGAAAATGCCACGGGTTTCTAAATGATAACTCATGGTGTCATTTGACCTCCAACCTCACCCATTGGCCTAAATATAATTACCAATAGTAGGTTTGCCTTATATGCCTTTCCCGGTGCCCCTTTCTCAGAAGCACAAACATCATCTGTTCCTTCATCCTTCCTCCCCTCAAAGAACTCAAGTTCTTTATCATCCATCAACTTCTGTACCAAGGTACGAAATTCAACACACCCTTGGATTTTATGTCCCTCCACAGCGTGAAACTCACAGTAATTTTCAGTTGCTGTCACCATGTCCTCACTCTTCTGCATTATCAAACCCCTGTTGACCATCTGTTGCCGAACCCACTTTAATGGAGACTTGACCTTCCTCATATCATAATTAATCCTCTTGCTCTTTTCTTCAGTTATTGTGTTTACCCCATGATCGAGATGATTTGGCAAGGGATTCCCAGCCACATTAGGTCCTGCAGATTTATCGAACCTTATTATCCCCATCTTAATAAATCTTTCAACCAGTTTCTTGAAAGCAATGCAATTCTCGATAGAGTGACCCGTTATTCCTACATGGTAATCATATTGAGCGTTTGTGTCATACCAATCTGGGAACGAAGGTTGTATTGGCTTCAAATAATAGGGGACACTACTCGGGCATCATATAAACTCTTGTAAAGCTCCTTGTAAGTCATTGGGATGGGAGTGAATTGGATTCTTTCAGTGTTCAACCTCGAGCCTAATTCTTGCCTCGGTCTGCTTTGATAATTGGTTGTTGAGGCTTTAGACTGGATCACTATGATCAGTTTTGTAACTTTCATCCGGTATAAGCTTATATTAGTCACCTTATTGTCCTTCCTTTTAGGAGCGAACCTTTTGGTACTTTCTCTGGCATCGATTTTTCTGCTTTAAATTACATTTTCGATCATTTCTCCCAACATGATCATGTCGGAGAAACTTTTAGTAGTGTTTCCTAGTAGATGATTGATATACGATGCTTTCAAAGTACTGACAAAGAGCATGGTTATCTCCTTCTCAAAAAGCGGTGGCTGTACTTGGATAGCCATATCTCTCCACCGTTAAGCATACTACCTGAAGCTTTCACTCGGTCTTTTCTCAGCATTTTGTAACGTGATCATATTAGGTGCTATGTCGGTGACATGATCATATTGTCTCATGAAAGCCTGTGCCAAATCCTTCCAAGAACTGATCTTGGCACGACTCAATTGATTATACCACCTTAAAGTTGATCCTGTTAGACTGTCTTGGAAACAGTGGATTAGCAATTGATCATTATGGACATAACCCGTCATCTTTCTGCATAACATGGTGATATGTGCCTCTAGGCAGCTTGTCCCATTATATTTCTCAAACTTCGAAACTTTAAACTTGGGGGGTAGTACCAGGTTGGGAACCAAACTCAACTCTTTAGCATCAATTCCACAGCACCCCTCAGCTCCTTCTAAAGCTCTAAACCTTTCTTCTAGCCATTTATAGTGCTCCTCCAATTGGTTAAGAAGTTCAACTCTTGCTTTTTCTATTTCCATCATCTTATTTAAGTCCGGTATGATAAAGTCAGCCGAGTTATTTCCTGGATTAGAACTAGAACCCGTTTGGTAGTTTATCGGTTTTGGTGTGCCAAATAAGCACGATTGCTGAGTTAATTGTGACAGATGCTCCTCTAACACTCGTTTCTTTTAAAGCCTGAGCCAGTGTGGGGGTAACATTTAGAGGACAAGGAGGACCATCATTCTTTTCCTTAGGGTCCATTACAATACCCTTTCCCCTTCCAGCTTTATTGAGTGAACTTATTGATAAGTTCATTCTGGGACTCCATAATCTGGTCCTTCATATCTTGCTGCACCTTCGCTAAGTGTTTATGCAACTGCGGTGCATATGCAAAGACTCTTCTAACTCAATTATTCAGGCCTTCATCTCAGCTTTCTCGACCTGACTCTTTAACAACTCGCTTTTTATAGCATCTTCTTGGACTTGAGCATCCTGAAATTTTCTCTTACACTGATCCGCTCGAACCCTTTCCTCTTGGATTTCATGCTGCCACTATTTTGATGTTTTACCTAACCCAGCAATTCTCATTGCCTAACGAAGCTTCTTGTAATGCTTCTTCAGATCATCCAAGTCCTCCTCAACCTTTCTTTTCCCTTTCCTTAGCTTTTCGACTTCTAACTTTTGGACATTAACATCCAAACCCAACTGCATCTTTTCCTCTTCTAATGCTTCTATCTTTTTGTCTAATTCGAAACTTTTCTTCTCAAAGTCTTGCTTGATGAGCTCTAATTCCGATGGGACTACTTGCAAATGCTCCTTAACTGGGCGGACATTATCGAGATTTGGCACAAGGATGTTATCATTGACTCTCATACTCCTCCGATCGTTATACTCTTGGGTTTTCATAGGATTTGCTGCAAATGGCTTCATTTTATGAGCTTAATTCCAAGCATTTGATATCTCCCGAACTCTTATCTTATTTTTTCGCCTTTGTACACAAACTCACACTAAGCCAAACCTTGAGCCGTTGGGATGAACTGTCTTGACTAATATTGCCTCATACTAACAAATGAGCATATCCCACAGCTCTCTATATCCCTAATAACGGAACCAAATCGAAATCACCATATCGATAAATAATTTTGCTAGGAATGAAACACGGTGCTTGTCATTCTATGTCTTCGTCTCGGAGACTATGGAGTATTGTCATCCACTTTTCCTCGAAAATATCCTCTTGTCTTTGTGTGGCAACGAATTCCCTCAAAGGAGAATAATTCATAGAAAACACTCGGCCAGGAACCTTTCTCACTTTCCAAAAAGTGGCTATGAAACCATACCATCAGTAGTGATGCGCAACCAATAAATCTCCCTTCTCCCTCTCTTCGGCATGCATTTAATGACCTAAACGTTTCGGCCAAAATTGCTGGAATAGGTGTAACCCCTTTGTCAAGCCGATCAAATAATTCAGTGACCGCCTCATCTATGTGTCCCAACGCCTTGCGAAATATAACCAGTCCATACAAACTAAGAGCAAGTATATCAACCTTCTTCCTTGCATCAGGATGAGCTAAAATAAAATCTCGTAAATTTTTCCAAGTGACGCATTTGTTGTCGCCCTTCACCTTGATTCAAGCTGTGACCCATTGCTCACTCATTCCTATAAAGTTCATCAACTTCTTAAAGAAAGTTGGTACATTAGCGGCTCTCGAATAGACCTTTTTTACCTGAATTTTGGAGCCCCGAAATAAACCGAAATATTTCTCAATCGTGGGCACCATATCCATATTAGGTAAAATAGCTATAAGCCGGGTTCCAGTGCTATGCAAGGGCTCGAAAGAGATGCTTGTCCACCTTAACTTCTAGCAAGTACGGTAGATTCCCATACTCTCGGTAGAAAATCTGCTTCATTCCATCATCCCACTGATCCCAAATTTCTTTCAACTCTTGAAAGCTATTTTGAGTCACACTGATCCGAGTGAAATCTCAGTAATTCGATACATGGCCTTCAGCTAGACTATCACCCTTCTCTCGTTGTCTATCCTCTGACCACATACGCACGACCACATTATCGTTTACCTCATCAAGATATTCTTTCTTCATGACCAGTTCTCTACTAGTAATCGAACTCAAATCAATATCTTTCCTAAATGAGGATACAATGCACAATAAGGGAAAAAAACAAGTTAGTACCCACAATCATAGAATGTATCAACAAAATACAACAGAAAACCTACACATCTATTAGGTGGTTTCTAAAGGTTCGGTATAATTCTACCTAGGATGGGCTCTTAGGGCTCATTATATCGGTTTTCGGTTCTAAAGTAATGGTATCCAAACTAGCAGATTCCTCAGTCCTCACCCATTATAGGCTCATACGGATGAGTTCGGTTCAGGGGGAGACAATTCACCGTATGTTTGCACGAAAGTGAAAACTTCACGAAAACATAGGTAAGGATGTATCCTGAAAGCGATTCACTATCCTGCACAAAGATGAATACCTCACGAAGGAGTAGCTTCTCATTTCCACTTAAGCGGTGTAGTAACAAATTCATGTATGCAAAAATATAGACATATATAGCAATGTCAACATACATTATAAATCACAAAAATGAAATACAAAGGATCGCAAATTAAATTAAATTAAATTTTAATTTTTCAACAAAAAAGACAAAAAAATAATCGACCTACGACTTGACTCTCTTTTAGTCCCCAGTGGAGTCGCCAAGCTGTCGAAACCATTTTTTGAAAAAAAAAAAAACAAAAACAAGTCTCGATTTATATTTTGGAAAATGAAAATGGAGTCGTCACCAATAATTTTTAAAATAAGTGTAATTGGGTCACCTTTCGAGATTTTTTTTTAAAAAATCATTAAAAATAGTTTTGGTCTTTGAAACCATAAAACGAGTTCGGGAGTCTGTTACGCATATTAGCACCCTTACACGCCCAAAATTGGTACCTAATTGATTATTCAAAATTTTATTTGTTGAAAAATTAAAAATTCGAGAAAAATTTAAATCGCGATCCTTAAATGCATGAATGTCAAATTTATTCTATTTTAAAAACAAATTTTGCTTTCGAAAAAGGCTCGTTATTTTGAATTAATCGAGAAAAAGTCACAACCAGTGAATTAGGACACAACAATTCGAATATTCAAAAATAACAAACTTTAAAAAAAAAATCTTGTACTTAAAGCTTCAAAAGG
This sequence comes from Kokia cookei, assembly GCA_039519145.1. Taxonomy (NCBI): domain Eukaryota; kingdom Viridiplantae; phylum Streptophyta; class Magnoliopsida; order Malvales; family Malvaceae; genus Kokia; species Kokia cookei. The sequence goes on along the minus strand of CM076907.1, from coordinate 15,365,436 downwards.
ATATTCAATTATCTCGATTCAAAGGAAAAAAAATATCCAATGAGTTAGGACATGATTTTCTCCAAATTCTCGAAATAACAATATTACCTTAATTTTTTTTTTTTTAAAATTACCTTGTCAACACACGAATATTTTTTACAAAAAAAGAAAACAAAAAATGGGTCGTATGATTATAGCTTAGGAATAATTAGTGATGAAGCAAATAATATAAATAATGTCACACAAAAGAATACAATTTAATAATATATACATACTAATAAATAAGAAAAATATTCTAAGTCATGTCAATTGAACAAATAAAATACACTCAATTAAAAATACACTCAAAAAATAAAATAAATCAGTAGTCAAAGAAATATAACATAGAGATTAAAATATATAAATATACATACTATATATAAAGAACAAACTATATATACATGCATAATTCAAGGGAGCAGAATGTATGTGGTGAATACATACATACTATATATAAAAAATAAACCATATATATATATATTAGGAAGCAGACATATATAAACCGAGGGAATATAAAATTTAGACAAATAAAAAAAAAAGGGTAAAACACAAACAGTTTTAAAATATGCTAAATGGTCCTAAGAAATGTAAATTACTAATTGCAAACGTCGTGTCAGGTGGTCAGATATTCAACCAAAGCCCCCTTTTGCTTTGTCTTTTCTTCTCCGTATCAGATCTAGTGTTTAAATCCTTTAAAACTTACTTCAATTTTCCTAAATTCTTTTGAAAACTTCGGCCTTCTGATTTTTAAAAAAAAAAATCTATTTTCTTCTCCCTCGTGGCCATAACAGCGACGGATGACAAAAGTGAGCCTAACTTTTGGTCTTTTTATTTTTATATTACTTGCTTAATCTTTATTTTTAAATACAAAAAAACATATAAAAGAAACAAATATATGTGCTTAAAGTATACCTTAGGGAAAAAAAATCTCTATTGCTATATTCGCATTGATTGTCGAAAATTTCAGTTTGCTTCTTGTATTTTCGTATATATTTTCGTATATTTTCTCGTAACATTTACATCTAATTTTGCTTTTTTATAATACATTTGTACAATCAAATTTTGGATTTTCCAAAGTGGTATCCAACAACGTGCGCGTGGTGGATTCAGCATCCGTAGGCCATGGTGACGACAACAAGCGTGGGCGAGGTTGTTGACGTGGCAGAGGTATGGGGGCAAAGGCAGTTGAAGTTTTAAAAATTAAGGTTTCTACACTTTTAGTGTATTTAAGCTTATTAGGGTTTGGGCTTAGTTTTAGGATTTGAGCTTGGCTTTTTATTATTGATTTTTTTGTAAAAGAGACATTTTAAATTAAATAAATTTAATTTAAAATTTATTATATTTTTTGTTTGGGTTTTTTCATTTGATTGGGCCCGAATAAAATGGACTCCAACAAATGCAAATAAAATAGTAAAAAAATTAACAATAAAATATAAGTTCTACAATATTCAAATAATATTAAAAAAAAGCGAAACAATAGTAAAAACGCATAAGAAATAACATCCAAACAACAAAAACAACAACCAAAGCCACAACGAAAATAACGGCAAACAACAACAAACACAACAAAAATAGCATTAAAAAACAAAAAAAAATAACAACAAAAGGAGCACCAAAACAGTAAAAAAAAATCAAAACACCAAAAAGAACACCTTAACAATAGCAAAAACAACAAAAAAACACAAGAAACAGCATTAAAACAACAGTATAATTTATCCAAACCTATTTTTCGAGCCTATATTTTTGTCCAAACCCTTCCATTTTTCGGGCGGACCTCTGGACCAAGTGACCTGGCTCATGATCGGGTCTAATGTAATGACTTGATGATTAAAGGTATTCACTGCCCAAGATGTAACCTGAATTCAAGTTACGTTAATTGCGTGATTATTCGAATTTTATCCTGTTATTGTAAGTTATCGAAAAAAATTATTCATGATGATGCTTGAAAGAAATAAAAGAAAATTATCAATTAAAAAAATGTAAGTACGAAAACAATTTCTTTCTCTCATCTCATTTTTCTTTTAATAGGAAGACTCATCTTTTGTTTTTCAGAATACTTCTACTTCAACATCTATGAAAGCAATTAGAATTGATTTTATTTTCATACTTTCACCTTCTATACATATAAAATTGTATGATGTAGCTGATAATGGTATTTAATTATGTGATGAAAACTTTAATCTCATATAGTGATACAAATGCTATCAAAGCTTCATATAGAAAGTGAAATGATGCTTTTTTATGATGTATGCTTTTGATGATATCATGCTCATCAAATAATTATCTATTAATTATTTTTTAAATTAATTCATCCTTACTACTCTTGATTTCTAACTATATTTAGTTAGGGATTAAAATAGAAAAGAACGAGAAAAAATAGAATTGAAGTAGAGAGAATATTGTGTTAGAAAATAAATTAAAGGTGAAATGGTGATTAAGTGATTATATGGCGAGTAAGTATCTTAGTTTGAGAAATGTGGGGTGTGTCTCGTATTTTTTTTCAGTTAAATTCTATTATCTTTTCTCAGTTTAAACTTTAATTATTCTAGAGATATTTTAGTATGATTAGAATTCTAATCTTGACTTATTTAAAGAGGCTTTATATCTTGTTTAAAAAGGTCAATCAGAAAAAAAAAATTTTGGGGCGAAAAGATGTAGCCGCATATGAGTTTTAGTAAGAGTTTCGTGATAATTATGAAGAATATTTTATACCCCTTTTGTGAGTGCCTTATGAGATGTTTTGTTTACTAATTTACTCTTTGAGATTTTGAGTTTTGTATTCGAGGTTTTGGGTAATATATGTTTAGTACATTTAGATTAATTTTCTCCATATTGTACTCTCGTTTGTTTACTCATTTAATAAAAGTCAAAGCCTCTTTTGCCTATAGTTTTTTTCCCTTTGAGGGTTTTTCACTTCACTTTTATTATCTCATTGTTTATAGAGGTCGAGGTCGATCCCAGAAAAAATAAAAATAAAAATAAAAGTGACTTATTTTGAGAATAAAAAATTTAAAGAAAAAACTCTAAAAATAAAAGATAGAGAGTTTTAAACATTTATTAATGTAAGCCCTTAGCGTGCATTTAATTTTGAAAATATTTAAAGAAAAAATTGAAGATTATTTATCGTTAAAATTAATAGACTTACAATTACACATATTAATTGCTTAAGTTTGTTGAAGCTCAATTTTAATCGGGCCCGTGGGTTGGATTGAGTATTTTATTTTAAGATTGGGTTTAAATTTATTCAAATTTATTTTTAAATTTAAATTTATCTTAAATTTAAATTTATCTTTTAAATTTAATTAAAATTTAAATTGATTTAAAACTTAATTAAATTAAAAGTCCAAAAACAAATACAAAGTCCAAATTACAATCTTGAACCCAATTTGGCCCAATCCAAAAGACCCAAATACTAACAACCCAAATGACCCAAAATCCAAAACCCATTTACACCCTAAACCCACAAAATCTGCTACTGTTGCTGCCTGCATTTAAACCTATCAAGACACGCCATGTCAGCATTGACCAGACCCAAGTTGCCACCTCCAGCTTCAACTTGCTCCTGCACTGCCGACTGCCATGGCCACCACTGTCATTTTTTTACCTGCAAGGAAAAGATGCATATTTAGTTGCAAAAAAACAAATTGTAATCATTGTGAAAATGACTATAAAGCCAGAAAAAGTCTTGTACTAAGGGGGACTTTTTTGGAGAAATCAATACACGATTACTGACTTTTGTTCTTACGAACACTACAAATCAATAGCAAGCAGAGATATTGGAATAGACCTAAGGCAACAAACACAAGTTCAAGTCAAATCTCAAAACCAGAGTGCATCGAAACGTCAGGTACAGTTTCAATATGTGTTATTACTATTTGTGATGTATAAGGCAAACCCATTCAGTTTCTATGATATACATTAATGTGTGTATTAAGATTCCTACTGTCATCATTTATTACTGTTATTTGTTTCGAAAGTGGTAATAAATATATTAATTCTTTTAAAAGGGCATTAATAATAAAGATAAATACATTATTTATAATAGACATTAATGGTATTAATATTTTCAACAAATAATAATATATGTAATAATGATAACATTAATAATAAATAATATTATTAATAACATTAATTAAAAAAATAACAAAAAAACTGAAAAGACGAAGGGACGTACTTGGTTGCTGGCATCACCGCCGTTGCTGGAGCCACAACAAGAGTCTTCAGAATCACTATCTTCGAACATGCAAAAAAGGAGAAATCAAAGGAACTGATTTAATTTTGTCAATGGTTTTCAAAAAATATATATATATGTTTTTTAAAGATCTGGGGAACTAAAACCCAGATCTGGAAATTTTCATATGAAATAAACTAATGGTTTTTTTTAAAAAAAATAAAAAGAGAAAGGTTACAAAAAGAAAGAAAAGGAATCAAAAAAGGAATTTTTTACCTTTAAATCATGGTCGGCGGTCGAAGACGGAGGCAGACGGTGGCGCGTGGCGGCCACGCGCGGTGGACGCGAAAGACTGACCGACCGGAGTTTGGCCGGCCATGGAGAGTGGAAAAAATTAAAAAAGAGTTTTGGGGAATTTTTTAAGAAAAGAGGAAGAAAATGAAAAAAAAAGAACTTAAAATTGTTTTTATAAGAGACCAAAATGGCACCGTTTTGGTCTAGGCTCTTAAGCCCAAAACGACGCCGTTTTACTTGTTAAACCCATGGCCGACCCAATCTGACCGGACCCGCCTGGAGGATCCGCGTGTTTTTGAGAAAAGGGATAATTATGCATTTGGTCCTTCCGCATTTTTTGATTGTTTCAATTTACTCCTTTCGTATTTTTAATTAATATTAAATTGGCCCAATAATTTTTAATGCTTTTCAATTTAATCCCTTGACTTTTTGAAAGCACTAGGAGCTGCCATGTGTCATAATTTCGGGTTATTTATGCAAATAGTCCCTATTATTTTCAATTTGTTTTAATTTAATCCTCAAATCAGGTTCTGTTTAATTACAAAATTGGTCCAAAAATTTTTCATGGTTTTCAAATTAGTCCTTTGACTTTGGGAAGCCTAAAGGGCTGCCACGTGTCACTTGTTTTTGGTTTATTGCCCGGGAGGTCCCTAAACTGTCCAAAAATTCCATTTTTACCCTCGAACTTCCAAAAATTCCATTTTTCCCCTCGAACTTCCAAGAATTTCTTTTTTGACCCCGAAACTTCCAAAAATTCCATTTTTAGCCCCAAACTTCCAAAAATCCTATTTTTGACCTCGAAACTTCTAAAAACTCCATTTTTACCCCTGACATCCAAAAATTCCATTTTTAACCTCGAAACTTCTAAAAACTCAATTTTTACCCCTAAACTTCTAAAATTTCCATTTTCGACCCTAAAACATCCAAAAATTCCATTATTACCCCTAAACTTCCAAAAATTCCATTTTCGACCTCGAAACTCTCAAAATTACCCTTTTACCCCGAATGTCTAAAAATTTCCCTTTTAACCCTAAACTTTCCCAAAATTACCTTTTTGTCATCGAGAATCCAAAATTACCATTTTACCCCCGGGTATTCGAAAGTCTCATTTTCAACTCTGATTGCATCATTTTTTCTTCATCATTGATATTTGCATTTAATTTAACTATTATGCACTCGTATTTTGCTTTTTTCGATTTTTACCATTTATCTTCTTATTTATCTTACTTTGTGTTATTTAATATCCATTATTAACTGCTTATTCATATTAAACTCGCATGTTTGTTTTCAAAATTGCTTTCATAAAAACTTTAAAATCGAGGCAATATTCTTTTATTTCGAGTTTCGAAAATTTGTGCCTTAACTTACTAGGTGCAATTTTTCTTCAAATCGAAATAATCAAATACCCTTAATCGAGGCAGTGTTTCCTTATCTTCGATTCTGAAATTTGTGCCTTAACTTACTAGGTGCAACCTTTCTTCAAATCGAGATAATCGAATATCTTTTTTCCAAAAATTCAAAAAGTTTTACAAAGGAAAGCTCGTTATTTCTGGATCTTGAAATGTTGTGTCCTAATTCACTGGACGTAACTTTCTTCCTCGATCACTTTGAAATAGCAGGACTTCCAAACAAACTCGATTTCTTTTAAACTTAACGCATGCATTCAAGGATCGTATTTTAAATTCAAAATTTTACAAACAAGACCCGAAAATAATCAATACGGTACCGATTTTGGGCGTATGAGCATGCTAATCCTTCCTCATGCGTAACCGACTCCCGAACTTGTTTTTCTGGATTTCGAAGACCTACATGTTTTCAAAATGGTTTTTTTTAAAAACATTTTGTGGTGATCCAATCACACCGAAATAAAGATTGGTGGTGACTCCTATTTTCCAACATTAAAATAATTTTCGAAACACATCGTTTTCAAAAAAAGGATGGTTTCGATAGTTAACGACTCCACTAGGGAATTTTTAAAAATAATCGAGAGTCAAGCCAAAATTGATTATTTTCGGGTCTTCTTTGAAAACTTTTAAGCTTCAGTTTTGTTTAATATGCGATCCTCGACATCTTTTGTGACATTATATTATGTGATATTGCTAGTGTAAATTTGCATACATTTGCATATGATATTACCTTTTTAAGTGGAAGCCGGAAACTACTCCTTCGTGAGGTCTTCACCTCTATGCAGGATAGTGGATCACTTTCGGGATTACAAAGTACCCTTATTTTCGTGAAGTTTTCACTTTCGTGCAAACATGTGGGAAATGCATCCCCCTAAACCGAACTCGTCCGTAGGAGCCTGTAATGGGTGAGGATCGAGGAATCTGCTGGTTTGGGTACCCCTACTTTAGAACCTAAAACCACATATAGTAAGCCATAGGAACTTGCTTTAGAAGGAGTTATACTAAACCATTTAGCTACCTTCCAAGGCAAACTCTTAGGTTCTATGCTATACTTGTATATTGATATTGTTGTGTTTCGCTAACTTTATTATTTTGTTTCCTTTTGCATTGCATTTCATCATCATATAAAGGAAATGTATAGACTCAAAAGTTCAGTTACCGATAAGAGAATCAATCATGGAAAACAAGTACTTTGATAAAGTGGAGGACAATATGGTCGTGCGCATGTGGTTGGAGGATACTCAACGCCAAAAGGGGGACAGCTTAGTGGAAGGATATGAGTCAGAGCTTTAGGATTACCAGGATCAGCACGGCTCAAAACAATGTGCTAAAGTTGAAAGAGATACGAGATAGTTGGGACAACAACATGAAACAAACTTTTTACCAAGAATACGGAGATTTGCCATACTTGTGCGAAGTTAAGGTAGACAAATCCCTCTTTAGAGCCTTAATGCAGTATTGGAACCCAGCCTATAATTGTTTCACCTTCGGGAATATAGATATGACACCAACGATAGAAGAATACATCACTCTGCTCCGTTGTCCGAAGATTTCGATAGATAAGGCCTATTCTAGAGCTCCAAATCTCTCGACCATTGTTAAAAGATTAATAAACATCATCGGCATGAGCGAATAGTGGGTTGTAGCTCGAGTTAAGGTCAAAGGCAATAACAAGTGCATCACGTGGAAAAGTCTGCGAGATTTGATACTGGGTCATCCAGATGCAAAGAAAAAAGATCGACATCTTAGCCCTAAGTATCTACGGGTTGGTCATTTTTCCAAAGGCTTTGGGGCATATAGAAGATGCGATGATAGATTTGTTTGATAGATTGAGTAAAAGAGTGACACCAATCTCGGCCATACTGGCTGAAACTTTCAGATCCTTAAATGTGTGCAGAAAGGAGGGAGAAGGTCGATTTATTGCTTGCGCACCGCTATTAATGGTATGGTTTCATAGTCACTTCTGGAAAACAGAAAAAGTCTCCTATCAGTACTTGTCTAAAGATTACTCCCCTTTGAAAGAGTTCGTGGCCACGCAAAGATAAGAAAACTTCTTAGAAGAAAAGTGGATGGCCATACTCTAAAGCCTCAAATACGAAAACATAGAGTGGTGAGCACCATGGTTCGCTCCTGATGAAATATTGTATCGGTGCGGAGATCTCGACTTGGTCCTATTTGTAAGAATATGGGGAGCAACAGGATATGCACCTTTGTTGGTTTCAAGACAATACAGATCAAGACAGTTCATACCCGCGACTAAGGGGTTAGCTCAGTGTGAATTCGCGTATCGGGGAGAAAACAATAAGAAAAGGATTCGAGAAATCTCAAATGCATGGAACCAGGTTCGAAAAATGAAAGCATTCGGCGCTAATCCCATGATAACTGCAGAATATGACTGGTGGAGAAACAGAAGGATCAACGATAATATTCCTGTGCCAAACCTGGAGATTGTCCACCCAATTGAAGAACACTTGTAGGTTGTCCCGACTGAATTAGAAATAATTAAACAAGATTTCGAAAGGAAAAATGCTGAGATGGAGAAAATGATAGAAAAGTTGGAAGAAGAGAAGGTGCTTTTAGGATTGGATGCTGATGTTCAGAAACTAGAAGCGAAAAAATTGAGAAAAGGGAAGAGTAAGGCTGAAGAAGATCTTAGTAGCCTAAAAAAGGACTATAAAAAGCTTCGCTTGTCAATGAGAACCACCGGTTTAGGTAAGATGTCAAAGCAATGGCAACAGGAAATCCGCGAAGAGAAAAATAAAACAAGTCACTGGAAAAACAAATTTCAAGACGCCTAAGTCTAGGAAAATGCTATGAAGAGTAGCCTTCTGGAAAGCCAAGCCGAAGTGACCGAATTAAAAGCTCGAGTAGGAGAATTGGAGGAATCCTTGTATAGGCATCATAGCTGAAATTCAGTAATAGAGTTGAAGGCAAGCCGAGCTGAGATCGAGAGACTGAATAAGAGGGTGGAAGAATTAGAAGCCTCTTTGCAGAATAGTGAAATACGAACTGAGATTTTGGAAAGGATGTTGGAGACAAATGATTGACATTTTCAGCAAACCCAAAAAGAAGTTAGAGAGAGGAATTATGTTATAGGTGAGGCCTTAAATCAAATCCGTGAAGTAGCTGATCATGTGTAAACACTGGCAGTTGAAGCAGAAGAGCTAAGCATACAGTACGAGACGAAAACGGAACGAGGTCAAAAGCTATCAAGACTCCTTAAGAAATCAAGGCTTTGAGCATCAAAGCAAAACCATTTATGTAATTTTCTCATGTTAAGGAACTTGTTATCCAAATGAAGTTTTCTAAATGGAAAATGAATTATAAGTCAATGCCTTTCTCTTGCATGCATGCATCTTATTCGCATAACATTTTTGTATATTTCTGCATAACAATCCTAACTTATTAAAAACTTACAATTCAGCTACATCAGTAATCATTGAAAACTCACATCGCTATAATACTCGAAAGAAAACTAAGGCCATGGAGCAAAGACTTGAACAAATCCAAAAAGAATTACAAGACCAGATGCAAGAGCACATCCAAGAACAAATGACAATGATGTGCAGAGAAATGAAAAATCAATTCATGGAGGTATAAAAGAGCCTAATGAATGAATTAGCGCAAGTAAAACATAGCATGGCCGATAAAGGAAAGAGCCCTACTATTGAGGAAGAAGAGGACCCAATGGTCCCCCCAGGCTTTACACCTCTCCATAACCCGGCTTCACATGAAATGCCGGCGCGGGAGCCCACCATTACTATAAGAGCACAGCAACAAGCCACGGGCACGTCAAGACCAGCCAATTATCCAATTGGATCAGGGTTAAACCCAGAGGATAATGCTGCGAATTTGGGTGTCCCAAACTTCGACGAGATGATAAGAGAGGATCTTCCTAGACAAATAGAGGAAAAATACAGGCGATTAGAGGAGAAAATTGACGCGATGTAGGGAATTGAAATTTCCTATGGGGTAGTTGCCGAAGAATTAAGTCTGGTTCCGGATCTGGTTCTCCCTCATAAATTCAAGGTTCTAGAATTTGAAAAATATAGCGGGACGAGCTGCCCTGAAGCTCACCTAACCATGTTCTGTAGGAAGATGGCGGGGCACGTGCATAATGACCAATTGTTAATTCATTACTTTCAAGATAGCCTGGCCGGGTCGGTAGTCAGATGGTACAATCAATTGTGCCGATCAAAAATCCATTCATGGAAAGATTTAGCACAAGCTTTAGTAAAGCAATACGATCATGTGATAGAAATAGCTCCTGATCGGCTTACATCGCAAAATATGGAGAAGAAATCAAACGAGAGCTTTAGACAATACGCGCAGAGATGACGCGAGGTGGTAACCCAAGTACAGCCACCACTAACAGAAAAGGAGACAACGATGTTGTTTGTCAACACCCTCAAAGTTCCTTACCTGAATCACTTGTTAGGAAAAGCCACCAAGAGTTTCTCTAATATGGTCATATCGGGAGAGATGATTGAAAATGCAATCAATGCTGGCAAGATTGAAACCGGAGAAAGCCCTAAAAGGTCTACCCCCAAAAGAAGGGATAATGAAGTCAACAATGCAAGCATATACAGACTTAGCTACACCAAACCCTTCGTGACAGGTAAGCCCAAAGCTCCAATAGGCAATTACCAAAATGCCCCGCGGCAGGAACTGGGCATTAGGCCAAATAGAGGAAGAGTTCAATATACTCCCCTTCCGATGTCATACGGAGAACTCTACAAGATACTGTATGATGCGCATGAGGTAGCTCCTCAGTGTGTAAGACCATATAAACCCTCATTCCCGACTTGGTACAATGCGAATGCTCATTGTGAATACCATGCAGGGGCAGAATGACACTCGATTGAAAACTATCATGTTTTAAAAGATGAGTCGAAGGGCTCATAGAGCATGGAGTCGTAAAACTAGAAGAGCCAACAAAGCCCAATATAGTTGGGAATCCTCTGCCTAATCACCCAGAGCAAGGGGTGAATGCCTTGCTAGAAGAAGGAGTTCAAAAAATTAAGAGAAATGTTGAAGAAATTTAGTCTCCACTTCGGTGGATATGGCAAGAGTTGGTCAAAAAAGGGATAATCGTGAAGGATAAAAAGAGTATGATAATCAGGGATGATAACCATTACGAGTTTCAAGCCGTTAAGGGGCATGAAAGTCAAGACTGCGTTGAGTTTAAAGTAGTGGTGCAGATGTTGATGGACAATCGAGAGCTGGAATTTTTTGTCAAAGGAGAGGAAGCTAATGATGTTTGTGCCTCCGAGGACGGAACAACTAAGGCTTATGGAAGTAATCGCCCCAAGGTGATTATTTGTAAACCAACAAATGGCGCGGCAAGAGAACAGACAACCCCTCGCATCATCATACAAAAGCCTGCAACGTTTCCTTACAGGGATAGTAAGAAGGTCCCATAGAGTTACAATTGTAACGTGACCATACCAAGAGAGGGGGAACCTAGGAAGGACGTGAATCTTGTTACCCATAGCAGTAAAAATTATGACCAAGTAAATAAAGAAAAAGAGGTCAGAAAGGGAAAGCAAAAATGTGTGAGCCTGAGGAAAAAATAACTAGCAAACCCGAAGTACCCACAAATAAGCCTGTATTTGAGAAGGAGGCGAAAGAGTTTTTAAAGTTTTTAAGGCATAGTGAGTATAGTGTAGTGGAACAACTACACAATCAGCCTGCTCGAATATCAATCCTGTCATTGCTCTTAAGCTCGGAAGCCCATCGAAGCGTACTAATGAAGGTGCTGAACAAAACATATGTAGCAAATGACATCTCCATCAGTAAACTAGATCGATTGGTCAATAACGTGAGTGCTGATAACTTCATTTTCTTCAGCAATGATGAAATACCGATGGGAGGAATAGGTTCCACCAAGGCTTTACACATCACTACCCGTTATAAAGGGTATACGCTACCTGGAGTACTCATAGATAATGGTTCAGCCCTGAATGTGCTACCACTAACTACACTGCAAAGATTGCCAATTGATAGCTCTCACATGAAGGGGTGTAATAACATAGTGAGAGTATTTGACGGGACAGAAAGGAAGGTAATGGGAAAGATTGAAATACCTCTTCAAATTGGGCCGAATACATATGAAGTGGATTTTCAAGTGATGGATATTAGGCCCACTTATAACTGTCTGCTGGGAAGACCATGGATCCACTCAGCTGGAGCAGTACCTTCTTCTTTACACTAGAAAGTGAAGCTGATAAATGAAGGGCTGCTAATCATGATTAATGCTAAGAAGGAAATAATCGCGTCCATAATGAGCGATTCACCTTACGTGGGAATATATGAGAAGGCTGTGGAATGCTCGTTCTGCTCACTAGAGTTTGTCATTGCAACTTTCATTTCGGAAGGGAGCAAGATACCTATGCCTACAATATCATCGACCATCAGGAAGGGCTTGCAATTAACAGTCGGAAAGGGAGCTATACCTGGAAAAGGACTAGGAAAATACCTACAAGGAAGAGTTAATGTGCCGATGCTGATAGAAAAGCAGGATCGTTATGGCTTGGGGTACAAGTCGGACGCGAAACAAAAGAGGAAGGAGCTAGAAAAAGGCAAGAAAGAAGGAGGGTCAGACTGCCTGGAAAGGACATCTCGTGGGAACCCATGGTCTTCCCGCACATCTATGAGACTTTAGTCTCGGGAGGGGTGATCAACTAGAAAACAGAGCGAGAAAAGGAGCGAGTGACAATTGGAACCAAAGGGGGCATCATGATAGATCTAGGCATTAATGCTATATCAGATGAAGGAAAAGAAGGGAATCTATCAAGAATTGGTCCGTATGCACCTGGAAGCACCTTGAATAATTGGACCATGGAGGAACTCCCTGTAATTTTTAAGATTTCCTCAGAGTAATGCTCGAAAGTAATATGGATCTTTTTGTAAAAGGGCCCATGGTCATTATTCAGTTATTTTGAATGAAATGCACTTTCCATATTATATTCTTCTCCATAATTATTCTTTCATTTCTTAATTCAGCTTAATAAACCATTCGTACATATCCAATAAACAAGATTAATTATTCTTTAATACATACATACTCATAAATATACCACATAATCATTCTTTCGTAAATTTATTTTGCTCTTTGGACCTTCCTTTCATCCCTTGACAGATCCTCGAATATTAATAATATGAGAAACCCTGACGCTAACTTAGAACCTCACTTCGAGCAAGATACGTGTTTGGAAGAGCTTCAGGACCTTGAAGATAATCAAGATTGTAATCTGCCTCCGGATCTGTTAAGAATGATGAAACAGGAAGAAAAATAGATCCTGTCTCATTCGGACCTAGTGGAAGTTATTAATCTGGGGCACGAAGATGAAAAGAAAGAGGTGAAAATTGGGACAAGCATCTTCGTAAGAGGTGAAAATTGGGACAAGCATCTTCGTAGAAACCAGAAGAAATCTTATCAAGTTGCTTCAAGAGTTCCAATATATCTTCGCATGGTCTTACCAAGATATGCCCGACTTGAGCACTGACATTGTGGTACACAAACTCGCTATAAAGGAAGAAAGCAAACCCGTGCAGCAAAAACTTCGAAGGATGAGACCGGATGTGTTATTAAAAATAAAAGAAGAAGTCAAGAAACAATTTGACACCGATTTTCTCCAGGTAGTTAAATACTCTGAATGGGTAGCTAATATAGTCTCCGTTCCTAAAAATGACGGAAAGGTGCGCATGTGTGTGGACTATTGAGATTTAAATAAAGCTAGCCCAAAGGATAATTTCCCCTTACCTCACATCGACACGTTAGTCGATAACACAGCAGGACATTCTCTATTTTCCTTTATAGATGGTTTCTCTGGGTATAATCAGATAAAGATGGACCTTGAGGATATGATCAAAACCATATTTTTCACGCTATGGGGAACATTTTGCTACAAGGTGATGCCCTTCGAACTAAAAAATGCAGGGGCAACTTATCAAAGGGCCATAGTGACCTTGTTTCATGACATGATGCATAAGGAGATTGAAGTTTACGTCGATGACATGATTGCGAAATCCCAAACGGAGGAAGAACATGTAAGAATCCTGAGAAAGTTATTTGGAAGGCTAAGGAAATATCAATTAAAGCTAAACCCATAAAAGTGCACTTTCGGGGCCACATCAGGAAAATTGTTAGGCTTTATAGTCAGCAAAAGAGGAATTGAAATTGACCTGGATAAAGTCAAAGCCATACAGGAGCTACCACCACCCAGCACGCAAAAAGAAGTTCGAGGGTTCTTAGGAAGACTAAATTACATTGCTCGGTTCATTTCACAGTTGACTAAGAAATGCGATCCTATCTTTCGCCTGCTTAGAAAGCGCAACCCGGGTGTATGGGATGATGAATGTTAGGAAACCTTTAACAAGGTCAAAGATTATTTATCCAAAGCTCCCATCTTGGTACCTCTAATTCCTAATAAGTCATTGATCCTGATCTTGACAGTCTTTGAAAATTCCATGGGATGCCTACTAGTCCAACATGATGAATCCGAAAAGAAGGAAAGAGCGATATATTATCTCAGCAAGAAATTCACTGATTACGAGACGCGATATTCGCCAATTGAAAAATTATGTTGTGCACTAGTCTGGACTACACGTAGATTAAGACAATACATGTTATATCATACCACTTGGTTTATCTCGAAATTAGATTGTCTGAAGTACCTAATGGAGTCAGCTGCATTGAATGGGAGATTGACTCGATGGCAAATCTTGCTCTCGAAATTCGACATAGTCTACGTCAATCAGAAAGCAATATAAAGGAGTTCGATAGTAAACTTCCTAGCCAGTAGGGCTTTAGACGACTATGAACCGATAAACTTCGATTTCCCGAATGAAGATTTAATGTATATTGCGACTACTGAAGGGGCAATAACGGTAGAACGACCTTGGAGATTGAATTTTGATGGAGCTTCAAATGACACAGGTAATGGGGTCGGGGCAGTCTTGGTATCACTAGAAGGAGAGCACTACCCTTTTACCAACAAACTTGATTTTGATTGCACAAACAACATGGCTGGATACGAAGCATCTATCTTGGGTATCCGTGCGGCCATGGAGCGGGGAATCAAAATTTTGGAGATTTATGGAGACTCTGCACTGGTAATCTATCAACTCAAAGGAGAATGGGAAACAAGGGATTCTAAGCTAGTGGATTACCGCAGATTGGTCATCGAGTTGATCACGGAGTTCAATGACGTCACATTCCATTATCTCTCACGAGAAGAAAACCAGGTGGTCGATGCTCATGCCAATATTCTTTAATTTGTGAGAGATTGAAAGTACCCCGAGCAAGCCTCAGAAAATGAAAAGAGGACATTAAGAAGACTGGCCAGTGAATATGTCCTAGACGGGGAAATCTTGTACAAGAGGAGAAAAGATCAAGTGTTGCTGAGATGTGTCGATGCAATTGAAGCTAAGAAGATCTTAGAAAAAGTTCACGAAGGCATTTTTGGGACACACGCCAATGGTTTCACAATGGCCCGGTAAATAATGAGAGTTGGGTATTACTAGTCTACTATGGAGGGCGATTGCATCAATTATGTCAAGAAGTGTCATAAGTGTCAGATCTATAGAGACAAGATTCATGTACCTCCATCACACCTTCATGTCATGACCTCTCCCTAGCCTTTTTCTATGTGGGGCATGGATGTCATCGGGCCAATTTCTCCAAAGGCTTCCAATGGCCATGGATTCATTTTTGTGGTGATTGACTACTTCACTAAATGGGTAGAGGCAACCTCATATGCAAATGTTACCAAGTCTGCAGTTAGCAAGTTCCTGGAAAAAGAAATTATTTACCGATACGGGATGCTTGAAAGGATTATATCCGACAATGCCCTGAATTTGAACAATAGCACGATAGCAGAAGTTTGCGAATAGGTCAAAATCAAACATCATAATTCTTCACCCTATCGCCCAAAAATGAATGGAGCTGTGGAGGCAGCTAATAAGAACATCAAGAAGATTGTGGCAAAAATGACTGAGACTTACAAAGACTAGCACGAAAAACTACCATTTGCCCTCTTTGCCTACAGAACTTCAGTCAGGACCTCTACTGGGGCAACACCATTCTCATTGGCATATGGTATGGAAGCAATATTACCTATTGAGGTTGAAATACCTTCTCTTCGAGTCTTAACCGAGCTTCAACTAGATAAGGCTGAATGGATCCAAGCTCGATATGATCAGTTGAATTTAATCGAGAAAAAGAGATTAAAAGTCATTCGCCATGGCCAGATGTACCAAAAAAGAATGATTCGAGCTTACGACAAAAAGGTTCGTCCCAGGGAATTCTATGAGGGAGATCTAGTTTTGAAAAAGATACTTCCTATACATAAAGATTTTCGTGGAAAATGAATGCCCAATTGGGAAGGACCTTATGTGGTAAAGAAAGCTTTCTCAGGAGGAGCTCTCATCCTACCAGAAATGGACGGCAAGGATCTGTACAACCCCATCAATTCAGACTCGGCAAAAAAATACTTTGCCTAAAAAAAAAAGGGGATTGAGATGAAAACCCGTAAAGGGCGTCTCGAAAAAAAAAAGGGTTCAGGATGAAAACCCGCAAAGGGTGTCCTGGAACCAAGGAAATTTTGAGTTGAAAACCCACAAAGGGCGGCTCAGATCCAAGAACGGGTCGACGAGATGGAGTAAGGTTACAACTTGAAAACATTAACAAAGCACTCTATATCTTCTAGACACACATCTGAGCTAGGAATGATTCTCAAGCAAGTCGGCGCAGAATAGCTCATTTTGCGATATCCGGGGCAACTAATTATCCTTTATTGTATACTTGACAATTTTCGACTAATGTTGTTTCATTTGATCCTCTTTTTAATAAAATTTTCAAATACGACTTTGTTCCTGCACAATTTTGTTCAAGCATTTCGGATCTAAATAACGGGTAATGAACTAATAAATCTTACAAAAAGTTATGAGCATTATTCTGGAATTTTCGAAAATTACAGAGGTCCGAAACAAGATCACCAATGGGTAGACAAAATTAAAAACAAGCAGTCCAAGAATAGCCTAGAAGGAGATGGAGCAACACATCGATGATAGAATTTGGACGAGCGATAAACCATGCCAACCTAAATAATAATAAATAAATATGACATTCATCATACACATTCATGCAAGTTAGGAGCATTTAATTCATTCTAATCGTGACCTTCTAATTTGGGACTACATAGAGACTCATAGGAGCATATTTCACAGGTCACATCCCCGCCACATGGCGAGATGAATCATTAAGATCACCGAGGAAAAGTTGAAAAGGAGTAGGACTCCAATACCTTACCCCGATCACAGGGTAGATTGCGATCATCCACAAACAGCGATGTGGTCATCTTCCTGATGAGATACTGAGAAGTAGACCAAATCAATGAAAAGGCTCAAAGCGAGCAAATCTTTGAACCCCAACTTCTTGATGAGATACTAAGAAGCAGGTCGAAATAATAAAATGGTTAGCTTCTTGATGAGATACAGAGAAGTATACCAACTCAGGGCTCGATGTGATCAAATCTTCGAATCCCAGCTTCCTGATGAGATACAAAGAAGCGGATTGAAACAAGTAAGGCGGTCATCTTCCTGATGAGATACAAAGAAGAATACCAACTTAGGGCTCGATGCGAGCAAATCTTCGAACCCCAACTTCCTGATGAGATACTGAGAAGCAAGTCGAAGCAATAAAATGGTCAGCCTCCTGATGAGATACTGAGAAGTGAAACAAATTTGTCTTTCGGATGAGATACAGAGAAGCGAATTGAAACAAACGACGCAGTCATCTTCCTGATGAGATACTGAGAAGAAGACCAAATCAAACCCACGCTCGATGTGAGCAAATCTTCGAACCCCAGCTTGTTGATGAGACACTGAGAAGCAGGTCGAAGCAATAAAAGGTTAGCTTCCTGATGAGATATTGAGAAGTGGACCAAATTCATCTTCCTGATGAGATACAGAGAGGTGAATTGAAATAAACAACGCAGTCATCTCCTTGATGAGATACTGAGAAGAAGACTAAATCAAACCCACGCTCGATGTGAGCAAATCTTCGAATCCCAGCTTCCTGATGAGATACTGAGAAGTAGGTCGAAGCAATAATTGGTTAACTTCCTGTTGAAATATTGAGAAGTGAACCAAATTCGTCTTCTTGATAAAACACAGAGAAGTAGGTTAAAAACCAAGTGATATGGTCGTCTTTCTGATGAGATACTAAGAAGAAGGCCAAGCCAATGAAACAAGACCCAAAGACTACGGTGATGAATTCCAATCTCCTTGAAATTTCAAGGGAATGGAGTGAAATTACAGTAGCAAATTTTGTCTTTTTTTTTAAAATTGCCTAAGGGCAAGATGGAATTACAACATCAAGGATGTAGAAAGGTAGATGCAGCGGAGATTGGACGACTGACAAACGAAAGGTGAGCTGATTGAAAGAAGAGCATCAAAGGGAGGAGACCTGACAAATTGGGCGTCCTTTTAGTCTTTGCCCTGTTCCTGTTACATAGCAACGAGCAAAGAGGGGTAGCTGTTGAAGTCCAATTTTAACCGGGCTCGTGGGTTGGGTTAAGCCTTTTATTTTAAGATTGGGTTTAAATTGATTCAAATTTATCTTTTAAATTTAAATTTGCTTTAAATTTAAATTTAATTAAAATTTAAATTGATTTAAAACTTAATTAAATTAAAAGTCCAAAAACAAATACAAAGTCCAAATTACAATCTTGGACCCAATTTGGCCAAATCCAAAAGACTCAAATACTAACAACCCAAATGGCCCAAAATCCAAAACCCATTTACACCCTAAACCCATAAAATCTACTACTGTTACTGCCTGCATTTCAACCTATCAGGACACGCCAAGTCAGCATTGACCAGACCCAAGTTGCCACCTCTAGCTTCAACTTTCTCCTGCACTGCCGATTGCCATGGCCACCACTGTCATTTTTTTACCTGCAAGGAAAAGATGCACATTTAGTTGCAAAAAAACAAATTGTAATAATTGTGAAAATGACTATAAAGCCAGAAAAAGTCTTGTACTAAGGGGGTTTTTTGGAGAAATCAATACACGGTTACTGACTTTTGTTCTTACGAACACCACAAATCAATAGCAAGCAAAGATATTGGAATAGACCTAAGGCGACAAACACAAGTTCAAACCAGATCTCAAAACCAGAGTGCATCGAAACGTCAGGTACAGTTTCAATATGTGTTACTACTATTTGTGATGTATAAGGCAAACCCATTTAGTTTCTATAATATACATTAATGTGTGTAATAAGATTCCTACTGTCATCATTTATTACTGTTATTTGTTTCGAAAGTGGTAATAAATATATTAATTCATTTAAAAGAGCATTAATAATAAAGATAAATACATTATTTATAATAGAAATTAATGGTATTAATATTTTCAACAAATAATAATATATGTAATAATGATAACATTAATAATTAATAATATTAATAATAACATTAATTAAAAAAATAACAAAAAAACTGAAAAGACGAAGGGACGTACCTGGTTGCTGTCGTCGCCGCCGTTGCTGGAGCCGCAACTAGAGTCTTCAGAACCACTATCTTCGAACATGCAAAAAAGGGGAAATCAAAGGAACTGATTTAATTTTGTCAATGGTTTTTAAAAATATATATATATATATGTTTTTTAAAGATCTGGGGAACAAAAACTCAGATCTAGAAATTTTCATATTAAATAAACTAATGGTTTTTTTTTTAAATAAAAAGAGAAAGGTTACAAAAAGAAAGAAAATGAATAAAAAAGGAATTTTTTACCTTTAAATCATGGTCGACGGTCGAAGACGGAGGCAAACGGCGACGCGTGGCGACCACACGCGGTGCACGCCGAAGGACTGACCGACCAGAGTTTGGTCGGCCATGGAGAGAGGAAAAAGTTTTTGAGAGAGTTTTAGGGATTTTTTGAAGAAAGGAAGAAGAAAATGAAAAGAAAATGAACTTAAAATTGTTTTTATAAAAGACCAAAACGACGTCGTTTTGGTCTAGGCTCTTAAGCCCCAAAACGGAGCCGTTTTACTTGTTAAACCCATGGCCGACCCGATCTAACCCGACCCGCCTAGAGGATCCGCGTGTTTTAAGAAAAGAGATATTTATGCATTTGGTCCTTCCGTATTTTTTGATTGTTTCAATTTAGTCCTTTTGTATTTTTAATTAATTTTAAATTGGCCTAATAATTTTTAATGCTTGTCAATTTAATCCCTCGACTTTTTGAAAGCACCAAGAGTTGCCACGTGTCATAATTTTGGGTTATTTATGCAAATAGTCCTCTTATTTTCAATTTATTTTAATTTAATCCTCAAATTAGGTTCTATTTAATTACAAAATTGGTCCAAAAATTTTTCATGGTTTTCAAATTAGTCCTTTGACTTTAGGAAGCCTGAGGGGCTGCCATGTGTCACTTGTTTTTGGTTTATTACACGGAAGGTCCCTAAACTGTCCAAAAATTCCATTTTTCCTCGAAACTTCTAAAAATTTCATTTTGACCCCAAAACTTCAAAAAATTCCATTTTGCCCCCAAACTTCCAAAAATTTCATTTTTGAGCCTAAAACTTCCAAAAATTCCATTTTTCCCTTAAACTTCCAAGAATTCCTTTTTTGACCTCGAAACTTCCAAAAATTTCATTTTTACCCCAAACTTCCAAAATTTCCATTTTTAACCCCAAAACTTCTAAAAACTCCATTTTTACCCCCAAACTTCCAAAAATTCTATTTTCGACATCAAAACTTCCAAATATTCCATTTTTACCCCCAAACTTCCAAAAATTCCACTTTCAACCTCAATACTCTCAAAATTACCCTTTTATCCCCGAATGTCTAAAAATTTCATTTTTAACCCCAAACTTTCCCAAAATTACCATTTTGTCCCCGAGAATCCAAAATTACCATTTTACCCCCGGGTATTCGAAAGTCTCATTTTCAACTCCGATTGCATCATTTTTTCTTCATCATCGATATTTGCATTTAATTTAACTATTATGCACTCGTATTTTGCTTTTTTCAATTTTTTACTATTTATCTTCTTATTTATCTTACTTCGTGTTATTTAATATCCATTATTAACTGCTTATTCATATTAAACTCGCATGTTTGTTTTAAAAATTACTTTCATAAAAACTTTAAAATCGAGGTAATATTCTTTTATTTCGAGTTTCAAAAATTTGCGCCTTAACTTACTAGGTGCAATTTTTCTTCAAATCGAAATAATCGAATTCCCTTAATCGAGGCAATGTTTCCTTATCTTCGATTCTGAAATTTGTGCCTTAACTTACTAGGTGCAACCTTTCTTCAAATCGAGATAATCGAATATCCTTTTCCCAAAAATTTAAAAAGTTTTACAAAGGAAAGCTCGTTATTTCTGGATCTTGAAATGTTGTGTCCTAACTCACTGGACGTAACTTTCTTCCTCGATCACTTTGAAATAGCGGGACATCCAAACAAACTTGATTTCTTTTAAACCTAACTCATGCATTCAAGGATCGTATTTTAAACTTTATTCGAGCTTTCAAAATTTTACAAATAAGACCCGAAAATAATCAATACGGTACCAATTTTGGGCGTATGAGGGTGCTAACCCTTCCTCATGCGTAACCGACTCCCGAACTTGTTATTCTGGATTTTGAAGACCTACATGTTTTCAAAACAGTTTTTTAAAAAAACATCTTGTGGTGATCCAATCACACCGAAATAAAGATTGGTGGCGACTCCCATTTTCCAGCATTAAAATAATTTTCAAAACACGTCATTTTCAGAAAAAGGATGGTTTCGACAAAGTTATATATAAAAATTATGTTGAACAAGTTATGTTTAATAAATTACTTTAATTTGTTAATTTCGTTATTTTGTTATAAATAGATGTCTTTCTTTCATGAGAAAATCATCCATTTTGAAGTACAAATATAAAGATTATTTGAATTTTAAAATGATTCATTTTGATATTAGTGTAACAATGAAAATGAGGGTAAATTGAGCTATAACTTCTACGAAATAACTTGTGTCGAAATGTTTATTTTTGGGAAAACAAACAGGTCTCAGACAACTTTTTTTTTTTAAAAAAATTGAAAGTTGGAAAAATGGGAGTCGCCACCAATCTTTTTATTTGGTTTGATTGGATCACCATAAAATGTTTGAAATCCGTTTTGAAAAATATTTTGGTCTTCGAAATCTAGAAAATGGGTTTGGGAGTCAGTTACGTTTGAGGAAGGATTAGCACCCTCACACGCCCAAAATTTGTACCACATTGATTATTTTTGGGTCTTAATTTAAAATTTTGAAAACTCGAATAAAATTTAAAATACGATCCTTAAATGCATAAGTTATTTTGATGTACATGTTAAAGAAAGAAATCGATTTTCATTTAGAGGTCTCGCTATTTCGAAGTGATTGAAGAAGAAAGTCACGTCCAATGCGTTAGGACAGAGCGTTTCAAGATCCGAAAATAACGAGCTTTCCTTCCTAGCAGTTTTTAAACCTTGAAAAGGGTATTCGATTATTTCGGTTTGAAGAAAATTCGCTCCTGGTAAGTTAAGGCACAAATTTTTGAAACACGAAATAAATGAATATTGTCTCGATTTTAAATATTTGTATTTCGAAGGAAAATAAAAGAATGACTTTAATTAAAATATAGAGATAAAAATGAGCATGCAAATTAAATACGAGTTAGGTAATTAATGACAAAATTAAATAGCACAAAGCACGAACGATTATACGAATTAATAAATATACAAAAATAGATATAAGAAAAATAAAATACGAATCATGAATCAAAATAAATGAGAAAAATACAAGTTTAATTTAAAAAAAAAGTTAAAAATTTATATACAAAAGTCGAATAAAGGAAAAAATGGGGTCGAAAATGAAGTTTCGAAGAGTTCGGGGTTAAAATGCAATTTTAAAAAGTTTTAGGGGTAAAAATGTCATTTTATAAGAGTTCGGGGCAAAAATGTGATTTTTGAAAAGTTCGAGGTAAAAATGTAAATTTTAAAAGTTTAGGCGTAAAAATATAATTTTTAGAAGTTTAGGGGTAAAAATGTGATTTTTGGAAGTTCGAGGGTAAAAATGTAATTTTTTAATGTTCGAGGGTAAAAATGTATTTTTTAAAAAGTTTAGGGGTAAAAATGTATTTTTGTAAGTTTAGGGGTAAAAATGTAATTTTTAAGAACTTCGAGGGATAAAAATGTGATTTAAAAAGTTTAAGGGTTAAAATGTAATTTTGGAAAAGTTTAAGGTCTAAAATATGATTTTTGGATAGTTTAGGGATCTTTTGGGCAATAAAACCAAAAAGATGGGACACAAGGTAACTTCTCAGGCATTCTGGGGTTAAAAGACCAATTTGTAAATCTTTTAAAATTTCTGGGTTAATTTAAAATAAAACAAAACTTGATTTAAGGATGAAATTAAAACAAATCAAAAATAAAAAGGACCATTTGCACAAATAAACCAAAAATAGACACGTGGCAGCTTCTCAGTCTTCAAAAATGGTTAAAGGACTAAATTGAAAATGAAATAAAATTAATGGGCAACTTTAAAATGAATCAAAAATACAAAAAGGATGAGATTGTAAATTTGAAAAAAAAGAGAAAGGACTAGAGGGGTAAATAATTCATCCTTCAAAATCAGGTGGATCCCAGCTTGGAGCGGGTCGGGTTAGATCGGGCAGCTTGAAACGGCGCCGTTTTGAGCATCTTTAAGCCATGCCAAAACGATGCCATTTTGGATGGCTATAAATAGGCCTTTTTCTTAAAAAAAAACCATTTTAACACCAGCTTTCAAAAAAAAAAACCCTCTTCCCTTTCAAAAAAAGCTCTCAAGCTTCTCCTTGGCCGGCCGAGCTTCGATCACCCGTCCGATCACCGATCTGCTATGCGCTGTCGTCATTCGCCAAGCTCCGCCGTACACAGTGGTGCCAAGGGTAAAAAACCTTCCTTTTTCATATATTTTTTTATTTATTTCTCTTTTAAAAACTAGATCTAGGGCTAGATCTAAATAGATCTAGACTAGATCTTCAAAGAAACCAAGGTGCGATTTTTTGTAAAGAATATAATCAAATCTGACTTTGTTTATTAACAAAAGCACTAGATCTAGGATTTGTAAACCAGATTTTCGAAAAGGAGAGATGTTGATTCTTACTTCCTTCTTTTTTAATCTGTTTTCATTTAGTTTTTAAATCTGTTCTTGTTTTCTTGTTAGTATTCAGGTACGTTTTTGACAAACTCTTGTGTACGAGAGCCTTCGTGAACAAAGACGAACTCCGAGCCTCCATTCGCGACATAGTCGACGACGGTTGGGATTTAGGTGCGTCTTTTAGAATTTCTTTTTATTTTATTTATTAACATTATTTACGTTTCAAACTTTTCTAAAAATAATAAATACACATTAAGTATATATTAATGCCTAATAAATAAAAAACAAAGCATACTTATACTTAAATAAAATGTTTCGAATACATAAACAATAAATTATATACCTTGATCGAAGATTGAATTACTTGGGAACTGATTTGTATTTTGATATTAAATGCTTTGTCTTGAATGCTCTGTGAATTGAATGTATTTGTTTTGTATTGATTTCCAACGTGAAGAAAAAAAAGTCCCCTACAGATTTTGCATTTTTGCTGTATATAGGTATTTTTACAATCATTGTAATTTGTCC
Source organism: Kokia cookei (assembly GCA_039519145.1). Taxonomy (NCBI): domain Eukaryota; kingdom Viridiplantae; phylum Streptophyta; class Magnoliopsida; order Malvales; family Malvaceae; genus Kokia; species Kokia cookei. The sequence goes on along the minus strand of CM076907.1, from coordinate 15,340,854 downwards.
TTTTGTCATTGAAACTGCTGACATCTTTTCTTAAACTTGCTCTGCAAATGGCAATGGCGGTGATGGGAGTCTTCGGTGGTGGCAGATGGTGAGTAGCCCTGGGTGACATGGCAAACTCTAAATGGTTGGGCAGGATGGCTGGCAGCACAAGTTGCTGCATTGCTTTGGCTTAGGTTTAGAGTTTGGGCTATTCGGGCCTATTTGTAATTGGGTCAAGGGTAATCGGGCTTGGTTTGGGTTTGTAATTAGACATTAAAAATTTGTAAAAGACACATTTTAAATTTAAAATAAATTTAAATTTAAAATTTGTTTTTTGGGTTTTAATTGGAATGGGCCCTGTCAAATTGGGCCTACAACAGCTGCCCCACTTTGCTCGTTGTTGTGTAACAGGAACAGAGCAAAGACCAAAAAGAGGCCCAATTTTGTCATGTCTCATTTCTTTGACGTTCTTTTTTTAGCTGGCCCACCCTTCGCTTTGTCGGTCATCCAACTTTGCTGCATCTACTTCTCTACATCTTCGGGACTGTGACTCTATCTTACCTTAAGGCAATTTCAAAAAAGCAGAATTTGCTACTGTAGCTTCACTCAATTCGCTTGCAACTTCAAGGAGATTGAGATTTGTCACCATAGTCTTTGATTTAATCTACTAACGCTTCAAGGTAGAAAATTCACCATTACGTCTTCAATCTGTTCCTGTTCGACTTTAGGGTATAAGATTCGCCATTGTGGCTTCAATCTTTCCTGTCACTTTTCTAAGGTGTAAGGTTTGCTGTTGTGGCCTAAACCTTTCCCTTTATGTCTTCATGGTATTAGATTTGTCGTTGCGACCTCAATCCTTCCCATCACATCTTTTAAGGTACCGGGTTCGCCGTTGTGAAGTCAACCTTTCCCTTTGTATCTTCGTGGTATCGGGTTTGTCGTTGCGACCTCAACCTTTCCCATCACATCTTCTTAGGTACTGGATTCGTCGTCGCGGCCTCAATCTTTCCGTTCATCTCTTCATGGTATTGGGTTCGCCGTTGCGGCCTCAACCTTTCCACACATCTTTTAAAGTACCGGATTCGCCGTTATGGCCTTAATCGTTCCCATCACATATTCTAAGGTACCAGGTTCTCTATTGCCGTCTCAACCTTTCCCTTCATATCTCCATGGTACCGAGTTTACCGTTGCGGCCTCAACCTTTCCCATCACATCTTCTTAGGTATCGGGTTCGCCATTGCATCCTCAACCTTTCCCTTTGTATCTTTGTGGTACCGGGTTCATCGTTATGGCCTCAACCTTTCCCATCACATCTTTTTAAGTACTGGATTCGCCGTCGTGGCCTCAATCCTTCCCTTCATCTCTTCATGGTACTGGGTTAGCCGTTGTGGCCTCAACCTTTCCCATCACATCTTCTTAGGTACCAGGTTCACCGTTGCGGTCTCAACCTTTCCCTTCGTATCTTCATGGTACCGAGTTCGTCGTTGCAATCTCAACCTTTCCCATCACATCTTCTTGGGTACCAGGTTCGCCATTGTGGCCTCAACCTTTCCCTTCACATCTTTTAAGGTTCCGGATTCGCCATTGCGGCCTCAATCCTTCCCTTCAAACCTTATGAATATGCTTTCATGGACCTCTATGCAGGTCAGGTTGTTATGATGCTTTGATCAGAATGAATTACATGTCCCTAAGTAAATGATTGTGCATGATTGATGTCAGATTCAATTTTATTAGTTCTTTTTTCTGTTTTCGTCTCTGATGTGATATAGTCTATCGCTCGTTGCAGTTTTGTCACTAGTGTACCACCCTGTCTTCTTTTAGCTTGAACTTGCTTGTTTTCAAGTCAATTTTCCAATTGGTAGTCCTATTTCGGGCCCTTGTACTATTTAGAAAATTCTAGAGTAATGCTCATGGATCTTTGTATGATTCATATTATTAGTTCATTATCCGTTATTTTAAATGCAAAATGCTTGAACGAGATTATGAAAGAATAAAGTCGAAATTTATTGAAGATACAATTCAAAAGAAAAGATCAAAAGGAGGCAAATTTTGGTCAAGAATTACCAAGTATACAACAAAAGACGGTTAAATGCCCTGGATATCGTAGGATAAGCTTCTCTGAGCCGACTCGCTGAGAATCATTCTAAGCCCAGATATGTGTCTAGAAGACCTGGAGTGCTTCGTTGATGCTTCAAGCTATAATTTTCTTCCATCTTGTTACAATTGAGGGAGAAACAATCACTTCGAACCCGTTCTCGATGGAGAAACAATCACTTTCATCTTGTTACAAGCTGTAACTTTCTTCCATCTTGTTACAATTGAGGGAGAAACAATCACTTCGTTGAGTTCAAGATGCCCTTTGTGGGTTTTCGTCTTGATCTTTTTTTTGAGACGCCCTTTATGGGTTTTCATCTTTTTTTTAGGCGAAGTATTTTTTCACCGAGTCCGAGTTGATGGGGTTGTGCAGATCCTTTACCGTCCATTTCTGTTATAATGAGAGCTCTTCTTGAGAAAGCTTTCTTTACCATGTAAGGTCCTGCCCAGTTGGGCATCAATTTCTCGCGGAAGTCTTTATGTATGAGAAGTATCTTTTCAAAACTAGATCTCCCTCATGAAATTCTCTAGGATGAACCTTTTTGTCATAAGCTCGAATCATTCTTTTCTGATACATCTGACCATAGCAAATAGCTCTTAACCTCTTTTCTTCGATTAAATTCAACTGATCATATTGGGTCTGGATCCATTCTACCTCATCTAACTGTAGCTCAGTCAAGACTTGAAGGAAAGGTATTTCGACCTCGATAGGTAAGATTGCTCCCATGCCATATACTAGTAAGAATGATGTTGCCCTAGTAGAGGTTCTGATTGAAGTTCTGTAAGCAAGGAGAGCAAATGGTAGTTTTTCGTGCCAGTCTTTGTAGGTCTTAGTCATTTTCGCAACAATCTTCTTGATGTTTTTGGTAGTTGCCTCTACAGCTCCATTCATCTTCGGGCAATAGGGAGACGAATTGTGATGCTTGATTTTGAATTGCTCACAAACTTCCGCTATTGTGCTATTGTTCAAATTCAAGGCATTTGTTAGATATGATCCTCTCTGGCATCCCATATCGGTAGATGATCTCTTTTTTCAAGAACTTACTAATCGTAGATGTTGGCGTAAGAAGCTACTTCTACCCATTTGGTGAAATAGTCGATAACCATGAGGATAAATTTATGACCATTAGAAGCCTTTGGAGAAGTTGGCCCAATGACATCCATGACCCACATAGAAAATGGCCAATGAGAAGTTATGACATGAAAGTGTGATGGAGGTATATGAATCTTGTCTCCATAGATTTACTACTTTTGGCACCTCTTAGCATAATTTATGCAATCTTCTTCCATGGTAGACCAGTAATACCTAAATCTCATATCTGCCTGGCCATTGTGAAACCATTGGCGTGTGTCCCACAAATGCATTCATGAACTTCTTCTAAAATCTTTCTATTTTCAACTGCGTCACCACATCTTAGCAACACCTGATCTTTTCTTCTTTTGTACAGAATTTTCCCATCTAGGACATATTCATTGGCAAGTCTTCTTAATGTCTTCTTTTCATTTTCAGAAGCTTGCTTGGGGTATTTGCAATCTCTTACATACTGAAGAATATCTTGATACCATGGGCGGTGAGTCCTTTTTTCTTTTTCAATATCATAACAATGCCATCGACATAAACTTCAATTTTTTTATGCATCATGTTATGAAACAAAGTTACCATAGCCCATTGATAAGTTGCCTCTGCGTTCTTAGTTTAAAAGGCATCACCTTGTAATAGAATGTTCCCCAAGGCGTGACAAACGTGATTTTCTCCATATCTTCAGGATCCATCCTTATCTGGTTATACCCGGAGAAACTGTCCGTGAATGAAAATAAGGAGGGACCTGTTGTATTATCTACTAAGGTGCTGATACAAGGTAATGGAAATTTGTCCTTTGGGCTAGCTTTATTTAAGTCCCGGTACTCCATACACATACGCACTTTCCACTTTTTTAGGAACAGGGACTATGTTAGATACCCATTCTGATTACTACTTGGAGAAACCAAGTGTCCAATTGCTTTCTAACCTCCTCTTTTATTTTCAATAACACATAGGGTCTCATCCTTCGAAGCTTTTGCTGAACAGGCTTGCATTCTTACTTTATGGGGAGTTTATGTGCCACAATGTCAGTACTCAGGCCTGACAGGTCTTGGTAGGACCATGCGAATACGTCTTGGAACTCTTGAGGCAACTCGATAAGATCTTTTTTGATTTCTAAGGAAATGCTTATCCCAATTTTACGTCTCTCTTTTCATCTTCGTTCCCTAGGCTTACATCTTCCACCGATTCTAAATGAGGCAAGATTTATTTTTCTTCTTTTTCCATCATTCTTAACAGATCAGGAGATAAATTACAATCTTGATCAAATTCAAAAATCCTGAAGTTCCTCTAAACAAATATCTTGCTCAAAATAAGGCTCTAAGTGAGCATCAGGGTCACTCATATTATTAATACTCAAGGACCTGTCAAAGGAATAAAGGAGGTCCAAAGAACAAAATAAATTTACAAAAGAATGATTATATAGTATGAGTATGAGTATGTTTGTCAAATTTGTCAAGAATGTATGTATTAAAGAATGATTAATTTTGTTTATGGGATATGTAAGAACTATTCGTAGAGTTGTATTAAGAATGAAAGAATAATTAGTGAAAGATTTACCATGTAAGAAAAGATACATTTTCATTCAAAATAACCAGATAATGATCATGGGCCCTTTTACAAAAAGATTCATATTGCTTTCGAGCCTAAAGCAATAGGTGTGTTCTAAGCATTACTTTAAAGAAGCCCTAAAGACTATAGGGAGTTCCTCTACAGTCCAGTTGTCGAGAGTACTCCAGAGGGTGAAAGGACGAATTTCTGTTGAGCGTCCTTCTCTATTTTCTTCCTCGACAACATTGATGCACAAATCTTCATTGATCGCATTCACTCCCTGATTGGGATGGTTAGGCAAAGGGTTTCCCACCTCATTGGGTGCAGATGACTTGTCAAATCTTATTTTGTTTTTCTTGATCATTTTCTCCACCAACTTTTTGAAATTGAAGCAATTCTCAATAGAGTGTCCTACTACCCCGTCATGGTACTCGCATCGAGCATTCGCATCATACCATTTCGGGAATGGGGGCAATACTAGATCTGAGAAATATGGAGCAACTGCGTGCTGATCATATAGCTACTGATAAAGCTCTTTGTATGTCACTGGGATGGGCTTGAACGAGGTTCTTTCAATATTCAGCCTTGAGCTTGGTCCTGACCTTGGAGGATTTTAGTTGTTGGTCATTGGCGCATTCGATGGCGTCATCATGATCGATCCTACGTGGTTCGGCCTGTACATGCTTGCATTATTTATTTCACTCTTTTTTCTTGAAAGCAGGTCTCCTGGCACTCTCCCCAGCGTCTATCTTCCCACTTTTGATCACATTTTCGATCATTTCTCCGGACATGACAATGTCAAAGAACCTTTTAGTGGCATTCCCCAACATATTGTTAATGAACAGAGCCTTCAAGGTATTGGCAAACAACACTGTCATTTCTTTTTCCAACAGAGGTGGTTGCACTTGAGTTGCCAAATCCCTCCACCTTTGGGTATATTGCCTGAAGCTTTCATTAGGCTTCTTCTCCATATTCTGTAATGTGATCCTATCGGGGATTATGTCGATAACATAATCGAACTGCTTCATAAAAGTCTGTGCCAAGTCTTTCCATGAACCTATTTTTCCACGACTAAGCTGATTATACCATCTTGCGGTAGAACCTACCAAGCTGTCTTGGAAACAGTGGATAAGTAATTGGTTATTATGGATGTGTCCCGTCATTTTTTTACAGAACATGGTGATGTGAGCCTCTGGGCAACTCGTCCCGTTATATTTTTCAAATTCTGTGCCTTGAATTTAGGCGGGCTAGGTCTAGGACCAAACTTAACTCCTTGGCATTCATCTCATAGAAGTTTTTAGATCCTTGCATTACTTGGATTTTCTCGTCCAACACTTTTTATTTTTCCTCCATTTGTCTAGGGAGGTCCATTCTTATTTCATCAAAGTCAAGAACACCAGCATTTGCGACATTTTCTCCTAGGTTGGATCCTGACCCCATTGGACAATTATTTGGTCTCGATGTACTAGTGGGATGTTGTTGCGTTCTTATTGTGATAGGAGCACTCTGCGTATATGCTTCAGGTGGGATTTGATTGTATAAAGGAGTAAAGTCTGGGGGATTAACAAGATCCTCTTCTTCTTCCTCTAGATTTATTGCGGGACCTTTTCCTTTATCAACCCTCTCTTTTAGCATTTGGGCTAATTGATTATATCCCTTTGATCCTTCATGTATTGTTGCATCCTTTCCATTTGATCTCGTAATTGTGCATGCATTTTCTCCTGCATGTCTTTTTGTGTTTGCTCATGCCTTTCAATCCTTTGTTCCATCACTTTTGATTTCGTGCGAGTGTAGTAACGATGAGGGTTCTCAATGGTTTCGATATAACTGTTTCAGGTCTAATTTATTAGGTGCATGTTTTTTGAATTTAATGTATGTTAACATATGCAATGCTTATGAATATATGCATAAGAAAAGTATTGACTTATGGTTCAATTCTATTAGAAAACTTTACTAGAAAACAAATTCCTTTACATAAAACAGATACGTATATGGTTGTGACGTAGTATTCAGGAACTTTAATCTTTTCTAAAAGTCATTTACCTTGGTTTGTCTCTGACTCTTGGTCCAAAAATATCAGTTTGAATGGTTGAGTGATAGGTTACATCTCCTTCTTAGACCAACACTTGGTTGGCTACGTGATCATCATTTTCGTCTTATTTATTTGGCAAATCATCGATTTTCCTTTTTCTTTCTTTGTCATGCATACCCGACCATATTGTCTTTTATTTTATCAAGGAACTCGTTTTCTTATGATCAACTTTTTATTTAGTAATTGAACTTAGAACTATACCTTTCTTGATATAGGGATGTAATGCAAACGCATGTAAACAAAGGAGAACACAAGTTTATATACAGACATGAAAACGAAGAACCTAGGCTAGGGAGATTGCTAACGGTTTATGGTGATTGATATAGGGAGATTTCATCCTAAGGTAGGCACTTAAAGCTCATTATATGCAGTTTATGTTCTAGAGTAGGGGTACCTAAACCAAAAGAATTCCTTAATCCTCACCCATTATAGGCTCATACGAACAAGTTCGATTTAGGGGGACACATTTCCCACATGTTTGCACGAAAGTGAAAACTTCATGAAAACATGGGTACGAATGTAATCCCGAAAGTGATCCACTATCCTACATAGAGGTGAAAACCTCTCGAATGAGTAGTTTCTCGCTTCCACTTAAAGGGACAGTAACAGATGCATATGAATGCAAACTTATACTAGCAGGTATGGACATAATAAAGCATCACACGAAATTTAAAGGATCGTATTTTAAACAAAATCGATTATTTAAAAATTTTAACAAAATACTCGAAAATAATCGGCTTTTGGCTTGACTCTCTTTTATTTTAAAAAGTTCCCCAGCGGAGTCACCAAGTTGTCGAAACATTTATTTTTGGGAAAACAAACAGGTCTCGAACAATTTTTTTTTAAAAATTGAAAGTTGGAAAAATGGGAGTCGCCACCAATCTTTTTATTTGGTGTGATTGGATCACCATAAAACGTTTGAAATCCATTTTTAAAAATATTTTGGTCTTCGAAATCCAGAAAATGGATTCGGGAGACGATTACGTGTGAGGAAGGATTAGCACCCTCACACGCCCAAAATTGGTATCATATCGATTACTTTCGAGTCTTAATTTAAAAATTTGAGAACTGAAATAAAATTTAAAATACGATCCTTGAATCCATAAGTTATTTTCATGTACATGTTAAAGAAAGAAATAAATTATCATTTAGAAGTCTCGCTATTTCGAAGTGATCAAGGATGAAAGTCACGTCCAATGAGTTAGGACATAGCATTTCAAGATCCCAAAATAACGAGCTTTCCTTCGTAGCAAATTTTAAACCTTGAAAAGGGTATTCGATTATTCCGGTGAAGAAAATTTGCGCCTAGTAAGTTAAGCGCCTAGTAAGTTAAGGCACAAATTTTTGAAACACGAAATAAAGGAATATTACCTCGATTTTAAATATTTGTATTTCGAAGGAAAATAAAAGAATGACTTTAATTAAAATATAAATATAAGAATGAGCATACAAATTAAATACGAGTTAGGTAATTAATGACAAAATTAAATAACACAAAGCATGAACGATTATACGAATGAATAAATATACAAAAATAGATATAAGAAAAATAAAATACGAATCATGAATCAAAATAAATGAGAAAAATACAAGATTATTTTTAAAAAAAGTTAAAAATTTATATATGAAAGTCGAAGAAAGGAAAAAAAAAAAAAAGGGTAAAAAATGAAGCTTTGGAGAGTTCGGGGTAAAAATGTGATTTTTGAGAAGTTCGAGGTAAAAATGTGATTTTTGGAAGTTTGGGGGTAAAAATGTCATTTTTGGAAGTTTGGGGTAAAAATGTGATTTTTAGAAGTTCGAGAGTAAAAATGTGATTTTTGAGAAGTTCAAGGGTTAAAATGTGATTTTTGAGAGTTCAGGGGTAATAATGTAATTTTTTAGAAGTTTGAGGGTAAAAATGTGATTTTAGAAAAGTTTAAGGGTTAAAATATAATTTTGGAAAAATTTAGGGTCAAAATATGATTTTTAGATAGTTCAGGGACCTTTTGGTTAATAAAACCAAAAAGATAGGACACGTGGCAGCTTTTCAGGCATTCTAGGGCCAAAGGACCAATTTGTAAATCTTTTTAAATTACTGGGCTAATTTAAAATAAATCAAAATTTGATTTAAGGACGAAATTAAAACAAATCAAAAATAGAAAGGACCATTTGTACAAATAAACAAAAAAATAGACACGTGGTAACTTCTCAGGCTTTAAAAATGGTTAAAGGACTAAATTGAAGATGAAATAAAATTAATAGGCAATTTTAAAATTAATCAAAAATACAAAAAGGATGATATTATAAATTTGAAAAAAAGCGAAAGGACTAAATGGGTAAATAACCCATCCTTCAAAAGCACGCGGACCCGACGCTTTTGCATCATCACATTCCAAAATAGCATTTTGAATTTCTTCCTTTGTAAATGTAGCCTCCAAAGATAATGCTTCCCTTTTCCCTATTTGGTTGAAATTCATGTCCAAAATCATCCTCCCCAAATGGGTTGACAACTTAAAAACTTACTAAAGTGGCTGGACATTTTCAACTTCATCTCCTTTGGCTCGTTACTTCAATTTTCCCTGATCATTACCCCTTGAATCTCTTTTCTTTTGGATCTTATTTTGACCGCTTTGTGAAAAAATACGGAATTTGAGTCGCCTTCCTTAAGCCATGCCATTCTCGACTTTTTCCACCATAATGATTCTTTTAACTTTATAGCTTCCCATAACCATGTGTTCAGCTTTCTAACCTCCTCTTCCTCTGACTCATTTAGCTTTCTTTTCTCGCCTAAATCATCCATCTCCTTTAATCTATATTCCAAGGTTTTAAGGTTACCTTCTAAATTATACCCTTCCTTTTCATTCCATTGCTTCAGCTTACCTTTCAGCCTCCACAACTTTATAGAAAAATACCCATTTGACCTCCCCAAACCCGACCACTCCTTTTCGATCATCTCCAAACAATCCTTTTTAGATAGCCACCCATTTATGAATTTAAATGATCTCAATCCCCAATCCTTTTCTTCATTAGATAACACTATAGGAATGTGATTCGATACAGATCTATTAAACCCTTCTTGCTTCAAGTCTTTATACTTCAAAATCCATAACTCATCCATCAAAAACTTATCAAGCCTACTTCTTTTGTTCCCCAGACCGAACCATATAAATTTCCTACCAATTAAGGGTGAATCTAGCAAATTACATCTTTCAATAAAATCGCAAAATTCCTTAGATCCATACTCAACTCCTACACAATTACTCTTCTCACTTCTTCCTGTCACCACGTTGAAATTCCCACCTAAAATCCATGATTCTGTAAACTGCTTCCTCAAATCCAACAACACTCCCCAAAACTCCCTCTATTCTACCACAACATTTGAAGCATAAACATTAATTAACGTGGCATCCATTCCTTCAATCTTCCACTTTCCAACTAATACAATTGCCCTATTTACATAGAGATCTCTAATGACTTGAAAAACACTTTTATCCCAAATTGAAATCAATCCACCCGACCTACCCTTTGCGGTTGAGAAATGCAAGTCAAAATTATCATCGAACCATAATTTCTTATTAAATCCCCATAGACGAACTCTAATTTTCTTTCCTGTAACAAACACAAATTCACCCTAGCATTTCTAGTAAACTCCCTTACTACTGAAACTTTCGTCCCTACGCCTAAACCTCTTATGTTCCAAGACAAGATCTTCATTTTCTATTTCCCTATAGAATTCAAAAAATTGATATTAATCTAAGGCAAAAAATCTCACCTTATTTTCTTCAGGATCGCCTCTTTCACCTTTCTTCCAAATGCGTAATGTCTTCAATAACCCTCCTTTCGTCGCCTTGAATGTCGAAACCAATTTTCTTTCCCACCTCCCATGTGTTTTTAGCTTCTCTAATAATCACCTTGGCTTTATTATTGAAATCTAAGTCAGATAACAATAAGTTCACCACCTTATCTTCTCCCTCTACCCCTTTCTTCCCCTTCTCTTCTTTTAAAGCTTGATCCCTCTTTTTTCTTTCTTTCGATGATAACGAACAATTTTGAATCTCAGTCTTGACCTAATTTTCTTATTCAATAACTTCTTTTTTCTCTTATTTTTAGTCACATGTTCTAACTCTTCCTCATACTCCCTCTGATGTTCTCGAAATAGTAATCCTTCTATTCCCTTGTTAATCGAATTTATTTTTTGTTACAGGATTTGTTGTTTCTTTCAAACTGATTGGGCCATCTGTTACCTTCTCCATGGTCTCGCCCATTACATTATTATTTGCCCTATTATTAGTTGGGCTTGCTAAAACACCTAACCCACCTTCCTTACCCAAATCAACGCCCTCATCTATCCCTTCTCTTGGGCCCATATCCCCCCTCAAATCCATCCCCAACACATCAGACCGGACCCTCTCCCTCCATTTCAATAATCCAATTTCCCCCTCTATTTCAACTTTCTCATTCCCAAACTTTTCAACTATCGAAAGGGTCTTAGGCCCTTTCTTTATTTGACATTCCATTATGATACTTTCCTTTTCAATTTATTTTTCATTTAATGCTTCACTTAAGACCTTACTCTTCCTTCCAACGTCTTCTCTAAACTTGTTCCCGCCACTGAATCTGAATAAGAAGTTATTTCCAACTCTTTGTCTGAATTGTCATCTTTATTGGTTGAAGTTCTCCTTTTTTCACTCTAACAACCCATTTTCCTTCACCCTAATCCAAAATAAATACTCTCCCACTTCTAATCTGATAACATCATCCAACAACTTTGGTTGAGAGATGGTGATTATCAATTCCACCTTTTCGAAGCACTCAATCCTTGTAACATTACCACCCTGGACAGCCTGTAATCGTCACAGCATTTAAGTGTAAGTGGACACACGTCGATGCAAGTATAGTTGATAGATTGCTCTATCGGATATCGATCCTACGAGGAAGGAGTTCTTGATGTTCAATTGTTGAATCAACTAAAACTAAGATTGGGGAAAATACTAGTAAGGATGTCAGTGCAAATCCAAATGGCATCATACACCTCTAGAATGTGACTAGTGCATTGCATAATCCAAATGGCATCTCTCAGTGCTGGCATTGCTTCACACCTAAGAACAAGTGACAAAATCTCTTCTAGTCTCAAGCAACTCTCGCTGACTTGCTTGTTAATTCAACTTGTCACCGCACCTCTCAGTGTTGGTAGACTGCAATTACACTCTCGTGGTCAAGCAGTTAAATCTAAGAATAAACAAATAAGAAGAATTAAGTTTGAATCAAAGTAATCAACACTGAAAGATATTCTCATTTACAATCAAATGTCATTAGAATTCATCATCATTCAAAGAGGAATTAACAAATAATCGAAGCATACTATCCCTAGGCTACTAGGATTATCTCTTAGCTGCTCCTCTTGTACAGCACCAAGCACTTCTCGTCAAAAGTTGTTGCTCGCTTGATCGATCAGCTCACCAATCTCCAGCATAAAGCTTCAAAAACTTAAAGTATTAAGCAGAATTAATTCCTTCACTCCTTGATATCCTTCTCATTCTTCTTTCCTCTATTTATAGGCTTTAATAATTGTAGATCTCATCTCCTCTCAGATCCAACTTCTTGTGTAGCTGTCAAAGTTTGTTGAAATCCAGCTGTGCACTCACGCAGATCTGATGTGATCTTCATAAATCTGCATGTTTTCATCGCATTTATGGGCGTGATCTACAATCTTTAATTGCGGCGACATCATGTGAAATTTCTGTGCTGGTGCTTCTAGATGTGCTTGCAGCATGAATTCACCCATACAAAATAAAGGTTTCTATGAGGTGACATCTTTGGCAGCAATTCCAAGCTAACTTGTGGCTTTATTTTTAAATTCTTTCTAGCATCAATCTTCTGCGATGGATCATTGTGCTGACAATTTTGAACATATTCTGCATACGCCGACATTAGTGCATAAAAGAGATAAAATAACGAGAATTTAAGTCAAACAACAATGAGTTAAAGAATATAAATACTAAGTATGAAATGCCTATCATGCATGCTAAATATGCTACAAAAGAGAATTAATACACAAATTTAGGGAGAAAAAAGGTGTCATTTCTAATGCTATCACACCTCAAAACTTGAGTTTTTATTTGTCCTCAAGTAAGCAAAAATTAGCAAACTTCACAAGCAAACATGTCACCGTAATCATTATTCTAACAACTTAAATTGTCTGGAATTTTAATATATAAATTGCATTCACATGATAGAATAATGCACCGACAATTTATAAGCATGAATAATTAAAACTGTAACTTCACCAATGTTAGTAACTTGCTTTGAATCTTAACCCTTCCTTAACCAATACAGCATTTATGGCAATATTTTTTTTTCTTTTATCTTTTCTTCTTCTTTTTTTCTTTCTTTATTTTTGTGAATTTTTTTATAAGTGACTAAGAGATGTCATTGCAGTATTCTACCTTTGTTCTTGGGTAGTAACGATAGGGTGCAACAAACCCTCAGGAGGTATGTAATTGCACCGACACACACTCTTGTAGTGACAACCTTTGGCTAGATGATTTTTCTAACACATGCAGCGGAGTATTCTCCCTTGACAAGTCATAATGCACTTATATTGGAGTGTCTTTTATTAGTACAATGTTGTAGTTGGTAAGTTAGTTCAAGATTCAAGGGTTGATACTATCCATTCATTACTAACGCAATTCCAATCATTCATCCAAAAATAAAAGGTTCAATATTAATTTTTAATCACTTAATTCATAGCATTCCAAACAATTCAAGATTTACGCATAAAAATAAAAATTATGGTCACATTTTTGTTGAAACTTTGCATACTTTCATTGAACTAAAGAAACAAGTAATTTTTCAAATATATGGGTGCAATCGCATTTCCATTTCACATAAGATCCCCCCAAACTTAATGTTTGCATTGTCCCCAATGCACTAACAATATTATACTTATAAAAATGGAAATGCAACTACAATGCAAATGCACCAACAAATGAAATACAATGACAAATAAAAATGCAATGACAACTAAATAAGATGCATACAACTAACTACTGAAAAGTAAAACTAACTCATTGGTCAGCGGCTGATGAAGTGGTTGCATTGGCTTTCTTCTTCTTATTATTTAGGCGCTCGCCTTCCCCTTTGCGCTTCTTTTTTTTATCCTTTCGCTTTCTCTTTCTCTTTTTGTCCTTTGAATCAACTAGAGCAGCGAATTGCTCCTCCACAGCCGGTTGGGTGGCAGCCTCATCAACAGTTACATTTGATGGATAGACTTCAGCAAGCGGTGCCACATAGGGCATAATGGTTAGAGGATTAAAATCCTCTGTACTATTGGTAATTGCCTTAGCCTGGCTCGCTTTAGGTGGAACCACGTCTTCATTGGATGCCCCCACACTTGTGGGTGTACCGATAATTTCTGCCTTAAAATTTATCGAGGCATCGTCCTTCTTCTCTTCTTCAAGGTTCTTCTCATCAGGTTCTACTTCCTTTCCTTCATTTCGTTCTCATTTCCTTCTTCTTTCTTTGCTTCTTTTTCAGGGTCCTTCTCTTGCTTAGTTGTGTTTTTGTTAGCGCCTTCCTCTGCTTTTCGCCCCATAGATACGACTGGGGTGTGTAGCTCCTCAATAACAACCGCCCTGTCTACCATGGTAGCCCCAAGGCTATTCGAAAATTTTTCCTCAAACAGGTTAGCAATTGTTTTATAACAAACCTTCATGGCATTGGAATATCGCTCGCACTCCTCGTCATCGCATATATGAATTCTTGTTGGGGATAAGACATTCTAAGGCCTACCATCAGGAGTAGGCTGGTCGAAGGATGAGAGAGCTTTCCTAAGAATAGGTGGGAAGACAGGGAATTCTAACAGGGGATTTGGGCTCAGACTTCTCAATGCATCGACAATAGTTTTGTTCCACACTCTTGTGTAAGCATAAAAGATGTTTTGTCTGTAGTCCATTTCCTCTAACGCGCTGACAAGTCTGATTTGACACATATCTATGCGATCAATGTTTACTTCTATTGTAGCCAACTTCTTCCCCAACTGAGGGTCTGTGGGTGTATTATCTGACTGCTTCTTTTTCTTTCCTTTTCCCTTCTTCTTGAGTGCTTCTTTCACCATCGGAGTCTCTTGCCCTCTAGTCATTCTCTCTACCGAGATGTCGTTAATGGGGCCCTTATTCTCTAACACCTCCTCACCATCATGGGGCACAATCTCCCTTTGTTTACATAACAACATTATCAAGGAAGGGAAGGGTAATATACTTGTCTACTTAGACTCAGCTTCAGCAATCAAGTCATGTAGAATTACACTGATATCAATGTGGCGACCCTTAAAGATAGAGTGCAGGAGACACATGCGATTTAGTGTCGCAGTTGTGCTATGGGTTGAATGTAGCAAACAATTGTTAATAAAGTGAAACCACACTTTGTTTTGGGTTGTAAGATAACATCGGTGCATTGTGTAATTGTGCAGACCATTGCCAGTTCACACATTGCCTTCAACATAAAGGTCTCTCAGCACTTGGTCAACACCTTCATCGGTCAACTCTTTCAAAAACGTAGTGTGGTTGTCTTCCTTCTCAACAATTTGAAACAGAGCGTTGATGTGGGTAGCATCCCATGGCATCAAGCCATCCCTTACAAAAATGAACTCTTGTTCGGAGTCTATAAGATTGGCATAAAATTCCCTTACCATGGTGGGGGAATATCTGGTTGGGTGGTTCCAGAAGAATTCCCAACCCAGATGACTGATCATTCTCGTGATTTACTTCCCTAATGTCTGGTGTGGGGACAAGTATAGACCCTGCTCTGAGTGGCAGTTTCTTTTAAGCATAACGTCTTAGTAGCGGTCATTCGTCGCCTTGGACAAAAATAGGACTGGTTTATTTTGTGGGGGTTGGTCTGTGGTTCGAACCATGGTGGCAGAAGATTCAGCAGGGTTTTGGACGAAGTTTTTGCGCCTCTTGTTCTTGCCATAATAACTTGGTTTAGAAGGTAAAAGAATTTGCAAAAGAAACTTAAAGAAAATGGAGTAGATGATTATAGCAATAATGGAGAGTGTGAGAGGAAGAAAGAAGTCGACAGGAAAAAAGAGTTTATAAACTTTGTGTTGGATGAGACGTGATAATTGCAAAAGGTGCGGGAAAACGTTACGTCTACAGCCAATAAATGTCAGGCTGCAGACCTTACCCCTTTGTTCGATCCAATGACTAGGGATAGATGAAAATTAATCGGCGCGATTCTTGTTGCAAAAGTTTCACTGAGTCATCATAGAATGCGTAAACAAGTTGTGCTTTATGATGCATTGACAAAAAGATAACTTTTTTATTCCTGCATAAGATTTAAAAGAAACAAGCAAAAGTAAAAAGATAAATGTAAATGTAAAAATGCTTTGACATTAAAGAAATGTGACCAGATTAATGGTCTCATTTGGTTCTTTGACATCTAGGCTCACATAATGCTTTAGTCGTTGGCCATTCACCTTGAACTGGTGACCATCCTTCATATTTTGAATTGTCATCGCGTTATTCTGGAATGCTTCGACAACCTTAAAAGGGTCTGACCATCTTGAACGTAATTTACCTGGATGCAGTTTTAGACGTGAATTAAACAAAAGTACTAACTGACCAGGATTAAATTGTCAACGCAAGATGATATTGTCATGCAATCTCTTCGTCTTTTCTTTGTATATTGCAGCATTCACATAGGCATTACGTCTAATTTCTTTTAACTCAGCAATGTCCAACAACCTTTTCTATCCAGTAGCATCATAATTCATGTTTACCTACTTGATTGGCCACATAGCTTTGTGTTCAAGCTCAACTGGCAGGTGACATGATTTACCAAACACTAATTGATATGACGACATCCCCAACGGGGTTTTATATGCAGTACAAAGCGCCCACAATGTATCATTTAGCCGCGAAGACCAATCTCTCTTAGATGGGTTAACCACAATTTTAAGGATGCTTTTAATTTGGCAAATGGACACCTCTACTTGGCCATTTGTTTTTGGATGATATGTGGTGTCCATGTGATGCTTCACACCATATCTTTTCAATGTTGTCGCCACTTGGTTGTTGTGAAAATGAGTACCTTGATAAATTATCAATGCCTCGGTGTTCCAAATCGTGTAAAGATATACGAATTGAAGAACTTCAACACCGTTCGAGCATTATCTTTTGGAACTGCAATTGCCTCGATCCACTTAGAGACATAGTTAACAGCAAGTAGAATGTACACATTCCCAAAAGAGTTTGGAAATGTACACATCGAATAGTTTCACCTCTATAATAGGTTGTTGGAGCATCTCATTACGGAGAGATATAGAGCCAGTATGTTGACATCTATCGCATTGTTGAGCAAAATTATGGGCGTCGCGAAAAAATGTAGGCCAATAGAATCTTGATTGTAGGACCTTTGCAGTAGTCCTCACTCTACCAAAATGGCCTTCGTAGGGAGCATCATGGCAATGTTTCAGGATGAAAGTCATTTCTTCTTCAGGAACGCAGCGACAAATAATGTTGTCTACGCATACCTTGAATAGGTATGGCTCGTTCCAATGATACATCGCAGCGTCGTGCAAAAATTTGACTTTCTTGTGACTAATAGTACTCAAAAGTAGCTTAGTACAAACTAAATAATTGACAACATCAGCATACCATGGAGATGCGTCAACATGAAATAATTGCTCATCTGGAAATGCGTCAACAATGCTTAACTGATTGTCATCCTCGCTTCCAGCTTCCATACGAGATAAGTAGTTTACTACTTGGTTCTAGGATCCTTTCCTATCTCTAATTTCAATATCAAACTCTTGTAAGAGTAGGTCAATCTTGGTTTGGCGTCTTTCTTTGTAAAAAGGTATCTCAACGCAGAGTGATCTGTGTAGACGGTAACTTTTGTGTCAACAAGATATGAGCAAAATTTATCGAATGCAAAAACGATTGCTAGTAACTCCTTTTCGATAGTTGTATAATTTATCTGCGCGTTAATTAAAGTTTGGCTAGCATAATAAATTGAGTGAAATACCTTCTCTTTTCGTTATCCCAGCACAGCTCCTACAGTGAAGTCGCTCGCATCACACATTAATTCAAATGGTTGCGTCCAATCCGGTGCTATGACAATTGGAGTTTGTACTAGCTGCTTCTTTATTGTGACAAATGCATCTAGACATGCGTTATCAAACACAAACTTTTTATTTTACTCTAATAACGAGCATAGTGGTTTAGCAATCTTGATAAAATCTCGAATGAATCTTCTACAGAAACCAGCGTGACTAAGAAAGCTTCTTATTCCTTTAACATTGGTTGGTGGTGGCAATTTCTCAATGATTTCAACCTTTGCTTTGTCTACCTCAATGCCTTGACACGATATGCGATGGCCAAGGACAATGTCTTCAGTTGCCATGAAATGACATTTATCCCAGTTTAGCACTAGATTTGTGTCCTCACATCTCTTCAATACTTTCGCCAGATTGTCAGTGCATTGGTCAAAGTTCTGCCCATATACAGAGAAGTCGTCCATGAATACCTCTAAAGAATCTTCAATCATGTCCGAGAAGATAGCCATCATACATCTCTAGAATGTGGCTGGTGCATTGAATAATCCAAATGGCATACGTCAGAAGGCAAAAGTTCTAAATGGGCATGTGAACATGGTTCTTACTTGATCTTCTGGCGCAATGGCGATTTGATTATATCTAGAGTAACAATCTAAGAAGCAATAGTAGGTTTTACTAGTTAGCCTGTCCAACATCTGATCAATGAATGGTAGTGAGAAGTGATCCTTCTTTGTGGTCGCACTGAGACGACGATAATCCATGCACACTCGCCACCTTATATTGATACGAGTAGGGATCAGCTCGTTCTTATCATTACTCACTACTATGATGCTGCTTTTCTTAGGCACGCATTGGACAGGGCTCACCCATGTACTGTTTGAAATAGGGTAGATAATGCTCGCGTCTAGTCACTTAATAATCTCCTTCACTACCTCTTTCATTTTCTCATTAAGCCTTCGTTGTTGCTCAATGGATTGTTTCCCCTCATCTTTTAACCTGATTTTGTGCATGCAAAAAGAGGGACTAATGCCTCTGATGTCTTCAATGCTCCAAGCTTTGATCTTTTGTGCTCCTTTAAAATTGTGATGAGCTTTTCTTCTTGAATTACGCTGAGGCTTGCGCTGACAATCATAGGTAATGTGTCATTGTCACCCAGAAAGACATACTTCAGATGCGTCGGTAATGGCTTTAACTCTAAGATAGTAGCTTGTTCAACTGATTGTTAAACATAGGGATCGTCCTGTTAGACAAATCCAAAGACTCCAATTGCCAATTCTGTCTTAGCTTACAACTATTAGCCTCAGCTCTGTGATCACATTCAGTTAGGATATCATCAGTGGATGTCACTGCATCTTCATCTAGGACTGCTGAGCTCTATTCATTGAATTCTTCCATAATTATCTCATTTAGCACATCAATGTGGTGCCATTGCTCTTTACTTGAAGATGAAGATGCTTTAAACACATTGATGGTAACATGCTCATCATTATGTCGCATGATGAGCTCGCCTTTGAAAATGTTAATAAGCGTCTAAGAATGGGCATCTCAAGATGATAGGCACCACATTATTTGCTTCGCAGTCAAGGATTATGAAATCAGCAGAGAATACGAGCTTATCAAGTTGAACAAGGACATCTTTAATTTGGCCTTCAGGTTGTGCTAGAGATCTATCAGCAAGCTGTAATGTCATCGCAGTGGGTTTCATCGCTCCAATTCCTAACTTCCTGAATGTGGACAAAGGCATAAGGTTAATACTAGCTCCTAAATCACATAAAGCTTTACCTAGATAACGGTTTCCAGTGGAGCATGGTATTGTGAAGCTACCAAACTCTTTCATCTTTGGTGGCAACTTATTTGTTAGCACACCGCTGCACCCCTCTGTGAGCGCAATCGTCTCGATTTCGGACAACTTTTTCTTATTTGATAACAGCTCTTTCATGAATTTCCCATAGCTGGGGATCTGCACAATCCTTATCATGGTCTTTCTCTTTAAATCTCTATGGAAATGGAAAAGGTATATTGTCAATAGGTTGCTGTGGAATAACCGATTGCATCGACTTAGACAGTTGCGTTGATGTCTTTGTTGGGTGAATTGTAGGCATAGTCTTCACTACAGGTGGCTCCTCCTTATTTATTTCTGTTGGGCTCTCTTCTACTATAACTTCTCTTTATTGCGTTGGTTCGGTTGCATCGACATTTTCTTGAGTGAAATTGCTACTAGGTTCAGCAGTCTGCTTTCTACTTCGCAGTGTGATAGCCTTGCAATGTTCCTTCCCTTTCTACATCGGATTCTCACTATCACTGGGCGAAGTGCTTGGTGTCCTAGTTGGGCTTCTAACGCACGAATAGAAGAAGAATTACCTTGAATAATTGCTTCAGCTTGCATAATATGCTCTCGCATCATCACTTCAAAAGTAGTCATAGGATCTGATCTTGGTTGAGAAAACTGTTGCTGATATTACTGATGTTGTCCTTGCATATGTGGTAGTGCAGTCTGTTATGGCTGCATTCTAGCTTGTGGTTGCATCTAGTTGTGTACCTGCAATTGATCAGGATGTGAATTTACCTGAGCATTATGATTATAGTTCTGCTGCTGATTGTTGTTGTAACTCCCTTGTTGTGAGGAATTTTCATATCTATACGTAGAAGCATTCCGATTCCCCTAAGGTTGTGGGTTTCGATTATTGTATGAGTTACCATAAGAATTTCCTCTAATGTTGTTGACATAAAATGCGTTCTCAGCATATTATGGACAATCCTCATAACTGTGGTTGTCGCCGTAAATTTCACAGGAAATGTCGGGACATCCATCTATTGTGCCACTTGAATATAGGCATGATAGCATTAGAAATGACACTTATTTTCTCCCTAAATTTATGTATTAATTGTCTCTTTTGTGTCATATTTAGTATGCATGTTAGGCATTTCATACTTAGTATTTATGTTTTCTAACTCATTTGTGCTTGGTTTAAATTCTTGCTACATCTTGTGGCAGCAATGGTGGTAGGTTATTGTTATTGTTATTGCCAACCATTTTCTTTTGTTCTTGCTTCCTCCTTCGGATAGTTCATTCAAGTTCCAGGTCCAAGCTCATAATATCCTTAGGATTTCTCCTTGTGGACATGCAACTCCTAAAGAATAAAGTGGAAATCAAAATAAAGTTAAACAGATTAGAAAAAACAAAAAGTTAAGTAAGAAAGAATAATTGCAACTACAAAAATGAACATTAAACAAATGCCATTCCCCGGTAACGACGCCAAAAATTGGTCAGCCTATAATCGTCACAGCATTTAAGTGCAAGCGAACACACGTTGATGCAAATATAGTTGATAGATTGCTCTATCGGATATTGATCTTACGAGGAAGGAGTTCTTGATGTTTAATTGTTGAAGCAACTAAAACTAAGATTAGGGAAAATGCTAGTAAGGATGTCGGTGCAATTAAATCAGATCTATACCACTAAATTAATCAAAGTTGTCAATGTAATTATAAAAGTTAATTGTCAGAGCAACTGAAAGTAAATCAAATAGTTGTTGAAGTTTGAAGAATTTAAATGCATAAAAGTAAAAGTGTGATCAAGTGTAAAGGATTGGAGTGGATCACTAATTTTACTAAGAAGCAAAGCTAAATGTGTCGACAAGATAGTGTAGATGAATTGTTGCCTCAATAAGGTTCCAATGAAATATACCAATAACAACTCTTCTTTAATCAAGAGTCAAGCGCTCACAAGTACCACACCTCTCAGTTCTGGCATTGCTTCACACCTAAGAACAAGTGACAGAATCTTTTCTAGTCTCAAGCAACTCTCGCTGACTTGCTTGTTAATTCAACTTGTCACCGTACCTCTCAGTGTCGGTAGACTGCAATTACACTCTCGTGGTCAAGCAGCTAAATCCAAGAATAAATAGATGAGAATAATTAAGTTTGAATCAAAGTAATCTAACATTGAAAGATATTATCATATACAATCAAATGTCATTAGAATTCATCATCATTCAAAGAGGAATTAACAAATAATCGAAGCATACTATCCCTAGGCTACTAGGATTATCTCTTAACTGCTCCTCTTGTACAGCAACAAGCACTTCTCGTTAGAAGTTATTTCTCGCCTGATCGATCAATTCACCGGTCTCCAACATAAAGCTTCAAAAACTCAAAGTATTTGCAGAATTAATTCCTTCACTCCTTGATATACTTCTCCTTCTTCTTTCATCTATTTATAGGCTTCAATAATTGTAGATCTCATCTCCTCTCAGATCCAACTTCTTATGCAACTATCAAAGTTTGTTGAAATCCAACTGTGCACACGCAGATCTGATGTGATCTTTATAAATCTGCAAGTTG
Source organism: Kokia cookei (assembly GCA_039519145.1). Lineage (NCBI taxonomy): Eukaryota > Viridiplantae > Streptophyta > Magnoliopsida > Malvales > Malvaceae > Kokia > Kokia cookei. The sequence goes on along the minus strand of CM076907.1, from coordinate 15,318,675 downwards.
TCGCTGCATTTTTGGGCGCGATCTACAATCTTTAATTGCGGCGACATCATGTGAAATTCTTACACTGGTGCTTCTAGATATGCTTGCAGCATAAGTTTACCCATACAAAATAAAGGTTTCTATGCGGTGACATCTCTGGCCGCAATTCCAAGCTAACTTGTGGCTACATCTTTAAATTCTTTCTAGCATTGATCTTTTGAGATGGATCCCTACGCTAAAAATTGTGAACATATTCTGCATACGTCGGCATTGTATAAAAGAGATAAAATAACTAGAATTTAAGCCAAACAACAATGAGTTAGAGAATATAAATACTAAGTACGAAATGCTTATCATGCATGCTAAATATGTTACAAAAGAGACAATTAATACACAAATTTAGGGAGAAAATAGGTGTCATTTCTGATGCTATCACACCCACAGATATTAAACTACCCCAAACTTCAGCTACTCTCTTAAATGTCTCATAGTTCCAGCAATGCAACGGGATCCTTGCCACTTCAATCCATGCCACCCTTTCCAACAGCCTTAACTTCTCCGTCCACAGTTCGATCTTTACAAAGATTTCACTCAAGTATGACCACTCTGTTTGTCTCAACAAATCCATTAATTCTTCACTGTGGACTTCAACTAAGAAAAACCTCCTTTGTAATCTTCTGGCTGTTAGCTCCCTTAATCCAAATTTTGCAAGATGATTATTAATGGACCTTGCATCACTGACCGTTGCTGATTCGCATACTAGGTACTTCTAGTATTTCTACATTTGCTCTACATCCACATATCCTTTCACTACACCAGCCTCTATTTTTTTTTCCAAAATCCATCACCTCATAGTTATTTCCACTTTTTACATCTCCCAGGTAGCCTTTGAAACTTTGTCTTTCTTTTTCATGCTGAAAGCCATTTCTATGTTCATAATCCCTTGTCCCTTGACCTTCCTTCTTAAATTTTCTATTCCCTTTGTACGTAGCCATCTTCACCCGTATCCTCTTCCCATTAGGACAAAACCATTTAATCTTGCTATTTCTCTATTAGCATCCTTTCTTTCATAGAATCTCACGAAACCATATCTTCTTCCCCTTCTACTCACTTTTGCATGGATAAACGCGTCAACCACCTTGCCATGGTAACTGAATAACGCCCAAAGCCCCTTCTAATGCATTGACTTCGAAATGTTGTAAACGAAAAGCGTTATGCAACTTCTTCCACTATTAAAATATTCCATGGATTTTGACATTAAAGCCCTTTAATTCTTGGGAGTCAAGTTATATATATATAAGTGTACATATACTGACATTTTTCTTTAATTGTGTTAGGGATGTGATGCATCAGTGCTATTGGACACAGTTAATAATTCTAAGGCTGAGAAAGAAGCGATACTGAATCTGTCCATAAGTGGTTCTAATGTTAAGATCGCAATCAAAACGATTTGCCCTAAATTCGTTTCTTGTGCCAATATTCTTGCGTTGGCAGCTCTTGATGTAGTTTCCTCACTTGTAAATTATAACCTATCACCATTGCAGCAACAAGTTTTTAGTCTCTTTTCATTTCATATACATTAAAGACAACTATTATTTATGGTTTTAAAATAATTTTATTGCAGATTATTAATTTGTTGTCGGACGTTGAACTTGGAAGAAAAGACGGTAGAGTTTCACTGAAAACTGAGGTTAATGGAAACCTCCCTAGTGCCTTTGTAAACTTCAGTAGTTTGATTCAAATATTTAATAAGAAAGGCATTGATGTCAATGATCTTGTTGTTCTTTCAGGTATAAGTTTTCTTTTCTTACTTTGGGTGTTACAATTTGTTAAGGAATATTTTTCTTATGTCTTATTAATAGGAATGTTGGGGTATTTATACATATTGTTTCTAGTACTATTAGAGCTCATGATGGGGTCCCACTATTTTGTCTTGGCCTCGCTGCTTCTAGTACTGACATTCTCTGCGAACTTTAGGTCTGATAGGTACGTGTCTACGAAGCACACGATCCTTTTTGTTCCTGAGATTGTTGTTCCGAGCAATCTTTGTATCTGCTAGACACATGCATTGGTGACTTGTGAAACACGCGATCCTTTCTGTATGCTCCTTAGGTCTCTGTGAACTGAGACAGTGACCTTCTCAAAGTTCCTGTGAGCCGAATTTGTGGCCTCGCTTGGGTCCTTGGCTTGGCTTTGCGAGTTGAATTCGCGAGCTCGTCCTGTGAGCAAAACCTATGAACTTGCCTTGCTTGCTGTCCTCTCGTGGGATTTATCTGAGTCATGAGTCGGAGACCCAAATCTTTTCTAAGAGTTGGGTTGGTGATTACTGATATATAACACGGTTCTTATTCTTATCATTCATGCTTGCATATGATGTCATAATATATCATTACTCATGTCCAAAAGTAGGATCAAATATAACATCGATCGGCTATGCCTACTTTAAAGAAAATTATGTATTTTTTTTCTTAGTTATATTCCACTATTTAATCAATGCATGTGACACTAATGACAAAGCATGACATCATATCTTTGTATCCATATTTGAATATGTATTAGATATAGACATTTCAAATGAATACAGGAGTTTGAGAAAAGAATAAATCATTATTTGAAGTTTAAATTTTTTTTAGTTTAAATTAGGTGTTGAACATGACAATTGTTTTTATATTGAGATTTGAATTAAAAAACTATTTTCACAGGGGAGTCTAAATTTTTTTTGTCTAAGTTAATCCCTAAACTTGACAATTGTTCTTAATGGAGCTCGAATTTTAGGATTTTCAAAAAAATATCAATGCCTAACATAGAAAAAAATGGTTCAAGTGTCAATGTGAGAATAATTGTTAAGTTCAAATCCTAACTTGGAAAAACAAAAGTTTAGAAAGTGATTTAACCCATTGAGAAAATGTAAGAATTTAGTATTAATTTTGGTCGATCAAACAGGAGCACACACCGTTGGAGACGGTCAATGTGGACCATTCTCAAGAAGGCTTTACAACTTCACAGGCAAAGGCGATGTTGATTCGAGCTTGGATCCTACATACATTGAAACCCTGAGAAAGCAATGTCTGAACCCAGCAATTAAAGTGGAAATGGATCCTGGAAGTTCACTATCATTTGACAATCATTACTATGATATCTTATTACAAAACAAAGGGTTGCTTGTTTCAGATGCTGTACTTCTTACAGACAGGAATTCCATCAAGATCGTGACTCAGTTACAAAGCTCGAGTTCTTCGTTTTTTAGTGCATTTGCAAAACCGATTCAAAAAATGGGAGCCATTGAAGTTGTCACTGGAAATGCTGGAGAAATCAGGCAAAACTGCCGTGTTGTTAACCCATGAAAAAAATAAAGGATTTGCATGTATTTTTCTATCAAGACTCTAAGGGGAAACTAATGATTTAATTTAATGACTTTAATACTTACATAACTATAAAATTTAGATGGTTTTACACTTTTCCGTAAATTTATATACGAATAAAATTTTGATAATTCCATCTTCGTATTTCATGTTCCATTTATGTAGATCATACATGTCAAGTTTGACACAAAATAAAAATTTCTAACTATTTGGTTTATATAAAAAAAGGTTTCAACTATGATATGATAAATATATTGGATCGATTCAAAATTTTACATGTATGACGAGTACTAATATCTTAATGAATTCAACAGTTGGGAATTGCCACTTAACATTTAATTAATTTTTAATTTTTTTTAAATTAAAAAAATATTCAATTTTTTTTAAAACTAAAAATCATTAAAATTATAAAAAAGTATAAAAATTAAAAAAACTAATATTTTCAAAATTTTTAAATTTTAATTAAATGTTTACATATCATCCACATGTATGTCACGTCAGTAAAATTAAAAAATATTAAGTTTTCCATCCATTTTGGGGTTATTTGAAAAAAAATGCAAGTTTAAGGACTAAAATAAACGAAAAATTAAATAAAAAGAGTTAAAATAACTTTTTTATAAAATTGAAAGGTCAAATAAATCATTATGCCTTCTTTTAATATACTTTCATTTTGTACTTGAGAATTTTTTTTTAATTTATTATTTGATTTATTGCACACCATGTATAATGATTAAACATTTAGAACGAAATTTCACCTTCATATTAAAGCATCCTATTTGTTTCATATTAAAAATAGTTGATTTGCTTTGAGATAAATATTAAAATTATACATGAACTATATGGTTTAATGTACAGTTCTATACATGAATTTTGATTTCTGCAATTTTATACATGAAATTTTAGTTTGATCCAATTCTTGTAAATTATTAACATAATTATTGATATAACATCATTTTATGTATATATATATTGCATACCTAAATAATAATATTTATCTAATATAAAAATAAATTGATGTATTTATTTCTTTAAATGTGTATGATTAAATCAAAATTAAAATTTCAAGTATACATTTGAACCACAATTAGAGTTTTATGTGTATTGTTACACCAAATTAAAGTTCATGTATAATTTTAAGATTTATCCCTTTTAATTATTACAAACATTATTATATCTCTATCTTTAATATATTCGTATTCGTTTTACAATTTATATTCGGAATTATGATTATTCCTTTTAATAATAACTCAAAATTTAATTTCTCTATAATCTCAATTACGTTATTTCAATTCTTTCGTTTCAACTTTAACGAATTTAATCCATGCATCTTTACTAAAATTATAGTTCACCATAAATTTGGTGATGATTCGATATATAAATGGTGGATTGATTTTTTTATTAGTTCACACGTCACTTTAAAAAAATCATTTTTAATAGAATTGAGTAAGAAAAATTGAAAAATCAAAAATTGATTTAAATCGAAATATTTGAATTATTTATAGAATATAAAATAATAAGTTACAGTTATTTAAATCGAATTGAATAAAAATGAATCTATTTTTTATTTAAGTTATAGTAAATTTAATTTTTTAATGATGTGAAAATAAATATTTTATATTTAAAATAGTGAAAATAACTTGAATCTTTTATAAAGAAATGTTTTTTAAAACTATATAAGAGTTATTAATATTTTTATCAGCTTGAAAAATTATTTTTTTTTTAATATTTACAAAAGGACTTTGAAAATTTTTAAAATAATGTCCATTTTTTTTTTTCAAAATAAGATTCCAAATGCTTTAAAATAAAGCTTATATTTTTCAAAATAAGTTTAAACTCAAAACAAAAAGTTAATATGAAAATATCAAGAAACAATTCAAATCAAATCAAATTATGATAAAAAAATTCAAAAAATTCAAAAATCCGATCGAATTGAATTGAATCGAATCAACCATAATTTTTTATTTTTAATTCAATGATAATTAAAATTTTCTTAAATATATTTTAAAATATCAATTTGATATATTTTATTAGAATTATTATTTTATATTGTCGTGCTGCATAATCTAAATTTACTTAGTCAAATTTAATTATAAAATTTTGACTTAATTTCTAATTGTTCTTGAATGATTTACTTTTGAAAAATGTTGAGATAATAGAGTTTTAGCTTTGTTTCTTTTGTAACAACTAAGCAAGTAGATTCGAACAAATTTAAACGTATATTTTTTTATTTATAAGTTAGGAATGTTTACGGATAGTTTAAAAACTATATAAAAATTATTGATTATATTAATTAATATTAAGATATTACGACTAAAATTAAAAATTAGGATAGTAAAGGATCAACTTTAAACTCAAATTCTTTTTGTTGCTATTCTACAATTTTATTATATTTGGTTATTATGCTTTTTAGTCGGATGATTTTTTCTAATAAACAATATAACAAATCATATTTATTTATATATAGAGAGGGATCCACTTACATCGGTATAAAATTAAAGAGGCTTTATACCCTTTCATAACGTTTTATACGATTAATATTCTAACAATTCAACTATTATATTTCATGCTTCATTTATATCATACATTTCAAGTTTGAGACAATGTCCTAGTTGATCACCCATCCCGATCAAAGGAGCAACACCCTTTCATTTTCAAGGCTATTCGCTAGATAAGCATTCCTGAAAAGCCCACCTACTTCCGAGGCCCCCGCTTTTAGGTGTGAATAGGTTCTCAATTCAATAAGAAGCCCACTCGAGCGTAATAACCTCTTACTAATTGAAGACATAACAAAATGAGACCCACGGTGCATGTCTTTCACGCTTTGCATGATGACAATTTTCCTTATAATAACTTGCCTTATCAAGCTAGTAGATAAGAGGACCTCTCTTATACATACCCTCCCAATGATGAGGAAAGGATCGACTTTTCAACCTCAAGGTTACTTTGAGCAAATCATTCCTCTCCCACAGTCAGTATGTCCTCTTATTCCTTTTCTACTCTCCACCTCTTTAAGTGAATAAACCTCCACAAAACCACCACTTACCCCTCCTTGTATCCTCCTTACTCTCCTCTCTTGTTGTACTTTGAATCAATAGATATGATAGAGGTATCGGACTTAATCAAAATTTTACATGCATGAAAAATACAGATATCTTGATAAATTCAATGGTTGGATTGTTAAAATATCAGTCGTATAACAAGTTATGGAAGGGTATAAAATCATTTTAGTTTTACATTAATGTAAGTGGATTTCTCCCCATATATATTTTATAAAATAAGGAACGAGCGTGTAATGACTCAGCGTCCAGTGGTGTCGGAAAAGGCGATTTCAAGACCCAGTTTTCGTAAATCGAGCCAATAAATATTAAATAAAAATATTTATGAAGTTAATATATAGCTAAATTGAATTTTGGATTAAGGCTTAATTAGGGCCTAGAGACTAAATTATAAAATACAATCGCTATGAATTTTTAATTAGTAAATGGATTGATGACTTAAATTGCAATTAAACAAAAATCTAAATAGCAATTACACCATAATAAAATGGGATACAGTGGACGGTTTGCTTAATATATCATTAACTTAATTAAATTAAGATTTAATCATTAAAGCATGTTTTATATATATATATATATATGCTAGTGGATGGAAAACCATTATTTTCCATCATCTTTTCCAATCTACCCGAAACAAAAAGAAGAAAACCTAAGAAATGGTTGAAGGTTCAACCTTGTTGGTAATGCAAATTATTTGGGATTTAGAGGGATTATTGAAGATTTTGTGGAGGGGTGGTTGTGGGTTTTTTACAAAATTACTCATGTCTTTTTACCATTTTGCTCTCCTGTTAAGTATAAATAAAGGATTAGTTTCTTCATTTTTTCACACCAAATCAAAAAACAATTCTCTCTGGAAAAATTCTTCTTTCCCACTCTGTGTTTTATTTATAAATTAGTTGGTTTTTGTTCCTTAATCACTTTAGAGAAAATTTTGTCTAGGAGTTTGGGTTTTAAGTGAGATCGATTGTGACCTCTTCAAGCTTTCTTGAGAATTGTTCCTATTGTGATTTCTCAAGAAGAATAGCACTAATTGAGTTCCATCTTTTAAATTCGGGCGTACGAATATCGAAGGACTGTGTTAACCTTGGGGGATGACGTCCACTACGCGATTACACCGATTAGGACGAATTCGTTTCTAAGGCAGTGGATTTACCACGACACGGGAATTTCTGATTTTATATTTAATTATTAATCTTTCCCAATTAGTTCTTTTTAGACTTGTTTTGCAGTAGTTATATTTCCAACAATTTAGAAACAAATTACTACTTAAACATGTTTACATCGATTAACAAATTCTTCCCTGATCTATCCAAGCTCGAACCTCTCGATGGGACTAATTATCACCGTTGGTCTTAGAGGATGGTCATCTTCTTCGAACAACTTGAAGTTGACTATGTCCTTTTCAATCCACTTGCCACTGAGAAACTCAGAGATGCTTCCACTACCTTTGAAGAACCAAATGCAGCTGCTTCAAAAGCTAAGTTAGAAAAAGACAACAAAATGGTAAGAGGTCACATGTTAAGTAATATGGCTAACAAACTCTTTGACTTGTTTGTTAAAAATAAATCTTTCAAATCCATGTAGGATACTTTGGAGAAAAAATATGGAACCGATGATGCTGGAGTTAAGAAATATGTTCTTGGTGAATGGCTTAAGTTCTAGATGACTAATGATAAGTCGATTATGGATCAAGCCCATATCTACGAGAAGTTGGTTTCTGATATCCTGGCGGAAGGGATAAAGATGTGTGAGATTCTCTAAGAAAATGTCTTGATTGAGAAGCTATCGAAATCTTGGTCTGATTACCGAAATCCCCTAAAACAAAAAAATGGGACATCCCTTTGGAAGAACTAATCAACCATATGAAGATTGAGGAAGCCAATCGTCTCAAAGATAAGGCTCTAGTTATCTCAAGTCAATTCCCTTTAAAAGCTAACTTTGTCGAATCTGGTTCTAGTTCTAAATTCAGAAGGAAAAAATATGTTGGGAGGTTTAAGAAGGCAATAAAATTCCAGAATAAGAAGGCTATCACCTTCAAGAAATATGGGAAAACCAACAAACCCAACAACCATGTGAAATGTTACGTGTGTGGCAAAGATAGACACAAAGCCTATCAATGCTACCAACATTCTGACTGCCAGAATGGAAACAAACCACAAGCACATGTGGTCAAAAATCCAGATGACGTTATAGCTGCTATGGTTTCCGAAGTAAACTGGTCGAAAATAACACCGAGTGGATTGTAGACATAGGCGTCTCTAAACATTTCTGTACCAAAAGAGAAAAGTTAACCGAATATGAAAAGGTAACTAAAGGTGAGTATATCTACATTGGTAATTCAAGCACTTCGGAAGTAATTGGTAAAGGAAAAATCTTACTCAAACTCACTTTTGGTAAAACTCTGGCATTGAATAATGTTCTGTATATACCTGCCCTTCGGTAGAAATTTGATTAGTGGCGATCTATTAAATAAGGCAGGCATTAAACTAATATTTGAATCCAATAAACTTGTACTTTCTCGAAATGGGGATTATGTAGGGAAAGGTTATTTATGTGGGGGTTTATTTGTGATTAAGACTGTTTAATAATAATAATAAAGTCATCTCTTTCGCTTATATTGTTGAATCGTTTGATACGTGGCATGCTAGATTAGGACATGTGAATATACATTATTTGAAGAAGCTTGTAAAAATGAATTTGCTGCCTAATCTAGATAGTAGTAGCCTCACTAAATGTGAAATACGTGTTGAAGTCAAGCATGCTAGACCTTTTTTAAATCCTATCACTAATAGGAGAACTGAACTTTTGGAATTAGTTCATACTAATCTAGTAGACTTTAGAAACATGGAAAGTAAAAATGGGAAACAATACTATATTACCTTTGTAGACGAAAACTCTAGGTATACAAAAATCTATCTTTTAAGAACAAAAGATGAAGTTGAACAAACGTTTCTCCATTATAAAGCGGAAGTAGAAAATCAACTAGGAAAATAAAACATCTTAGATCCGGGGGCGAATATGGCACTAACTTCCTTAAAGAGGTTTGTGAGAAAGACGAAATTATACATGAATTTTTCGCGTCTTATTTTCCGCAACAAAATGGTATCTCTAAAAGAAATGATGAATGTTTTACAACTTAGTTCTGGTTTACCTAATCACATGTGAGGGAAGGCTGTACTTTCTGCGAATCACATCCTTAATAGAGTGTCTCATAAAAAATTAGATTGTACCCCATACGAATTGTGGAAAGGTTATGCCCTTAATCTAAAATACTTGAAAGTGTGGAGGTGCCTAGCAAAATTAGGCATACATATTTTTAGATAGAACACTATTGGGTCTAAAACTATTGATGTTATTTTTGTTGGTTATGCTTTGAACAGTGCTACATATAGATTTATGTCTTTGCATGATTTTTCCATATGTGAATATAAAGATGCTGTTTTCTTTGAAAATATTTTTCCTCTAAAGAAATCAGTTGCAAATCTTGAGACACAATTAGATAAGCATGTTTCTTCTTCTAATACACACACTAAAGATATTCTTAATGATGATGTGGAACCTAGAAGAAGTAAAAGACAAAGGAATGCCACTAGTTTCAGACTTGATTTTCTTACTTCTTTCATAACTGAAGTTAATTATTTAGACTTAATAAATGATTCTATCGCTCATGCTTTTTTGATAGATGTGGATCCAAAACTTACGATGAAGCCATAAATTCAATAGATGCTAGTTTTTGGAGAGATGCTATTAATAATGGGCTTGAATCTATTAAGTCTAATCACATTTGGGAATTAGTAGATTTGCCTAAAGGTTTTAAACCTATTAGTAATAAATGGGTATTTCGAGACAAACTTAGACCTGATGGGTCAATACAAAAGTATAAGGCAAGACTAGTGGTTAAAGGATTTACTTAGAAACTGGAGTAAATTATTTTGATACATACTCTCCTGTGACTAAAATATCTACCATTCGTGTTTTGTTTACTTTAGCCTCCATTTATAATTTGCTGGTACATCAGATGGATGTAAAGACAGCTTTCTTGAATGGTGATTTGGATAAGGAGATTTACATGGAGCAACCTCTAGGATTTGTGACACCTGGTATGGAAGATAAAGTTTGCAGACTTAAAAAATCTATGTACGGTCTCAAACAAGCTCCAAAACAATTGTATGAGAAATTTCATAAAACAATTCTTAGTTTTGGTTTTATAGTTAATGATTCAGATGCATGTGTATGTTCCAAAATGTTTGGATGAGATTGTGTCATCATAAGCTTATATGTAGATGACATGTTAATTTTCAGTTCTAATATAGAAGCCATTAATAAAACCAAGAATTTTCTATCTACTATATTTGAAATGATTGATTTAGGAGAGGTAGATATAATCTTAGGATATAAAGTTACAAAATCAGAAAAGGGTTATTCATTAAACCAATCTCACTATATAGAGAAAGTCTTAAAAATGTTTAATAGTTTTGATGTAATCCCTGCGAGAACTCCTTATGATTTGAGCATACAATTGTTAAAAAATAGAGAGAACAGTATTTCTCAATTAGAGTATGCAAAGATTATTGGAAGTCTTATGTTCTTGATGAACTACACTCGATCGAACATTGCTTATTCAGTTAGTAGACTAAGTAGGTATACCCATAATCCATGCAATGAACATTAGAATGCTCTAAAGCATTTGCTTAAATACCTTAAAGATACTTTATCTTGGGAATTAGAATTTGTCAGTTACCCTGCAGTCCTTGAAGGCTATTGTGATGCAAACTAGGTAACTAATAATGATGAGGTAAGCTCTACAAGTGGATATGTCTTTACGTTGGGTTGAGCAGCCATTTCGTGGAAGTCTGCTAAATAGACTTGTATTGCTCGCTCCACGATGGAATCAGAATTTATAGCCCTTGACTTAGTTAGGCAAGAGGTCAAGTGGCTTAGGAATCTACTTGTAAAGGTTCCTTTATGGGAAAAACTAGTACCTCCCATATCTTTATTTTGTGACTCACAAGCCGTAATATGTGTTGTTAAGAGTCAAGCTTACAATGGCAAGAAGAGACATATTCGGATAAGACATGAATCTGTGAGGCATTTAATAAAAAATGGAGTACTCGTCTTGGAGCACATGAGGTCTAAAAGGAACCTAACTAATCCACTAACCAAAGGGTTAAGTAGGAAAATGGTTCTTGATTCGTCGAGGGGGATGGGTCTTATGCCCAGTGGTTGAGGAATTCATGGTAGATACCCAACTTAGTTTCTAAGTTCAATGTGGTCAAACAAAACCATGGAAAGACTCAGTGTACATTTTATCTATCCTTATGGCAAATGATGTACATGAATAAGGATGAGTCTTTACTCTTAATAAATTCATAGCCCAGATTTTGGGTGGTCCTATTGAGACGGACTTGATGAATTCACCGACTTGAGAGGTTGAGTTTATTATTCTTAATGAGTTCATATCCCAGATTTTGAGTGGTCCTATTGAGACGGACTTAATGAATTCACCGAACTCAAATTTGTGAGGATGAGCTTAATGAAAGCCCTTAATGATTTCATGGTCCTGATACGGATGGTCTATATTAAGATATACTTTGATGAAATCACCTACGTAAGTGTGAAGGACTAGCCACCTTTTATGGGAAATATTTTGGGCTGTTTTTCTAGAGCACTTACTAGCATCCTGAGGTACGTTGGCTAAAAATGATTGATTTATTGCGAAACTTCAAATTAGATCTAAGATTAGTTGTGTGTCATGAGTTAACTCTTATCTTAATAAGTTCAAGATTCGTTCACTTGTAAAAGAGAAGAATCACTTATTTCGCTATCTACTAGTTCAAATCCACAAAATACTATTGCTTAAGCAACTAATTTCATCGTTGCTCTTCTCACTTTTTAACTAAATTTCTCGTGTTACAAAATAAATAAAAAATTCAAACTACTTTCCATTAGTGGGGGATTGTTGGTAATGCAAATTATTTTGGATTTAAAGGGATTGTTGAAGATTTTGTGGAGGGGTGGTTGTGGATTTTTTACAAAATTGCCCATGCCTTTTACCATTTTGCCTTCCTATTACTAGTATAAATAGAGGACTAGTTTCTTCAAACTGAAAACAATTCTCTCTGAAAAAATTCTTCTTTCCTACTCTCTGTGTGTTCTTTATAAATTAGTCGGTTTTTGTTCCTTAATCACTTTAGAGAAAATTCTGTCTAGGAGTTTCGATTTTAAGTAGGACCGATTGTGACCCCTCCAAACTTTCCTGAAAATTGTTCCTACTATGATTTCTCGAGAAAAGAAGCACCAATTGTGTTCCATCTTCCATATTCGGGTGTATGAATATCGAAGGACTGGGTTAACCTTAGGGGACGACGTCCACTACGCGATTACACCGATTAAGACGAATTCGTTTCTAAAGCAGTGATTTACCACGACACAGGAATTTTTAATTTTATATTTAATTATTGATCTTTCCCTGTCAGTGCTAATAGACTTGTTTTGCAGCAAATTATATTTCCAACAGACCTTAATTGGTATGTTAAATTTAGTCCATTTTCTTGTGTTTTTTTATGTTTTTGAGGTCATGGGAGCATGTTTTATATATATATATATATGCTAGTGGATGGAAAATCGTTATTTTCCATCATCTTTTCCGATATACCCGAAGCAAAAAGAAGATAACCTAAGAAACAGTTGAAGGTTCGACCTTAATTGGTATGTTCAATTTAGTCCTTTTTCTTGTACTTTTTTTATGCTTTTGAGGTCATGGAAGCTTGATTTAGTTAGCTCATATACCAATTTGTAAAATTGATAAAGTTTTAGGAAGTTATCATTGATGATTTCTTGAAGTTTTAGGTGTTAAATTGATAGATTTTGATATGAAAATGACTAAATTGTGAAGTTAATTGATAGTTTCATACATTATGGACCTAATTGAACAAAATGTAAAATTGACTATATAAATAAGAAATAGGAGGTTCCTAATATCTAATAGAGAAATCAGATTCCAAATTGGAGCTTTATATTGAAAGTTATGTTAGTCCCGGTTTTAGGGACTAAATTGAATAAAATGAAAATTTGGTAAAAAAATGAGAATCAATTGTGACTTTTGATGGAATATTAATGGTGTTGTATGTTTATACTAATGAGTAGCTAACATTGACTCGGAGTCCTTGAGAGGGAAAGGAAAAGCTAAAGTTGTCAACGAATAGCTCAAAATTTTCGATTTGTATTTCTATAATTCAAATTACTTCTATTGCTGGATATTTATGTTATTTTGCATAGTATGACATTGAAGTAATTTAAATATGATTGACCAAATCGTATTGGTATGAGTTTGATTGATTATTGAGATGGAGGACTAAATTGGATAAAATTAAAAATATTATAACTTGATGAAATTGTGAAATCGCCTTGGAATTATGATGACTCGTGTTATGTTATATACATATTGATGACTTTTTTGATGAATTTGGAATATGAAATACAAAGTTGAGCTATATTATGAATGGGATTAATTGTTACCCTATTAACTTTTCGGGCAAAATCGAATATAGTTGGCATGCCATAGGATAGATTGGGTGTGGGTTATTTTGACCACGTATCGATGAGGGTTTGGTACAATTTTTACTTCGATCATATTGATGAGCGTTGAGCGCAATAAATTTACTTCGAATATTTTAATAAGACACTAGGTGCCATATTTGGTGTGATGGTTGGATCCCTGTATCCGTTTGAGTCCGAGTCAAGTTAATAGGGAATTAAAATTAAATATTGATAATGCTATATAAATTAAATTACTCTTGTGAAAGATTAAGTGAATCAAATTATAAGTTCGAAGATTTGATATAAAAATAAGATGATTCAACTGAGTTGATTAGACAATTGCAATGTTAACATGATGAATACTTATATTAATTAATTGAACATGAATTGAATAAATCATATGTTTAAAATGGCACTCAAGGTATGATGATAGATATTTGATTATAATAGGATGTTAATAAATTGTTTTAATTGTTCTATCTTGTAATCTACTTCTTGAATTGTAGAATTACCATTAAACTTTATCGATCAACGTATGGTTTTGTTTTCCATGCACAAGTTTGGCTCAATTCGAGATCCTGAGCATCGACTTCATCATCTAGTCAAAATCCCGAACTCAACAATGTTTGTGTACCCCTTTTTGTTAATTAAATGGCATATACCTAGTTAATGCATTTTGATATTTAGTTAGATTTGATGATGTTGAATTTATATATTTGGTATTTTGATTTTAATCATATGACTGCTAAGTTAGGATGGGAATTATCATATGAATGTATATAATAAAAAGGACTTTTGGCAAATGGTAAATGTGAATTTAATTTGTATGTATGTGATCAAATGAATTGTGTCAAATAGATAGTTTATAAGTAACATGGTATAGATATATTGTTGGATAATGTATGTATCCAGTTAGTTGTATCTAAGTTGTAAATGAACTTAAATATGGTATGAATTGGTCTAAAATGTTGCTTTATTAATGAACTTGGTGAATTAAGGTAAGGACTATAATGAGTTGAATTTTTTTGGTATTGAATTTATAGTTATGGATGATAGGGATTTGATTGAACGTTAGGAAGGACAATTAGTTTGTATGATTTAAAGTTACTATGTTGCATATATGATATGTATGTGGTGGTTATGTGAATGGCGGAGCTAGAAGATTTTTCTTGAAGGGGTTAGAATAAAATTGTATATTTTTACGATAGTACAAATATAATTTCATCATTTTAATAGCCTATATATTTATTATTTTAAAGGGTTAAATTAATTTTTTATCATTTTTAGGGGAACAAAGTATAATTTTACCATTACTAATTTAAAATTTTATAAATTATAAAGGGCCTAAATTAAAATTTTACCATTTTAAGAGGGCTATAATATATATACAAAGGGGAAAATTGCGAAAATCTTAAACCTTAGGGGCTTACTTATATTTTTGGGAGGGCCATAGTGTAAGTTTACAAAGGACTAAATTGAAAAACTTAAACTTTAAGGGTGCATGGCCCTCTTAGGCCTCAACATGGCTTCCCATTGGTTATGTGTTTAGGATTTGGTTTAGAAGATTTCATATTGTTAAACAAATAAAATAATTCATAAACAATATGTGACATCGCGACATTGTTCGAATGTCGTCACGACGAGAAAAGACCTGTAATGTCACAGCGAAATGAGGAACCCCATTGTCTCGATGAGGCCAACATAGTAAGTGATGTCGCGACATTGAGTGGACTGACATCGTGATGTGACAAACTATTTGGAAACATCACGACGTCAACCTTGTATTTTGAAACTTTTACAATTTGGTCCTTTGATCTCCAGTTACTATTTAAGCTTTCGAAAGCTTGTGTAAGACTCGTAAATGATTATATATTGTATTAATTGTATGTTTTGGTTGTATTTAAGTATTAAATAGTGTTTATTGACTATGATTGATCGTAGTTGCTTTCACAATGAATGTGACATCTCGTAACTTGAACTCGATGATCGTGTCAGATTTCGAGTTGTTACAGAAAGTATATCTGTAAACATTGAGTTTTATGTTAATTCTTTGAGTTTCACCAAACTAGCTAGACTTTTTTTCTTCTTCATAAACAAAATTTTTTTTTGGTGAATTATAAATAACGACTAGCGCGACTCGAACCTAAATCACACCTGAACGATGAACCCCCTTGATCATCAAACCAATATACAGAGTTCAAACAAATTTATTTCAATAACAAATAATAAACTTGGATTCAATGATTTAGTTTAATAGATAGGTTAATAACCCTTTAATTTAGTAATTTGTACCTAAATTTAATTTTGGACTTAATATGATACTTGAATTTGAAAAGTATTAATCATTTTGATTTTTTTTTTTTTTGTGTAACAAAAGATAAACATTAGATTAACTTAATGCGGAAGGGATCTCCTATGGTACTTCTTTGAGTAATATCAAGCCTTCTTTCTTATCAAAAGCCATTTTGGTAACGTAACTAGCATTTTTATTTTCCTCTCTAGAGATATAATTCAGAAGTCATTGTCCAATATTAATCAATAGTCGATGGATTCGCTTGATCAAAGTAGAGTTTGAGGGATTTTTTAGTTAATCTTGAATAGTAATTACAAATTCCATACTATCTGTCTGAATCAATATTGTCTGTCTTGAATAGCAAAGTTGGTATTTTTTGAACTTTGTAATTCACGCAATTAACTTTTGTATTAAAAGAGCTTTAAAAAATTGTACTAAAAGCAAATAAAATAGTGACCATGTATCAATATTTTTTAAAAAGTAAATAACATTTGATACGTGGAGTTTTTAAACTCCACGAGCAGTGTTAGAGAGTTAACAAATTTTCTATAGGCTGTAGTATAATATTAAAAGTATAAATATTTAAAAGAAAAAGACACATGATAATTTTTTATAACTGCTTGAGAAATTTTGATCAGAAAAACTGCTTGAGAAATAATAATAAAAAACATTGTCAATGTACCAAATATTAACACATACAAATTTTAGGATTATTTTTATTTTTTTGATTTCACGTTTACGATGAACATGTCGATAAATTTGAACATCTATTTGTCCATATTCATTCAGCACCTACAAATTTTAATAATTTTATAATTTTAAAAACTGATATAAAAACTTGATATTTTTTTTAGAAAATTAAGTTTTTCTAGAATTAAAAAAAACAATTCAATTTTTTTAGATTTTTATGTTAGTTTTTAGAATTTCTTCTCGATTTTGATAGTTTTATTATTTTTTATAGTTCACTTTTATATAATTTCTATAAATTTATTTATTTAAAAAAAAGTACACTAATTCAAATTGTTAATTAAGATGCTAATTCTTTTAGGCGTCTAGTTATTCTGTGAAATTTTTGATGATTTGGAATTAATAGTATAAAATTATGACACGACAAGCATTATTTTAAAATTTTAACAATATAAAAAAATTATGTAAAAATATATAAATTTATAAAAATCTAAAACTTATAGAACTTATAAAAACACTTAAAAATTCTAAAATTATCTGGAAAAATCTAGAAACGCCGAAAATTTTCTAAAAATATCCTTAAAATATAAGGTTTTATATTATTATTTTTTAAAATTATTAAAATATAAAACTACTAAAAATGAACAATATATGAACTGGTATTCATTTTTCAAAATTTATTATGCATGTGAAATAAAAAATTAAAACTTTAAAAACATATATTTTTAAAATTTCTTAAGCCATGTGATGATAAAAAAAATTTAATTAAATTAATCTCATTTTAAATCTTAAAATTTTATTTTATGTTTTCAAATTAAAATCAACTTAAATAAATTATCTTTAATAATTATACATAAAATATAAATTTCTTTTGATTATATGATTTCAAATCTTTTATACTTAGCTAAAAACGAAAAAAAAGTCCTTACAATTAATTAATTTTATATTTCATGCCAAACAAAACTCAAAATTTTTTTATTATTTCTTTACCCAAACAAAGAATAGGAAATTAATTTAATTAATTTCAATGATTTTTCTCTGATTTTAACTTAGTATGGAAGATTTGAAATTATATAATCAAAAGAAATTTAAGTTTTACATACAATTAATTAAATATGAGTTATCGAGTTGATTTCATTAAGAATAATATTGAAACATATAATAAAATTTTAAAATTTAGAATGAGATTAATTTAATTAATTTTAATATTACCGTAACAAATCGATTAATATGATCCCTAAAAATTCAACAATTTATTTAATTGATTTTTATTTTTTGAAAAATTTAGAAATTTCGGCAATGTAATAAACAAATACAATTTGATAATTTTTAATTCATTATTTTAGTTTCTAACATTTTCTCACTTTAATCCTAATCAATACTTTAAAAAATGATTTTTTTAGTGACCAAAATAAAAATGAGAACATGATGCAGTGTGTATAGTTAACCGCCGTAAAAAATTTAACAATTGGTTGATTAAAATGAAAGTGCTTTAAAATTGAGTGACGAAATTGTAAGGATTCGAAAATAAAAACATCCTAAAAGTCGGATGACGAAGTAGAAATTTACCCTGATTTTGAATAACTCAATTATTTCTATATTGATTGCGGTAAATTAATTAAATGGATTTAAAGAAAAGAAATTGACTCAAATGTCTAATCTCTCACGTTCCATGGACCAACCCCCATTTTCCCCATTTTCCCCATTTTTAGTGATTTGTGGAGCAATGCGACACTATTTTCGCGTTCCATGAACCATCCTTTTCTAGCTCCACCTTTGGTTTTGGGACACGCATAAATCAATTGAATCTTTCTTTAATGTTCAAAACCCTTCATTGGCGACAACCACCCCAGGTTTCCATTCTTATTACCAAATGTTTTTTTAATGCTTTGTTTATAATAATTATACCACGATTTATCTTTATTTAATATTAATGTGAATGTTGTTTTAAAAATGCAAAAAAATATTCATGTGTTGACCTGATTTTCAAGGTATTCATCGTTTCAAGTGTGACTTGAGTTCGAGTTGCTGTCAGAGTTTTTTCCTCTTCTTGTAACTCATAAAATATATATATATATATATATAAATCAATTATGTTTTATATTTATTATAATTGAAAATTTTTAATTATGTACCTCGAAACTAGGGGCGAAGCCAGAAAATCTTTTAGGAGAGCTGAAATTAGATTATAACTTTTACGATAGTAAAAATGTAATTTTATCATTTTAATAGCCTACATCTTTATAATTTTTAAAGGTTTAAATTAATTTTTTTATCATTTTTAGGGGGAAAAGGTATAAATTTATCTTTATTAATTTAAAATTTAAAAATTTTAAAGAACTTAAATAAAAAAAAATCATTTTAAACGGGTTAAGACTCTGTCAACCCCCTAACTAGGTGCTGCTTGAAACTTAGGTGATGTGGTAAAAAACTTTGGTAGTGGTAGTAAAAAACTCACTAATTTTCTCTTAAAAGAATTGAAATTACAAATAGGATAACATATTATATATATATATATATATATATATATATATGATGAAAAATATTTATCAAAATATTATAAATTATATTTTTTTACTCACCTCCTAATCAACTTATCCACTTTTGATATATTTTTAATTTGTATAATAGTTGTAAATTACCTAAACAATTATAAAATCATAATACTAAATAATTATAATTGTAATTTTTAAAGTAATTAAAATATTATAAAGTAAAAAAAAAGATGTACTTAGATAATAAAAATACATATCATATGAACACAATATGTACATGATTGATACAAAATAATTTACTATAAATTCGCACTATATTACAATTGATTTTTCGTGGCATTTTAATGATAAAAAAATAAAATTTTTAGTGATATTTTAAAAATGCCATGAAAATTATTTATCTCTTATTTTTATAAGCGTTATGTTGATCAAGAAAAATGTCACGAAAAAAATGTTTATTTAGTGTTGTTTAGAACATGAAGAATAGCTTAACAAAACAAAACAAAAAAACCACAAAACGCTTAGCTTTTGGAAAATTAAATAGAAATGTCACTCAAAATTTATCTTCTTGGTTACCTTTAAAAACATTACAAAAAATTAAAAGAAAACGTCACCAATTGTATTTTTAATTTCTTTTTATTTTTTATTAGAAGTAACAATATAGCTAGAAAAGTGTCACCAAAGGACTTTTTAATTACCTTTATATTTAGCTTGTTTTAGAGGTGGACTTTAGGATATTCCAATTTAGGGTTTATCACCTCTAATCTAAAAATATAATTATAAATGTATAATTCAAGAAATAAATAGGAAATGATAAATTTAATATCGATTTAGATAATAAAAAATTCACTCTTCCAGAATGTTTTAAAATGTCATTGACTACTATACCAAGGGACGTTTCTGCTATGTTTATGATTTTTCGCGATTTGTTATCAAATCATACTTTTTGTGATGGTTTTAGATATTGACCATATTTTGTTTATATTTTAATTTGGCCATATTTTGTTTGGGATACATGAATTTTGATTTAATGTGTAATTTTATACATGAATTTTAATTTGGTACAATTGTATACCTGAAATTCTAATCGTGGCTTAGATGCATACTTGAAACTTTAATTTTGATTTAATCACACGCATTTAAAGAAATAAATAGATTGGATAAATATAATTATTTATATGTGCAATATATAAACATAAAATGATTTTATATCAATAATTGTGTTAATAATTTATAAGAATTGGATCAAATCAAAATTTTATGTCTAAAATTACACAAAATCAAAGCTTATGTGTACAGTTGCACATTAAACCATAGTTCATATATAGTTTTGATATTTATCCCTATTATGCTTATATAGAACAACTTGTTTAGGTTTAATGTATGTGAGAGGAAGCATTTAACTTGTTCATTAAGGAACAAAAATTTGTAGTGCATATTCTGTAAGTCAATTATTTTATTTATCAGTTTATAATTAAGCTTTCAAGGAAAAGATTTAGTAAGAGATTGTTCTAAATCGAAGTATAGAAGTGGGGTTGAACTTGATAAACGACTTTAACTTAAATCACGTCTTCTACTTATAGTAAATTACTCTCTACACACAAACTTGCTAACGTGGTAAAGTTTCGATTTGCATAACCAAACTTTTGTTTCCGTATCTATTTTTTAGATGTTAGTAAGTTCATCTAGTTGCAACTAAACAAAAATATGGAAGGCAAAATCTATGAATGTATAGAATTGTATTGCACTCGTTGTTCATAGTTGACCCTCTCAACAATATTGTTTTCAAAATTTTAACCTGAATTCTCTCCTAAAGAGTACGATATGCCTTACTGCAAAAACATGATTATTTGTAATAAATACAAATATATATCATTGAGATCGATTCAAAATCGACCTTGCTATATGTAACAAGTGTCATGGCCTTTTTTTTTTTTTTTTGACATTATTAATATATGATTAAATTTCAATTCTAATCTCTCTATCTTTTTAGATTATATAAAAATATCAAATTTTAATTTTAGTCCCTATGCTATTTTTTTAGATTATATAAAAATAAACAAATTTCAATTTCGGTCTTTATATTTCACTTAAGTTTGAAATTTAATCTTTATACTTTAATTATTTTTATATAATTTGGTACCTCAACATTTATACTGTCATTATTTAGTCTAAATATTTAATTCTAATTAGAATGTTGATGTGAATTTTAAAAATTGTTAATACCACTAAAATTATCTATTAAATTCAAGTTCACTACAATACTCTTTTTTTTTTAATCATATGACTACCAAATGTGTTTTTTTTTTTTAAATAGAAAAATTAGAACATGACACCAACAATTTTCAACAAAATATTTTTACTTGTATTAACAATTAGACTTGATTTTTTAAATTCGAAAAATAAAAAAATTAAATTCCAAATAGAATATAATGTGATTGGTAACATTTGTAATGTTTGGTGAACTAACTTTGTTTAGGAATGCAACCAAACCCCACATTAAATGGACATGAAAATGTACACAGGATCCTCTTATGAACTTTTCTGGACGGGACACACAATTTATGTCGATAAAGCACATTTTCTTTTTGCTTTTCAATCTAAATAAATTTTTTGGGATTCCACATTCAATTTGAGGCCTACCAACTTAATCATATTATTCTTTGAAAATCTTAATTTAATAGATTAAATTTATTGGGTTACATAATAATTATTTATTGTAAAGTAGTATCATAACTAAGATATTTGTATTATTATATTTTTAGAAAAGAAAACAAAAGGTAAAATTTTGTACAAAGTCGATGACTTCTTCAGATACTTGAGGACACCACCTCAAGAGCCTCTCTTCTTTGTCCAAGCACATTGAACACCGTTGCGGCTATGTGGGAAGGCGTCAGACCAGCTTCAGCCAACTGGTCCAGGGGTGACCCATGGTCGATGTATCGATCCGGAAGAACCAATGGCCTCCACTGCAAATCGGGAAAATGTTTTAATGCAATGAAATGGTTATTAGCATATGGATACATGGTTTCGGATTCACATACCTTTACTTTGCCATCGAGAAGACCATCAAGTGCTAGGAACTGTGCCACATGAGAACCAAAGCCCCCGATTGATCCTTCTTCGACTGTGATCAGTACTTCGTGTGACTTCGCCAGTTTCCGGATCAAGTCGTGATCCAGTGGCTTACAAAATCGTGCATCTGCTACAGTCAGCCTTAAGCCATGCGATTCCAATAAAGAGGCAGCTGCTAAGCAGCTTTGAACTGCACTTCCATAGCCTAATAGTGCCACTCTTTCCCCTTCAATCAGTACCCTGCCTCTGCCAATCTGTAAGGATATTATACAAATTCCGAGTTAGTATTTTCCCTTTAGGCTTTGTTTCTTTACAAAAAGGGAATATGTTGAGGCTTTCTCGAAAGTCACCTCGAGTGGAACCCCTTTTTTCCCAGGTGGTAATGGAACTCCGATCCCATTTCCTCTTGGGTAACGGAAACAGCTAGGACGGTCATCTATGGCCGCAGCCGTTGCGACCATATGGAAAAGTTCAGCTTCATCGGAAGGAGCCATTACCACCATGTTGGGGAGGCAAGCCATGAAAGTGACATCAAAAGCCCCACAATGTGTTGGACCATCTGCACCAACGAGGCCAGCTCTGTCCATTGCAAATCTTACAGGCAGCTTCTGCAGATCAACATCGTGTACAACCTGTTGCAGCAAACCAAC
Source organism: Kokia cookei (assembly GCA_039519145.1). Lineage (NCBI taxonomy): Eukaryota > Viridiplantae > Streptophyta > Magnoliopsida > Malvales > Malvaceae > Kokia > Kokia cookei. The sequence continues at coordinate 15,295,539 of CM076907.1, read as the reverse complement.
ACATTCGCAATGATTTTAAAATTCAAGATGTTTAACTTAATAAACGGAATAATAATCATTTACAATTCGTAAAAAAGAAAACCCGAGGTAACTCTAGTAGCTTGCCTGGTCATAAGCCCTTTGCATGAATGATGAGTAGATAGCACAAAAAGGTTTCAAGCCTTCACAGGCCAAGCCTGCAGCAAAGGTGACAGCATGTTGTTCGGCTATCCCCACATCGAAACATCTTTGTGGGAACCGACGGAGGAAGAGGTTTAATCCGGTTCCACCTCCCATTGCAGCATGGATGGCAACAATATTTTTGTCTGCCTCAGCTTCCGCAATCAAAGCCTCAGCAAAATATGTAGTGTAAGACTGGGTAGCAGAACTGCTTTTGAATTGCTTTCCAGTTGCTGGATCGAACTTCACCACTCCTGAGAAAAGAATTCCAGGTACAGTTTATTCTTTTATTCCCTAAACTAAGGTCATATATCGAGGCACCAGTAAATTAAATAATATGAAATGATCTCTCTTCTAAAATGGTTTATTCCGTATGTTACCATGATACTTATCAGCAGCTCTCTCTGCATACGGATAACCTCGGCCTTTCTCAGTGACAACATGGATCAAGACCGGACCCGTTGTCTTTGTAGTCTTAACCTCTTTGAGAATAGAAACTAAATCATCAATGTTGTGGCCATCAACAGGTCCAATATAATATAGTCCAAGTTCTTCAAAAAGTGTTGATCCAGAACCACTGATCATTCCACGAGCATACTCATCAACTTTTGCAGCCAGTTCATGCATAGGCCCACCGATTTGCTTGGTAACTCCCTGCAATAAAACCACATCCAGTCTTAGTAAGTTTTAGTTTCTAGTTAAAATTATATTAGTTTTCTGGGTTCTATTCATTTCTACTTACCTTTGCAACCTCTCTCAGTTCTCTAAGAGGCCTGTTTGATTGCAGCCTGCTGAGAGCACTGCTCAAAGCTCCCACAGGCGGTATAGGTCCGTCGAGATTGGCAGTGGGCAGAGAAACTTGTTTATTGTCATTAAGAATAACAATCATATCAGAATCAAGATATCCGGCATTGTTCATTGCTTCGTAAGCTTGTCCTGCAGTCATAGCACCATCACCTATGACAGCAACAACATGATTCCTTTCACCTTTCAGATCCCTTCCCACAGCCATCCCTGTCAACCAGAAACATCAAGACAGTTAAATCTCTGAAGACCAAGTGAAACTAGGTTTGCATAACGGAATTGAAAATAGTATTACACCACATCAAAAGCAAAAAGTTCTTTTAAAAAACCAACAAAATCACATGTTGGCTAAAAGCAACATCAATCTTGTTTCAATGCTTTAACCATACATATAAAATGGGAAAAGAAGGCAGAAGGACTGGATTAATACCCAAGCCTGCAGATATTGTGGTTGAACTGTGACCAGTCCCGAAGCAATCGTATTCACTCTCTGCTCGCTTCGTGAATCCGGCCAATCCATTTGTTTGCCTCATGGTATGCATCTTATCTCTTCTCCCAGTCAAGATTTTGTGAGGGTAAGACTACAAATCAAATGAAGAATTTTACCGAAATAAAGATCAACTCACCATCAGTCAACATCTTTCTTTTGTCATAAAACCAAGAAAAGCAAGAACCAACCTGATGACCAACATCCCACAATATCTTGTCTCTAGGGGCATTGAAGACAAAATGAAGAGCCACAGTGAGTTCAACCACACCAAGGCTTGAACCCAAGTGACCCCCAGTTTTTGAAACATTGAAAATCACATCAGACCGCAGTTCTTCAGATAGTTGTTTCAGTTCCTGCATGAAAAGTTCCCATATCATAATAACGATAAAAGGCAAGGGAAAATAACATGTTTTTTGGATGTTTTTATACCTTGACAGAGAGATTTTTCATATGAATTGGATAGTTTATAGTGTCCAAGAGAGGCGTTGCTGGTCTTTGGGAGTGATATTCAGCTCCTTCTGATAGTGATGCATAAACCCCATCTGGCCTTTTCTTGACCTTTACCAAATCAAAACAAAAAACCACCAATTTTTTCAATTTATATTTATTTCAACTGAAATCGAATAATTAATTGATTTCAAATCAAAAGAAAACCCAAATTTTGGTCAGCTGTCCCTTTTTATAACTAAAACTAAACCCATTAAAAAAACTCAAAAACTTCACTTAAACAAAGTATTATCTAAAACAAAGAACGACTATAAATTCTGATATAAAAAAAAAAAACCAGTTTTCCTTTTTTCTTCTTTTTTATGGTTATTTCATATGAACCTGATTGTGCTTCTTCAATGGCTGCAAAACCAGATCTGACCCACCAAGAAAATGAGAAGCAAAAGGAGTGGATTTTTGAGGATCTGAAGCAGCACGCCAGTTAATAATGGTAGGAAATGAAGACGCACAAAGGGCCATGGCTAAAGACTATACAATCAACAAAGAGCAATAAAGTACTGCAAGTCCGCAACAATTGAGCAAGAGCACAAAACGAGAAGAACCCAGAAAAGTTTCCACTCTTTGAATGCAAGAATGAAGGGTTATCCAATCAATGAAAGATTTAATGACAATTTGGTTTTGACTATTGCACTTTCATGTCACCCTGCTTTATTGCTTGATGATGGTACTCAGTGGAGGACTGCGTCGAAACCATCTGTAAAGACTGTATTTTTATGCACTCTTATTAAAAAATAAAGATTTTATCTATAGAGAATGAACATCCAAACTTAAAAAACAAAGAGAGAATAAAAAAGGGCTTTTTTTTTTTCTTTGAAAATCCAAAAATGATTATTACTTGCATAAAAACGAACTGTTTCTTCATTGTACATAAGAGGTTTTTACTATTAAAGGGAGGGGGACAGCAGAGAGCAATGTTCTAGGATTGAAGTTGAAGTGGCGGGTCGTTCTCTGATTGGACCACGTCAATGGAAAAATCACAAATGGATAGATTACGGCGTTAGAGGAAGACACCTTTTTTTTCCTTTCCTTTTGCTCCTATTTCTCGAGGGAAGGGTTGTTGTCTGTTATCGTTCTCAATCCCATCATTGTGCGCTTACCTTACTGTGTGGTGTTGGTGTCAAATGTTTACGGGTTTTGGATATTTTAAAAACGTCAGAAAACTTTGGGCACCAAACACAAATTTATTCTATTTTTAGACATTAATTATAAGGTCAAAATAAAAATCTAAAAAAATCAAGAGGGTTTTAAATGAAATTTTACATTTGAACGGTGATGATTAATGCATTTGGAAGCAATGGATGAAAAAGTATTGGTCCAAATCCCAACCCCATTGTTGGTAGTCCCTTCCATTAAACATTGTTTAATTCGATTTGTCAACCACATTGTACATCTTGGTCATTGAAAACATCACTCTTAATAGCACTCATTGTGGCTTGCCTTGGTCCAATCCTCTTAATACTTACGAAAAAGCTTAGGCGCACTTAAATTGAATATTGGCTGAACCTTGAGTATTTCAGGAAACTTCAGCTCGTAGGACTCCCTGCCTACTCATTTAGGAATTCTGAAAGGACCTTTGTATCTTTGCCAAGTCATATTAATTCCACAAGCTGCTAGACTTGGTTGTATGTAACCTACATTCTATGGTTTAGGTAATCACACTATATAACACTAGAATAATGTATGAGATGTACCTTCCTTAATGCATTTAGTCTATTTGACTGTCCATGTTGCACCAACAATTCTTTACCCATAAAGTTTGATGCAAAATTCACCTCTCCCATAGGTGGTAGTTCCACTAGTAACTTAACAAACTTCATATTAGTAAAAGATTATTGCATATCTAGCACCACTAAGGGGGTCTCATCAACGTTCAAAATTGCCAAGTTTTTGTTTTTGCACCATGAACACCTTTGGCTAGTTGGTTTGCAAGTAACATATTGGTTCTTGTAATGACCCCAAAATTTTGATTCGACGTTTCACGCTATTTCAAGATCGGATATATTGGAATTCTGAGAAAATTTCAAAATGAGTCAAATAGAGGATTCTTATGAAATAAAATTTGATTTAAAAGAAGAAAAGTAATGAAAAGAATCATGGAGATGAGAATGTGACAAAAAGAACTAAATTGAAACTTTTGCAAAGTTGGAGGATTAAAATGCAATTTGACCAAAACGGGCAATGTGAGATTTTTTTTTTTTTTTTTATCAATGCAATGTGAGTTATTATCGGTTATTTGTCATGGGAACCACTTGAATTATACATGGGTATGATAAAAATCTCTTTTGGACCAAATTGAAAATACTAGAAAGTTTAGGGTTTAAATCATAAAATTTGCATTTTTATCGAGAAAAGAGAAAAAAAAAAAAAAAAAAGTGCGATTTTCAGGCCGCAAGGACTTGTATTAAATGTTAAGTTTGATTTATGGGATCCGAGTTCGATAAATCTCTATGTGTAGTGAAGGAAGTAATTAAAAGGTGAAAAAAAATGCAAAATGATAATTTTACTACATAAGGACATTTTGGTAACTTTTTAAAATTTAAATACAGGAAATATTATTTTTATGAGATATTTGACATGTATAATTAATTTGGACCATTGGCTGTGAATTTCGTGAAGAGATTAAAAGTGGACTACACATTTTAATTAAGGTTTGATTTAAATTTTGATTTAGATATTTTTATTAGTGTTTTTTAATGTAAACTCGCTGGCTTTATTGAGAAAGAAATATGGTAGGAACAGACATAACATGTTTCAAGAAACACTTCGAGAAATTGAAGAAAAATTGTAAAATCTTATACCCGACTTGATTTACCAAATTCGGATATAGGATACCACTAAACTTAAATACTTAACAAAAATTCTCAATGGGCGAAAATCATATTGAACATACTTCTCATTTCTTTATATTCTTCCTAAGTCAAAAGATTTTAAAAGAGGTGTTTATTAAATACAACATATTCTCGAAAGTAGTTTAGTATATTACAACTTAAAACTCGGTTAAAGCCCACTTAATCATGGCGTAGAGTACTGTACGCCTTATATCCAAAAATGTCTCTCTGTAGGCATAATATTGCCCTTCGAACCGCGATCCTGACGCATTCTAGGCTTGGTCCCTCCTGGCATACTAGTTCAATTCTAAGATCCTGCATAACAAATAGACGCCTATAAGTACAATGGAGTTTAGTAAGTCTCAACCAATATTACCTTTAAACAATGTTGTTGAATTCCTCGACTCAAGGATTTTAAGCTTTTTTTGAGACCTTGGCCGATACTTTTCTAATTCCTGAAGATAATTATACGCTAATCTCTACACTTAATCACTTTATACACACTTCGCCCCATGAGTGGATCACAAGCTTCACACCTTAATGCGGATCCTACTTCACAATCCCTTTTGAAGTTAGAATTTGGATACATTTCTCGGAATGTTATACATGCAGATGCTACTCTTGGTGGATTCATACACTGGCTTTAGCGACTGACAGAATTCCAATCACACCGTATCTTTAAGTTGATCTAGACAACGAACTTATTCCGATGAATACAATATTTTAGATCATCCAATAGCAATCCAGATGACTTCGATACATAACATAATAACTTCCAAGTTTGGAGTGCACTTATCCCACCCATAATTTCGGATATGCCAAGCTCCCTGTCCTGGCGGGTTACTATGGTGAATTCATCAGTCGGTTACACTACCAAGAACTCTTGCAAAAAATGCCGCAACGGCATACCCCAACCTCGTCACAAAGGTATATTAACCTCGCGCACTTAGGCATTACAGAATTCCCTATACAGATTTTGATGACATCTTGATGTATTTAGGTAACTTGATGACTTGTTTAGTCGACTTGTTTTAGTGTACAAGTAACGTGCTACTTCCCACTAAACTAATTAGTAGTAGTAGTTATGTCTGGTAGATGATTAGGCAAGCTTATTCTCAGGTTACAGGGTTACAGTGGGATTTCCTGACCTTCCTACTAAGCTTTGTCCGCACTGACTATGCCATATAAGGATGCTGATAGTCGACATGTCTCACCTTTGTTTTCTCTACGTTATTTCCTTAGTTATTGGAAAATTTTAAGTTATCCTAGCTAAAGAAGACGGGGAAGGTTTCCAGTAGCTAGTAAAACACCATTGATAAGTGCCAACTTACTGGTAATTCCTAGAAAACCCTTAGGATGACGTCGAGTGAATTTATGTTTTTGCATTAGTGCATGCATGATTAAATTCTAACAGGAAAATAGTTTAATGATTATAATTGTTTCTTATTTAGCTCAAGAAGCTAGTGAAGGTCCGAGCAATCGAGGCAAAGAACTAGAAGAGTAACTATGTTCTGAATTTTATTAGTGAGTTCCTTCTTACTTCCTTTGAGTTATGAAAATTCTATGATATGTGGGTTGTGTACGATAAGTTGGTCTCTTCTGTAAATGGATCGATGTGTTGTGTCTAGTTGTGTGTGTAGTCAACCAGTGTGTATAAACTAGTATGGCCTTTTTCGATGTAAAGTACCCTCCTTGCTGCATGAGCCCAGTGCTAGTTAACTCGTGATTTATGAAAACATAGAAAGAAAATTTATTTGTGATGCCTTTGATAGGGCAACTACAATGCAAATCGAACTAGTAGATCACGACCCAACCTTGCGGGAGAACACGTGTTCACTTGAATAAGGACATTATGGTGAATACGAATATGGAAATGATGGATATGTTATTCTGATTCTGAGATGTGGGTCCGAGGCTAGCACAAGGATGGGTCACAAGTAAACCAACATGATTCTAAGAGGTAAGTTTAAGTTGGTGGCAAGTGTCAGCTTGGATACTATAGGTGTTATGTTAAATTGGTGAGGTGTTGCCGTCAAAAACTGCGGCTGATGAATCGACGTATTGTGTCTGTAAGACGGGGTCTCACGAAAACATATGTATTTCTTACAAGTATTGTTGCTTGTGGATTATCGATGCTTTTGTCTTCGTTTTGTGTCTATTTGGAATTCATTAAGTTCAAATGAACTTATTCTGTTACTTTTCTTTCCCAAGCATTTTGTTATAGAAGAAGATCAATAGAAGGGGACTGCACTAGAGCCGCGTCTACGAGTGATTCATTTGTTTATTTTTATATCATGCATGGCTATTAGGCGGAGAGCGTGTGAGTTTATGTGTATTTTGATGTATTCCTATCATTTATTTTAATTATTTTCATTTGTGTATGTTCTGCCTCAATTCATAAATATTTAGCATAACTTTATTGCGTCTATGTTTTATATATATATATATATAATTTCCACACATTAGAAATTAGTTGTATCTACATTTTGGCACATTGTGTGTTTCATGTTTATGTTGCTTTCATTTTGTAATAAGTTTTATATAATTTTTCATAATTATTCAATTTAGAGAAAATGTTTTTTATTCGTATTGTGTATCAATTTATATCTTATTTTACATAATTTATCATACGAATTCAATTTGTATAAAAATATATATTCATATAGTTTTCACATTTTTTTTTTGTCTTTAAAGTACTATAAATTTAGACAAATTTGTACATGTTAATGATTCTTTTATGTAAATTTTAACACTTGATATTTGTTTCATGTACATATTCTTTTATTATACCTTAAATTGTAGCACATTTCCTATAAGATAATTGAATCCAATATAAAAATAAATTTACGTATTTATTTTTTTAAATATGTACAATCGAATCAAAATTAACCTTTCATATATACATATAAATAAGAATTCAAATTTTATGTATATAATTGCACCAAATTAAAGTTAATATAATAAGTTGCACATTAAACTAAAACTCATGTATAAATTTGATATTTATCCCCGGTTAATAAAAATATTTTAATTATTTAAAATAATACTATTTATTATTATTAATGAAAATATAATTATAAAAAATGTAATAATTAAAATAATAATTATATGCCCTCGTAATTTCAAGAATTTTTAATTCTTGATATGTGTTCTACGTACAAAATAAAATCTCATCATTAAAAAGCATAAAAATATGAAGTTTGAAAGTTTAATTGTCTGATTACCCAGCGTAAGTCTCCCAATTCTTAACCGCACTGGAATTGGAGCAATAAATTGGGAACCCCTATTAGATTAAATTTCAAGGATGTTTGGTGCTTTCCATGAGAATTTCATTGTTGAGAAGTGTAATTTTTTGAAGTAGAATCGTTATGAAAGTTACTTTATCACGTTTGGTATATACTCGAAAGTATTGATTAGAAATTTAAGAAAATTACATAAACGTGTTTGGTACAATCAATATTTTTCAATGATTTTTATTATTAATAAATAATATAGATGGATCTAAAATGAGTTTAGGTTAATTTTTTGCAAATATGGATGGATTTGAACAAAATTTTTAACTTACATTTCGGGTCGAGTCGGACAGAGCTTGGATGAGCACAAAGTATGTTAATATCATGCTTAAACCTAACCGGAATCCGGCTCGACCCGATCCATGAACACCTCTACTTGTGAGAAAGTAATTCTCATGGAAATGTTACATTTCAACGAAAGTAAATTAATTTTTTTCGTGTCAAACATTGGAATTACATTCCAACCAATTATCATTTTCCATCATACTAAACTTTTTTTTTTTTTTGAATAAAAACCTTCTATTACATCATATACTAAACTTTTTATAGTGCACTTAATTAATTATAATGGTTATTAAGAATGAGCAAAACTCAATTCACCTTGTAAAAATTAAAGAAATTTTAAATTAATTAATTCGAATCGTTGGAATTATCAAATCAACTTGAATAATTAGTTGGAGTTATTCAACATCGAGCGGAGTTTGATTTTAACAACTTGAATATACGATTATCCAAAATAACAAAACCACGTGGTTTTGAAGTTTAGGCATTTTATTTAGTTTTTACTTTGGAATGAATACCCCTTGGGGTCCTCCCAATTTCAGAAATAAGTAAAATGAATCTCTGTTTTCTTTTTTATTTCAATCAATCATGGTTATAAAAATTATATAATATTAAAAATTTCTAAATATACATATAATTTAGTAAAAATATTCCTAATTTCGAAAAATATTTCTTAAAATTATAAAAATTGAAAAAGAAATTACATAAAAATATATTACGGATTTTGTTATTTAAAAATTCAAAAGAAATGATACAAATTTTCAAAGTTAAAAAAATTAAAATAAAAAATTTAAAATAGTCTTTAAAAATTAATATATATATATATATATATATATATATATATATATATATATATATATATATATATATATATATATATTATATTATTTCATCTTATTTTTGCTTTGAAGGAAGTTTTCAAAATGTATACTCTAAAATTTATTTGCTCTATCTTGAAATTTAGTTAAATTGTCAATAAAATTTAAACATTTCTTCTAAAAAATACTCTATTTCACAATAATCACACTAATAATTTAGTTGTCACAACGTCAACATACAACTAATAATTTTCTTTTAAAAAAAATAATTAAATTTTCACAATAAAAATATTAAATTTCTAATCAATATTAAAATAAATTCAATGATTCTGATTTTTTATAGGTTAGTCACAATCATAATTTTCTAGATATTAATCAATAAAGTTTAAAAACAAAAGAAGAGTTGTCACCAAATTAGGGAGACCTACTAGAAAGTATTACAAGATTGATTACTTATCTTGTAAATATTCTAGAGAGAAAAATGAGAAGTGTTAAAAAAAAAAAAGATTAGGCCATTATTGTAATCACTTAAATTTAATAAAATAATTTTAATAATGTTAACAATTGAATTTGAATTTTGAAATTTAAAAAGTAAAAATACTGAATTCCTCATAAAAGTACAAAAATTAAAATTAAAATTTACGAAGAGCACAGTAGACTTGTCATGGGTCGAGCTACTCACCCAGGCTCGAAGGTCCAACCGAAATTTGAGAGGGTTTAGGTACAAATATTAGGCCCAAAAAGTGGATTTAAGCAAAAAATTAAGCCCGCTTAAATTATGGATTAGGCTCGAGCTTGAATATTCAAGGCTCGAATCCGACCCGACTCGACCCGTTTTTAAGTTACTAAAAAACTTACACATAATGAGATATGAACATAAAATCTCAAAAAAAAAAAAAAATCAAACTTCTTACTTACCATTAAATTAAAACCTTATCAATATCTCCTCTCTGATGATTCATGTCACATTTAAATTTTTTTAGAAAACCCCCAATTTTAGAAAACAAAATATGTAATAGCCCATTTTTAGTGGTGTCAGAAAAGTGGTTTCGTGGCCACAAATCCGACATACGAACTAATAAATATTGTTTATTTAATAATTTGGAGAATTTATACAAGTCATATAGAAATTTGAATAAGAATTTTTTTTAAAGTTTAAATGTTTAGTTAAGTAAAGAGGATGAAATTGTGAAAATATCAAAACTTGAGGTTTGCTAGTTAAAGGTGTTAGATGTTAAATATTTATGAACCATAAAGTTGGGGGTTTTAAATGTCAATTAAACCAAATAGATGTGAAATTGACGAAGTACTCCAGGATTTCTAAATGCGTATCGAGCAGAAAAATGATCCTCAAATCAGAAGAACTCATATTATGATATCTAGGCATCTAATATTGTTCCTTGTAATTATTTGGCAATTCTTTTGAGCTTTGACTCTAATACAATCTCATTCTTTTTCGCGTTGCCCAAGTATTTTCATACCAAGATAATGGATAAGAGTCTAATGTCATAGGGTATGCAAGGATCTGCGAGTGTTATTTTAGAAATCTCCTAAAAGAAACAAGGATCCCAAATAGGACTACCAATTAAAAGAATCAAACCTGAAAAGAATAATTCGAATTAAGAATATTCTGTCAAGATCCCGTTGTAGATTTGAGAAGACATAAGGAGATAGTCCCAAAGCAAAAGAAATCAAATTTTGAGATTAACATTAATCATGCACATTCATCTAGTTAGGAGCATTTGACTCATCCTGATCATGACATCATAAAAAATCTGGCCTACCTAAAGGCCCATTCAAGCATATTTTATAGGTTTACCATGAAGACATGAAGGAAAAGATTTAAGCCGCAACGGAAAATCCAATACCACGAAGATATAAAAGGAAAGGTTTAAGTCGCAACGGCGAACCTTGTACCTCAGGAGTGTGAAGGGAAAGATTTAAGCCGCAACGGCGAATCCAGTACCACGAAGATATAAAAGGAAATGTTTAAGTCGCAATGGCAAACCTTGTACCTCAGGAGTGTGAAGGGAAAGATTTAAACCGCAACGGCGAATCCAGTACCACGAAGATATAAAAGGAAAGGTTTAAGTCGCAACGGCGAACCTTGTACCTCAGAAGCGTGAAGGGAAGGATTTAAGCTGCAACGGTAAATCTAGTACCACGAAGATACAAATGGAAAAGTTTAAGTCGCAATGACGAACCTTGTACCTTAGAAGCACAGAGGGAAAGATTTAAGCCGCAATGGCAGGTCTCATACCTTAAAGCCAAAGAGGAGCAGATTGAAGCCATAACTTCGAAGCTACAATAGGTCAGATCAAAATAGCAAGTCTTTATCTCTCTAAAGTTGTAGTAAGAGCAAGATGAAGCTTCAACATCAAATCCTATCTCTCTTAAGTTGTAGTAAGAGCAAGATGAAGCTTCGACATCAAATCCTATCTCTCTGAAGTTATAACGAAAGATTAAAACTACAATAACGAATCCCATTGAAGTCGCAGTGGAGTGGAATGGAACTACAAGTAACAAATGTTGTCATTTTGAAGTAGTCGATAGTGGAGCCGAGGTTCAGCAAGATTGGACAAAATTGGTCCTCTTTTAGTCTTTGCTCCATACCCATTACACAGCAACGAGCAAAGAGGGGTAGTTGTAGAGGCCCAATTTTGACCGAGCCTAGGAAATAAAACCCAAAATTAATAAAAAATAATAATAAATAAAGATAAAATAAAATTTTCAAATTAAGTTTTAATTGGATTTGAAATGTCCATTTACAATTAGCTAATTACAAAGCCCAAATCCTAAAACTACCCCTAAGCCCACTAAACCCAAATTTTGAAAACATCAAAAACCCTAAAAGACTACTCCAGCCGCCACATGCCACGTCAACATCGCCACGTCAATGTCACGTCAGCCACGTGACCCTTTAGTGGCTAACCGTTGACTGCTCGGCTCCCGAAATTCTTCCTCTGCCTAAGAACCCTTGGCTACCTCGAGGCTTTCCCTCTGCCCAAAGCCACCTCTACCGCCCTTGCACCAAAATGGTCATGGCACTCTCCTCGGCATCGGTTTGACCACAGGAGACCCCCACTACTAGCATGAAAAGAACCTGCAAAGAAAAAAGCAAAGAACAATAGAGAAAAAACAGAGAGCAAAAGAACATTATCATTGTAATTTTTTATGCCTATAAAAGCCTTCATAGAATTTGTAACGTTTACAGATAATATCAATACAAAAAATATATGCAAAAAGAATCAAAAGGAAATAGCAAAGGATTCAAGTACAAAGAAATCTCAAAAATCGGCATTGGCAAGTTATATTCTTTGCACATATACATATATGTACATGTACCTATTTCATATGTTAAATACATACCGGTTTTATCACCATTTCGAACAAATAGCGAATAATCTTTAAAAACAACGAAAAAGGATTAAAGGTAAGACAGAAAACTCTCCTTTTGCTTCCATGAATCTAGAAATATAACAAGATTCAATTTTTAAAAATAAAAATAAAAATGATTTTTGAATCTTTTCACTTTTTAGATCTAGGTCTAGATCTAGATCTGAACACTTTAAGAAAAAGGGTCTAAAAAGGTAGATTTCCAATAAAAAAAATAAAAGAGACATATTCGAGAATTTTGTTTGAAAAATAAAATTTTAAATCTGTGTTCTTTTAAAAATATATATATAATTATGAAATGAAATTAAAGAAATCATATTTGGTTTTTGAAATCTTCAAACCCAAGTCAGGGTTTGTTTAGAAAAGAAATAAAAATCGAAACCACTCATATTTTGACTTTGAAGACAACCTTTTTGCAATAAGATCTGGAAATTTTCGAAGAGAGAAGTAAAAAAGGAGAGTTTTACCTAACCACCGTGCACGGTGGCGCGTGCGACGATCGGAAATGATGGGGCTCATCGAAACCCTAACGTCGGTGGTCAGAGACAATGAAGGAATAGAAAGGAAAAAGGGGAAAGCATCTTTCTTTTAAAAGCAATGTAAAATATGAATTTTTTTTGGGGAATTTTTTATTTAAATAGCATATCCAAACGGTGTCGTTTTAGGGTCTGGAGTTTGACCCTTAAAACGACGTCGTTTAGCATCGACCCGAGGCATACCCAATCCCAAACCCGAAAGAGATCCGCATGTTTTCACCATTGGTTTATTTATTTTATTGGTCCTTCCGCATTATAGACATTTTTAATCTTGTCCCTTTTGATGTATTTTCGTGATTTTTTAAAATATTTCCCTTGGATTTTTTTTCTTTTTCAATTTAATCCCTTTGCTGAGGAATATACGGAACACGATCGTTTTGGCAAATGATTCCCAAAAATAAAAATGGAAATTTTCAGCAAAGCTCCTCTTTGTTTTATTTTTTTTAGAAATTGGTCTATTTAGTTTTTTTAAAATTTAGTGAACGAATTTTACCTTTCTTTCAATTTAATCCTCAAACTTTTAAAAAATATATATATATATATATAATTCCAATTTAAGCCCTTCTCCTTTTTTTAAAGTTTCGGATTTAAACCTTAAAATTTTTATTTCACTTCAAATTTATTATGTTTCGAAATTAACATTCAAATCACTTTTTCTTTTTCAAATTGACTGTCTCCTTTCCTTTTGCTAAAACCAAGTTTGTTATATCAAATTTTAACCCTTTTAAATTGTTTTATTTTGCTTATATTTTACTATCCGTTACACTATAATATCATTTTGTATACCTTCGTTTTACAACTCATGCTTCATGCAATCTATTTTATGCTTTTAGCCACTCTTATCATATTCATTCAAATGTTTTTTTAATGGTTTAACTAAGTTGCTTTTCTAAAAATATATAAATTATTCTTTTTTAAAAAGCAATGTTCTTTTATTTCGGGGAATTTGGAAGTTAATACCCTAACGTATTGGGTATTATTTCTTTTAAACTTAAAATATCGAATGATTTTCTTAAAATCGATAATGACAATTTCATTTGAAAAATTACATTTTTTACCCATCCTTTTACGAGTTTTCCTTTAAAATAAAGTAAAATAAAATAAAATGAAACGTACATCATTTAGACATGTGAATTATAAAAAAGCAATGCTCTTTTATTTAAGGGAAATTGAGAGATCGTGCTCTAACGTGTTGGACGTGATCTTTCTTTGAGCTTAAATAATCGAGCATCAAAATTAATAATTATTTGATATTCTATTGATTAGGGGATTTAAAAAATTGTGCCCTAACGCGTTGGGTGTAATTTTATTTTAAACTTGGATAATTGAATGTCTCATTTTAACATCTAATTCATGAAGGGCATTTTAAATTTCTACTTGAGTTTTCGATTTTCAACAATTAAGACACTAAATAATCAACTCGATATCAATTTTGGGCGTGTGAGGGTGCTAACCCTTCCTTACACGTAACCGACTCCCGAACCTATTTCCTGGATTTTAAAGACCAAATGTTTTTTTATATAAAACAAATTCAAATACTTTAGGTGACCCAATCATACCGAATTAAAAAGATTGGTGGCGACTATCATTTTTCAATTTTAAAAATTATTTTCGAAACTCGCACTAAAAAATGGTTTCGACACAAGTCTTTCAAGGATATGCTAATTTATGATAGAGACAACAAACTCTCGTTCGAGGATATGAAGGGTTATTTGTTAAGTAAATACAATTTCGATAATGAGTTTAATTCGGATAGCAAGGCAGATAGGCAAGCTTTCATTTTAGTAGTATCAAAGAAATGAGACAAAAGGTGTCGCTATTGTAAGAAGTTAGGTCACGTTAAAGCATATTGTTATAAACTGTGAAATAAAAGGGCTGTTAAGACTAACGAGGAAGATGTTGTTGGTGCTAATTTAGTCGAAGAAAGGGTTGATGATTTCCTGTTAGTGTCAATGAGCGAAAGCTTTGAGCTTACGTCAAAGTGGATCCTAGATCGAGATGTTCTTTCAACATGTGTCCCAACAGAGAATGGTTCTCCACATACAATTCGATTGAAGGTGGACTTGTGCGCATTGGAAACGATTCATCCAATAAGGTAATCAGTATTGGTATTGTTAAAATTAGGATGCACGATGGGACGATTAGGTCACTCTCAGATGTCAGGTATGTACATGATTTATGAAAGAATCTCATTTCCTTGAGTATTTTAGACTTGAAAGGTTGCAAGATCAACATCGAGTCTAGTGGCATTAAGGTGTCTCATAGGACTCTCATTTTGTTAAAAGGTAAAAGGACTAACATTCTATATATTCTGGAAGGTTCTATAATGACCTGTGAAATCGGACGTCTCTCGTCCGTTATGGAGTTGAAGTCAACTCGTTTAGAGCGGAGGCAACTTGGTTATAGGAGGGAAAAAGGTATGACTGTTTCTTTCAAAAGAGGTTCTCTTTTGGATGCAGGTTTTGAAAAGTTTGGGTACTGTGTTCGTGAAAATCATACCCGAGTTAGTTTTGATTTGACGGTGCACAAGTCGAATGCTAGAAGTCTTCCAGCTTCTAAGCACAGATTTGACTTAGTTCTGCATAGTTCAAGATAGGCTCGTGACAAGCTTTGCAAAGATGACATTGTGGAAATATAAGTCAATGTGGAGATTTGTTAAATATGACTCATATTTTAGTCAAATTTGATAAATAATCTTCCAGTTAAACTATGTTTATTTGTTTCAATTAAACTTTGATTACTCTAGATTATTTTATTATTATTTGACCTACAAAATTAGCCTATAAATAGGCTCTTTTACAATATTAGAAAATACACTCATTAGAGATTAGAACTCATAACACTTTTGGAGAATTTTGTGTTCACGTTTTGAGGATTCTTTGTTTTTAGAGTTTAGTTTTTATCTTCATCTTTTTTACTCTTTGTTCTTTTGCCATTATAGTAAAATTATCTTTGTCCGTGGTTTTTATCCTCTTTGGAGGGTTTTTTCATATTAAATTTATGTATACAATTTCTCAATTTCTTTTGCTATTTTTACTTGTTCGTTATTTAATCGGTCAATCCGTAACAATAAACAAGATGGTAATGAGCATAATTCAAGTTTCCTTCCTAATTAGATTAGTTTATGAAATTCAATCTTTGGTAAAATATAAAAAAATAATTTTAGTTACAATAAGTTGGGGCGAAGCTAGAAAATTTTTTTAGCGGGACCAAAATTAAATTTTAATTTTTAATAGTTTATATATTTATAATTTTTAAAGGATTAAATCAAATTTTTATAATTTTAGGTGGCCAAAGTACAATTTTACCTTTACTAATTTAAATTTTTAAAAATTTCTAAAAGTTCTAAATAGCAATTTTTCATTTTAGAGGGTCGAGACCCTTGCTAGCCCCTAGATTCGCCTCTGACAATAAGGATCTTTTGTCTTGACAATAAGGATTCCATTTAGAGTGGGTTTGGATGAACGATGTAGTTACCTATAATTAGTGCATAAATAATGGTGATGATAAGATTAAATATTGTAACGTAAGACAAAAAATAAACTAAACACACTACAATACACCGCACCGTCCATCAAAACCCAAACTTAATTTCTACCCTACACCGTTTAAATATCAAAAAGCTCAGTTCTTACATGGAACATACTTTGAAATGATGTACCCAATGATAGAAATTAACTAATATACATATTTCATCCAAAAAAGCCATTTGGAAATATTCCAGAGGATATGATTCTTAAAGTTCTAAGACTCGTCCTCGATTAGACTTCATCTCTAGCCAATGGCGAACTCAACGGGTTGGCACGGGCCCCAAATTTCATTTTAGTTCTCTAAAATAATAAAAATTTGATTTAATTATTTAAAAATTATAAAAATATAGATTATTAAAATAATAAAATTACATTTTTATTATCATAAAAATACACAAATTAATTTTGATCCCTCAAAAAAATTTTCTAATTTTCCCCCTGTCTCTAGCTATTTTAAATGTGGTTTATTGGCTTTACCATGCAGATGTTAGGAATCACCCGATTTTAATGCACGGTAAATGAAGGAAGCTATATGCACGTTGGTTGTATTTGGTGTTTCATACCTAATTTCGATTGATCAATATTAGCTAAGATTAGAGGCGTTCATGGGTTGGTTCGGGCTGGACTTAAACATAATATTAACATATTTTATATTTATCTAAATTCGCTCAACTCGAAATATGAGCTTAAAATTTTTTTCAAACTCGTTAATATTTGCAAAAGACTAACCCAAGCTCATTTTAGGCTCACCCATATTATTTTTAAAATTTTTTAAAATATATATATATTTTTTTTATTTTAATATTTAATGTTTAATAATTTTATATTTTTTTATTTATTGAAATTTTTTATATAGTCATCTTAATATTATTTTAATGTTTACATTTAGTATTATATATTTAGTATAAGTTTATTTTTTAATATGTTCTAAATTATATAATATATAAAAATAACATAATATAAAATATTATAAACTTAAAACAGGTCGTCATGGGCCAGGCTTGGGTCTTGAATGTTTTAGTCCGAACCTAGATCATATTTTAAATGGGCCTAATTATGTTGCCCAAATCCTCTCAAATTTCGAGTGGACCTTCAAATCTGGACGAGTAACCCAACTCATAAACAAATCTAGCTAAGACTTATAATGATGCTTTGTTTTATTTTCCAGCACCAAACTGGCTGTCTGGTTGGATGCTTGAGGAAATTGCAAAGATGATGTTCGTCATCTGTGATCGACGAGTACCAAATTAATAAATAATTCTAGTGGTAATGTTATTTATTATATTTTACTAATTGTTTTTCTTAATATAGTACTAGTAAATTATTTTTTTGAGTCTTTACATATTTGGTATTTTTATATGTTTTTAGAAATTTTCTAATAATTTAATAAATTATTTTATAATTTTTGAAGTTTTTTTAATTTTGCATTCAGACAAAATAAATCTAGACTAATCGTTGTCTAATTCATTTGAATTTGGATAATAATTTGTTCATATTCATTCTATATGGACATCTGATTATTTTTTATAAATTATTTATTTTTTGTTTACGTGGCAGTTTTTGGTGGCTTCCATTAATCACGTCAGCAAGGTTAACAATCAAACTAGTCAACTAATGGTTTTTTGTTAATGAAAGAGGCCAATTGATTTTCTTGGGGTCATTAAGGACACAATTGATATATATTTTTTATTTTTTACTGAGGACTTTTTTTGACTTTTAAACCATGGTTTTATATGATTTTGATAGATGTTTTTACATTATCATCACATATGAGTTATCAGCATGCAATTTGTAATGTGCGAGATTACTTTTCAAATAATTAGTATGAGAGCAAAACTTTTAAATTATGCAATTTAGACATTTCTTGCTAATGCTGGTGAGATTATATATGAGGCTTTTAATGATTATTATAGGTTAATGTGAATAACTATTTCAAACCATGTTGATTCTATATAAAATGATTTTGTAGAATTTTTTATTAAATGCCTCAAATTAATAACTTGTAACTCTCTCTCTCTCCTTCCCTCCCTCCGTCCCTCACTCATTTTCTTTGCTTATACAACATTTCTTTTTAGGAAAACCATCATTTCACCACTTGTTAAAATATGATAAATCAATTTTCAACATTTAAAAAACTTTTGAGTGCTTTTTTAAAATCATTTTGACCCGTTTTTAAGGTGTTTGGACGTACCTAAAACATAAAAGCGATCCCAAAGGCTTAAAATGATAATATATATATATATATATAGGGTAAGTTTCAAGACTTGGCCTCTAAGTCTCAATACGTAGGCCATGAGTCATGAGACATGGCTTAATTATTGTAGTTTTTTAGCTATTGACTTGCTAATACCAATATCTGAAGGCTAGGTATCTATACTTGGGGTCAGGAGATTAATTTTTCAAAAAAACTTAAAATCAATTGCAAACATTAACTAACCATAGCAATAAATTCCAAGTAATTTAAAAACATTATCTAAACACATTTGAACCCAATTTTTTTCACAAATATGTTTAAGCCACTTCAAGTCTAAAACTAAAATTGAAAGCAATCAAAAGTTTCATTCACATTATAAAAATAATACCAAGTGCAAGATATTAATGTGCACCTATTACTTTTGTTTCACTTATAGCAAGATAAGTCATTAATAATTCTTATTAGCCAAATTTAAAACATTTAACCATTAGCAAATGTCATACCCCAAAATTAGGCTTAGAAGTTTTAAGGGTATTTTAGGAATTTTAGCCTATATATGTTCGGAATTTTGTAAGGTTAGTAATCAATAATTTTTTTACAATGGCTATTAGGATATTAAATTAGTTTCTGAAAATGAATTTTAAATAGCTTTAATTTTGAAAATAGGACTGATTTGTAAAAAAGTCAAAATTAGGAGTTTTTATGAAGAATTTGACCAAATGTTCAAAATCGACTTAAAAACCTCTCTTTTTCAATTCAATTTAACGTCAACTTCTTCCCATAATTTGT
This sequence comes from Kokia cookei, assembly GCA_039519145.1. Taxonomy (NCBI): domain Eukaryota; kingdom Viridiplantae; phylum Streptophyta; class Magnoliopsida; order Malvales; family Malvaceae; genus Kokia; species Kokia cookei. The sequence goes on along the minus strand of CM076907.1, from coordinate 15,275,913 downwards.
GTCATCCTTTGCTCTCCCGATTTCTTTCAATCTCTTTTAAACACTAACTCCTAATCTCTTTTGAAGTCTAATAACCCTAAAACTTTAGATACCTATAAAAAACCAAGAGAAAAACCCAAAAATCGTCATCACCTTCATTATCTTCTCCAAGCGTGGGTTTTTATAGATTCGTGTCAAAGCTTGTTTTTCTTCAAGAAAAGGTAACCAATTGTTTTCCTACGAGTTTTAAATGATATCTAGTCCTTTAAATTAAGCTTTTAGCCATTAAAACGTAAGTTTTGAAAAAAAAAATCGAAAATAGGGTCTTTAATGGTGAAATTTGGATTTGCGTATAAAAACTTGATATTAAAGTGTTTCTCAACTTGTTTTAACATGATTGGAAGATTTCTAAAGTTACTTTAAAGTTTCATTAAGTATTTCTCGAGTTTTAATGAATTTTCATTATTATAGCCATTATGTGTCAAAAATATTAGATATTTTAAAAGGTGTAGTTTTGTGTGGTTTAAAAGTTGAGAATCAGTCATGGGTAAATATGTAGATGAACGAAATTCATTTCATGCGAAAAGATTAAGTGTAGACCGAGATATTAGAATTTAAAGTTTATTAGGTTTAAGGTTTTGGTTTAAGAGAACATAGCTTAGGCTATTGTTTATGACTATATGAGATGTGTGGATGATTGATTTTTGCTTGTGTATGTGTCTGATATGTGTGGTTGAAGTATTAGAATCGATAGAACCTTCAACAAGCAAAGATAAAGGCAAATGAAAGCTCGTCTAAGTTTTCGGGTTTTTTAAGAAAGCGTATATTTGATAAGTGTTTTGGAATCGTTGCTCGTAGATAATTCATTATGTATTTGAGAATTTAGAGATAGCTTAAACCCCTACTCTACATTCTGAGTGTAAGTGTTCTTATCTCTATGCTTAATATGTGAAACATGTGCTTGTGTAATTGTAAAAAGAGAATTAAGATGTGATATTGTGAACAAACATGAGATGTTGTGACATATGCTATAAGCTTATGATGACTATTGTAAAAGTGAATATGTGGGTATATTCTTCACGCCATATGACTGATTATATTGTGATAATAAAGTGAATATGTATGATAAAAAATGTAATAATAATAATAATAATGTGGATATTTTGACTTTTTTTATCTTATGAGACCTTTGGATATATTTGGTATGCAATAGGATTGTGAGTTCTCACCTTTGTGTTATAATATATGTGGGGCGCAGAGGCTTAGGGACATGTTGGAGATATAAGGAAATGTGAGCTATGTTCCATTCAACGGGATATGTTTGGTGTGTTGGAGAGTGTTAGCTATATGCTTCACTTATGGGATATGTTTCAACACTATGAGTCCAGTGTTTGGTATGTTGGAGATCCGCATATCCAATGTGTGATGATAGAGCTCACTATATGTTTCATAGTCTCAACAACCAAATTATCATAAATTGTGTTTGATTGTGATTATATGTGTATATGATTGAATTTGCTTGTATAAAGTATGCTGAAAATTATGTGAAATAAATACAAAAAAGATACTATGAACATGTTGTTTGATTGTAGGGTTGATGCATGATGATCGTTTATGTAGTTGTTATTCTAAGCACTCATTGAGCTTGTTAAGCTCACCCACTCCTTTTTAACAATTGTAGATACTTAGTACCGGTGTGAGCGGTGTGGTCTCAAAGGTGATCCAAGCCAAGTCGACCTTTTTACTTTTATTAGTAGGTTTATAAGTTATTTATGTTTTGGGAACCTAAGGTAATGTGTTAAGCAATATGGTGAATTTATATTGATTTTTGTTATGTTCCTTTAGTTATTTGCATTCCATTATAGACTTGAAAATATGATATTTGAGACATTTTGAGGTTTGTTTTATATGATAAATGTTTGATAGTTGATAAATCGATGTAAGATGAAATTATTTAATATTTTAAATTAATTTTTTGATAACTGTGAGAAGTGTGGTAATAAGAAAATGCATGTCTAGGATTGACTCTGGCTAGGAAAGACTTGGTTTTTAAGCAGTCAAATTTGACTCACCTCTCTTTCCTAAGACCCTACCTGGTGCACGGTTCACATGCACTTCTTTGGTTTTCCCCTAAAAAAAAGAAAATTTTGCATGTGAAATAAAATGTTAAAATGATGTAAGCATGATGTGATACAGTGATGTGGCATCTTAGTATTCGGGCTCGACAATTGAGCCGGGTATAGGGTGTTACAACAAAACTTAGTAAAATACACTCGAATACTCAAGATTTTAACCGAACATTGTACACTAGTTTGAGTGGGCATTAGTTGTGTACCTGTCGTACACCTAAACATCTTATAAAGCTTTATCAAGCCTCAATCCAAAGGAAAGGGAAAAAAATATTAAAACAAATATGGATTATTGAAAGGATAATGTAGAGACTAATTTTTCTCACAACAATTATGGTTTTAAAAACCTTTCTAATATGACCCATCTTGATGTAGAGGATTTCTTTGAGGCTAAAAATCAATTATTTTAAAATTTATAATATAATATTTTATTTTTCTTTGATGATTTTCTAATTCTTGTTATTTATGTTTGTGTGACTTTAGTATGCATTTAGATGTTTTGTTATAAATTTTTAGTGTTTACGATATGTCTTATGATGTATTTTGTTTTAATGAAGAATATGGATCTTTTGGTTGAAATCAAGATCAAGAATGAAGACACATGTCTTGCAGACAGTGTTATACTACATACTATACTTAAAGATAGAAAATATTTTTCTCATTTAATTGCTAGCAACGAAAATGTCAACACTATATTTGGTAGCGCAAAATTAATCGAAAACTCTGGAAGAACTATGATATTATTACCCTAAGGGACAATGTTTATTATAAATGAAGTACTATTTTCATCAAAGTCCTGGAGAAATTTGTTAAGTTTTAAAGACATCCGCTAAAATGGATATCATATTAAGACTACAAATGAGAAAAGTATTGAGTATTTTCAAATTATAACAATTCTATTTGGAAAGAAATGTCTTTTACAGAAATTACATGTCTTATCTTCAGGCTTTTACTATAGAACTATTAGTACGATTAAAACACATGTTATAGTAAACTAAAAGTTTATTGATTCAAATACATTTAGTATTTGGCATGACCAGTTAGGTCATCTCTGATCATCAATGATACTAAAAGTAATTGAGAATTCACATTGTCATCCATTGGTGAACCAGAAGATTCTTCAATTCAAGGTAAATTAATTACTAGAGCATCACCAGTTAAGATTGGGATAGAATCCCCTGTATTTCTGGAATGTATTCAATGTGATATATGTGGGCCCATGTGGACCATTTAGATATTTTATGGTTTTTATATATGCATTTACTAGATGGTCACATGTGTGTTTATGATAAACTTGCAACCTAGCCTTCGTGAGATTACTTGCACAAGTAATTAAATTAAGGGCATAATTTCCAAATTATGCAATCGAGACAATTAGTATTGATAATGTTGGTAAGTTCACGTCTTAGGTATTCAATGAATATTGTATGTCTATTGGAATAATAATTGAAAGTCCTATCGCTCATGTTCATACACAAAATGGTGTAACTAAATCTTTTATGAAACGCCTCCAGTTAATTGTTTGACCATTACTTATGAGAAAAAAAAACTTTCTAATTCAACATGGGGATATGTTATTTTACATATTGCAACACTTGCACGCATTAGATCAACAAGTTATCATAAATTCTCCCCATTGCAATTGTCTTCTGACCAAGAGCGAAATATTTCCCATCTTGGAATATTTGGATGTAAGGTATATGCTTCAATTGCTCCACCACAACATACAAAGATGGGTTCTCAAAAGAGGTTGGGAATATATGTTAGGTATGCATCCCTTCTATAGTTAAATATCTTGAACCAATGGTAGGAAATATATTTATGGCATGGTTTGTCGATTCTTATTTTAATGAAATGATATTGTAACACTCATATCTTGTTTCCGTCATTAGAATAAGGTTATGGGGAGTTATTGTATACATCAGAACCTTTCATAACATTTAGTATTCAAATAACAGTTTAATTCCATTAATTCAATTATAATTCAAAACACTATTAAACACATAAATACGGGCTTTAAATCGAGCCTCGAGACCTTAAAAATAGTTTACGAATCATTAGGGACCAAATTGGAATAAGTCAAAACTTTTCAGATAAAATTGGAAAAAAATTTAGCTATAGGGGTCACACGATCATGTGGCTCTCCCACATTTTCGTGTGGCCATCCCACATGCCCATGTGCCAATCATGTGTCAAACTGTGTAACTCATTGACTTGGGTCACACGCTCGTGCTCAGCCCGTGTGAACCCTATACCTAGGTCACCCTTAGCACACACCCGTGTAGGCTGCCCGTGTGTGACACATGGCTGTATGATAGATTGTGTCCCAGGCTATGTGAACCTAAAAAATGACCAAATTCAAGCTTGTTTCTCACCAATTTCACAATCACTTAAACCATTACATAACATGTCATCACAAGACTTTAAACACACATAAAGCTAAAAAAAATACAAGCATTTCAATCACCTACAACTCACCAAATGCATCACACACCTATCACAACACAAATCATATACACAATATTTCCATAACAACAACTACAAATATCATTACATAAGCCAAGCTAATTCTACCATATCATGCTCAATTCAAACATGATCTTTACCAACTCATAAAACACCATTCAGGTTTTCTTAAGTTGAGCAAGCATGTCACACAATCCTACCATTGTAGTACATAAAGCATACCAAAATGCCAAGCATAACCTTAAGTTTTACAACATTATCATTTGCCTATTACATGCCATATAAGCCAAGTGTTTACAAAAGCTACCAAAAGAGAGTCCTCGAGATAGTGTGATTCTTCGAGTTGATTCGATCTCCTGTCTGCAAAATGCAATCTACAAAACAAAGGACAAATCACGAGTAAACTTATGAAAGCTTAGTAAGTTCGCAAAATTAATGATAAATCTTACCAAACAAACTCAACAATTCAATTATAAGAAATAACAATGAAATCCTTGCCAACCACAGTTCACAAAAGATGAGAATTACACCGTGCCATAACCCAAACTTTTCCTAATTCTAGTAAGGCATGATCTCATTTCAATAATAACAAAATATTGCTCATTCGAGCCAGTTACAAAATTTTGACCGGTTCACGATGCTGCTCACACAAGCTGATAAGAACCCGCAACATATGCAGGACCTCAACCATCGCTTAGGTTTGTATCACCAGCTCATATACTAACCACACAAGTTGTTGAGAATCCACACCATATGCAGGATCTCAACCATCATAGGGGTTCGTATCCTTAAAACACAATATCCACTCTAAATTCACTAGCGCACGATGCTGCTCACACAAGCTGTCGAGAATCCGCAACATATGCATGATCTCAGCCATCGCGACTGTGTGTATCATCAGAACATAGTATCCAGTCAGTATTCACCGGCTCACGATGTTGCTCACACAAGTTGTCGAGAATCCGTAACATATGCAAGATCTCAACCATCACGATAGTGTGTATCATTAGAACATGGTATCCATTCAGTATTCACCGGCTCACAATGCTACTTACTCAAGCAGTCGAGAATCCACAACATATGCAAGATCTCAACCATCGCAACGGTGTGTAACATTAGAACATGGTATCCATTCAATATTCATCGACCCACAATTTTGTTCACACAAGCTGTCAAGAATACCTAACATATGCAAGATCTCAGCCATCGCAACAGTGTGTATCATTGCCCAAGGCCTGATAACTTGTTGCTTCATTTGTTTCTCAAACTTTCTTCAATTTTTAAGCACACATTAAATTTGATAATACAAAAAAGAAATGTATGAAAAGAATCATTAAAATATAGAAATAAAAGTATGAACTTACCAGACTGATTTGCATTAACTACCAAAGTACAGGGACTATTCAAAAAGTTCTTTATGTCTCAATTTTCAACCCATTCTTGATCTAAAATAATAAATTCATTCAATTAACAAATTCTAACAGTAAAAGTAACTCTTTTTATGCATTTAAGTCTTTTTTGACATTTTTTTTACAAAATTACCCTAAACATTTTACTTTTATGCAATTTAATCCTTAAGTCCAAAACTTGCAATTTAACCAAATTTATTTAAAACAAAATTCAGCCAAATTATAAAGGACCTCATTACATCCTATACTTGTTGTTATTTCACAACAAATCTTTGTACTTTTACTACTTTTACATTTTAGTCCTTAAACATTAAAATTACCAAAAATTACTTTACAAAATCCTATTTCACATCCAAGCTTAATAATTTATCATTAAACTTCAAGAACAAACTAAAACCATCAGTTTCAAAATCCATAACATTTAACAGTTTTACAAATTAGTCCTCGGGTTTACTAGATCAAGCTAAAACTAACTCAAAAACATAAAAATTACTAAAAAGGGGCAAGATTTACTCACCCAAATGAAGAACTCAACTTGGCCGAAGCTCCCTTCAATGGTTTTCAAGATCTTTCGGTTTTTGAAAGAAAGAAATTGAAGAAGATGAAGCTATTTCACCTATTTAATTTATTATAATTCACTTATTTACTAATTTACTAATTTACTATTATACCCTTTATTAAATCATTTAAATTCATCATTTCTTAGCCCATTACCATCCACTATGATAAGAGATGATTTATTTACCATCCTAGTCCTTTAATTTTCCTTTCCAACAAACAAAACCCAACTTTTCATCCTTTACAATTTAGTCCTTTTAATTAATTAACCATCCAAACATTAAAATTTACTAACCAAAGTTTAACACAACACTAATGACCTATATTAGCAGCCTAGCACATCGAATTTATGGCCTCCAAACCACCATTTTTTATCATACTAAAAAATGGATTAATTAGCAAATCCTTATTTAATTACGATTCTATTGCAATTTACCACAATTTTGAGATTCAACATCATTTCTATTATTATGACATTTAAGGAGGGTCCAATTACACAGTTGGTCCTTCAATTATCTTAATTTTCAGCTAATCAAACTTTATTTCAATTTAACCTTAAACTAGTTAGGACTTAAAAAATAAATAACTCAGTCAATTTAATCATGTCACCACCGCTTGGACTTTTTGACCATGGTCTAATTACCATTTTGGCCCCTTTAGTATTTTAAATCTATAGCAATTAACTTTTACCTTTTTTACAATTTAATCTTTTTACCTAAATTAAGCAATAAATCATTAAAATTACTGGACCAAACTTCAATTTACCTATAATACGACTCTGTAAATATTTAATAAAAATATTCATGAGCTCGATTTACAGAAACAAGGTCTCGATACCTCATTTTTCGAAACCACTTGACTTTCGAAATAAACACTTATACTAATCATTAATTTATTTAATTAAAAATTCATCTAATCAAAATTCAATATAAAAATTATTATTGACTCGCATAATTTAAATACTAATTATACGAACTTCCTTGTTGGATTGATAGTCCCGAAACCACTATTTCAGACACCACTGAAAAATGGGTTGTTACAGACATTCCCAACTTTAAGGAGAGAAAGAAAATAGTTTGTAAAGGAAATTACATGGGATCCATCATGATCATCTCATTTAGATCCTTAAACAAATAAATATGAACTAGAAGTTCAGAAGATAGTACATTTGCAAAATATTGCAAATCAACTTTCAAATGCATTTGCTGACCTAAAACAAGTTACTAAATCTCTTATACTAGCTGAAAATGTTCTAATAAGAATTCATGTCCCTGTAGAACAATATGCTAGTTCAAATGAAAGTAAGCCCTACTTGATGCGTGGTAGACCAATCAGTTCCAAAGATAAGAGTCCTCATCAAAAGAAAGGAGTAAATACTCTAGATGATCATATTATAGAGGTGAGTGCCCAAGAAGAGGCTAAAGACCTAACTTATAAGAAAACCCCTGAAGAGGTTCAAGCACCTGAAAATAGTGATAAGAAAGAGATCTTGATAAGTTATGTCACTACAGGAAAAAGATGGAATCGAAAAAATATAGTTATCAACGACACTTTTGTTTATAATATTGCTACTAAAATAGTAATAAAAGATGAGGATTTTGATCTTATCTATTGAGGAATGTATAAATAGAAAAGGTTAGAAAAGGTTGGCCAAATTGGAAAGATGCAATATAAGAATAATTAAATTCGTTTGCTAAACGTGAGGTTTTTGGACCTATACTACAAACACCGAAAGATGTAAAGTTGGTGGGGTTACAAATGGGTATTTGTGCGAAAACGAAATGAGAAAAATGAAGTTGTAAGATATAAAGCACAAGTAGTAAGCACAAGGATTTTTGCAAAGGCCCAACACTGATTATGAAGAGACATTTTTTTGTGGTGTATGAAATCACATTTAGATATCTTATAAGTCTAGCAGTATATGAAAAACTTGATATGTTGTTACAGTCTATCTATATGGCTCACTGGATAATGAAATTTATATGAAAGTCCTAAAGGATTTATCATTTTAGAAGGAAAATAAGTTTCTTAGGAAGATTATTTAATCAAATTAAAGAATCCTTATATGGATAAAAACAATTTGGACAAATGTGGTACAATCATCTTTGTGAATATTTGTTGAAAGAAAGTTATACAAATAACCCAATTTGTCCATGTGTTCTTTATAAAAAGATTTGGGTCATAATTTGGGATTATTGTGGTTTATGTTGATGATTTATATATTATTGGAACTCATGGAAAGCTTCAAAATGCGGTAAATTGTTTAAATAAAGAATTTTAAATGAAAGTTCTTGAAAATTTTTTTTACCTCAACCGACAGATCAAGCATTTAAAGGATGGAATCTATGTCCACAAGTCATATTATACAAAAATGATTTTAATGAAATTTTACATGGATAAAGCTTATCCTTTGAGTGCCCCAATGGTTGTAAGATCACTAGACGTGAATAAAGACCCCTTTCATCCTTTTGAGGATGAGGAGAGCTACTTGGTCCTGAAGTATCATATCTTAGTGTCGTGGGGGCATTAATGTACTTAGAAAACAACACACGACCTGATATAGTGTTTGTTGTAAGCTTGTTAGAAAAAATTAGTTCTTCTCTAACACATAGACATTGAATTGGAATTAAGCAAATATTTAGATGTCTCAAAGGAACAATCGGTTTGGGGTTATTTTATTCAAATAATTTAAATTCTCAATTAGTTGGCTATGCAAATGATGGATATTTATCGGATCCTCATCGAGGTCGATCACAAACAAGATATGTATTACATTTGGAGGTACAACTATATCATGGCATTCAACAAAACAAACATTAGTTGTTGTCTCTTCAAATCATGCAAAAATAATTGCAATGCATGAGGCTAACCGAGAGTGTATTTGGCTAAGGCTAATGACTCAACATATCTAGAAGATGTGTAATTTACCTCTACAAGAAAAGACATCAACCATCTTATATAAAAATAATGCAATGTGTATAGCTCAATTAAAGGGAGGATACATTAAAGGAGATAGAACAAAACATATTTCACCAAATTTATTCTTCACTCATGATCTTAACAAGAAAAGTGATATTGAAGTTCAATAAATTGGTTCTAGTGACAACTTAGCAAATTTGTTTACCAATACATTATAAACCACAACATTTGAAAGGTCGATCTACAAAATTGGAATGCACCACCTCAAAAATGTTAAGTGGTCTCATCACTAGGAGGAGTCCAAAATATATTGCACCTTTTTCCTTTAATTAATGTTTTGTCTAATTGAGTTTTCTTGGTAAATGTTTTTTAACGAGAATACATACAAGAAAAGACTCTGTACTTTTTTTCTTTCATTAGGTTTTTTATCACATAAAGTTTTTCTTAACAAAAGTTTTAATGAGGCAAGTTTTTCTTTAATAGACATTCAAGGGAGAGTATTGTAAATACATTAATAATGGATGTTCTTATTAAACTGATAAGATAAATTTTTCTAATTTATTTATGACCACGAAATATTTCAATGAAGCAATTAAAATGCTTCATTTACTTGTATTTAATTGAATGGAAAGAAACTTAAAATAAATCACCTTGTAAGTGAAAGTTTTATATGAAAATTTTCCTATACTTTCCATCTACCTTTTACTTGTTACTATTATTTTCTTAATTTTTCTACAAAATAATCAATTTAGATCCATTATTTAAAAAATTAAAAATTAAAAGCAAATCCTTTCTATAATATTTTAATTTTTTTCACTAATTTAAAATAAAAATATTTATATATCAAAATTAAATTAAATTCAATTGAAATAATAATAGTTTTTTACTCTTGATTTAATCAATATCTGGGGTTTTGTTCAGTTTTTTATGTTGAACTCTCGATTATTATAGATGATTTGTCCTTTCATCCAAAGGAATGGATATCAAAAAGTTATAATCCACAAATAATCTAGAGGTAGTCAAATCCATTCAAGATGTTCATTTGACAGATTCTTCCTCAGCTTTGTTATGAAGGATTCACATGAGCTTACAAGTTATACAATATTGGAAGATAAAGCATATTCCTAGGGAGAAAAATAAGTTATGAATCATGTTACAAAGATGGTTACAGTTAGGGGTGAGCAAAATTATATCCGACTTGAACAAGTTAAAAAAAATTTTGAATTTTGAGTTAAACGAATCGAATTGTTCGAATTAATCGAGATATTTGAGTCAACTCCAATTTTTTTTTTTGAATTTTGAGTTTGAATCGAGTTGAGTTTTCGAATTCGAATAACTCGAATAATTCGAATAAACCGAATATTAAACTATAATATTTTACAGTTTTACCTCAAACTTTCAAATATTTTTACTTTTCCCCCAAAACTTTTACTCCTTCCCACTTTCCCCCAAAATTTTTACTCCTCTCTCATTTCACCTCCAATCTACCCCAAACTCATTTCCCTCCAATTTTTTTAATATTTTCCCTCCAAAATTTTATTCTTCCCCTTTAGTTTTCCCAAAACTTTCAAAACATTTTATTTTTCCCCAAAACTTTTACTTTCTCCCACTTTCCCTTTAAAACTTTTATTCTCCTTTCATCCCATCCCTCATTTACCCCAAATCCATTCCTCCCTCAAAATTTTTTAAATATTTTTCTTTCAAAATTTTACTCCCCTAATTACTCTTTCTCAAAATTTTACTCCCTAAAACCCCAAATTTTTTTATTTTTCTCCTAAACTTTTACTTCTCACCTTTTACCCGAAATAAAAAAAAAATCATCCCAAAAAAATCCCTAAACCTAAATACTAATAATTTTATTTATATCTATTATTTATATTATTAAATTAAAATTCATATTTTTTTACTATTTATATTATTGAATTATTTAATCATACTAAATATTTATATTAAAATTAAATTATTAATGATGTCATAAAATATTCGTGTTAAAGTTTTATGTTGGTATCAATTTTATATTTTATCTTTAAAATATTTTTTATTAAAAATACATTTTCACATTTAATATATTTTTTAATTTCAAAATACATAGTGACAAGAATTAGAAAATAATTGAAGCAACTAAGCAAGCAAATAAGTTAATTGTATATAAAATATTAATAAATAAATTATGAGATGATAAAAATTAATAACAAATTTGATTACGGTAGATGACAATAGTTACAATGATCTAAAGTTATTTTTTAAAATTTAACTCGAATAAATATATTCGATTCGAATTGCTTCACACTCGACTCGATTCGAGAAAATTTCAAATTGAATTGGGATGATAAAATAGGATTCGTCATCTCGACTAACTCAAAATTTTTTCATTCGATTCGATTTGATTCGATCGAACGCTCACCCCTAATTACAACAAAAAATACAAATATACAAGTATTTGAAGACATTCTTGAAAATCTTTTACCTATTCTTGAGATCAATAGAGTAACTAATTTTTTATTATGTTAATTTACTATAGGTGGAATGTTTTTTTTTTAAAAACCCTTACAAATGAAAATTTAAACCAAACATTAATATTTTCTAAACCAAAATCAAATTGAATTTATTGAAAACCAAACCAAACTTTACATTTCAAATAAATTTCAAATTTTATCTTGTCCTTTTTTTTAACCTACAAAACCTTGAAAAAATGTAGATAATAGTTGTTGATAAAATTAAATGTCGGTAATGAATAAATATCGTAAAGAAAATGAAAAAAAAAAAGAATACACAGATTTTACGTGGAAATCCTTTCGGGGAAAAACCACGGGCAAAGGAGAAGAAGATTCACTAATGTCGAAAATCGAATGATTACAAGAGGAGATGACTATGCCTATCTATAGGTTGAAAAACTTTATTCCAATCAACAACTAATAGAAGTAACGTAGTAAGGTTGAAACACCTTATTCTAATTAAAATAAAATAGATGACATATTCTAATTAAAATAAAATAAAAGAAATTTTAACAAAAATTCTAGTCAACTAATTCTAATAATCTCCACCTTAACAAGAATTCTAATCACCCGATTAGAATCCTATAACTCATGGATAAGAATCCTTTTGTCCTTTTCAATACACTCCGAATTCTATCATTCTTTGGCTAAAGGCAGTGATCCAATGGGATGATGCAAGTTTATCTGATTCACCAACGCAGTACAAATTCATACATTATTTAATTCTTGAATATTTAAATTCTAAAATCACTATATACAATTATATATATTGATGACGAGTTTTATATATATGATGCTGGTTTGGTTAATCGATTTCTCTAATTTGAACTTTTTTTCAATTCTCAATCTATTTGCAATATAATAATTTGATTTTACCCCAAACAAATATTTATTTTTGTATTTAAAGAAGCTTGACACTGATAGCAAAGTTGGGCAAAATTGCATTGAAGATAATAATTAAATAAAAGACCAAGACTTTATCGTTGATTAAATTTGCTTTGACTGATTAATTTCCCTCGAACCATTGTGAGCGGTGGAGGGAACTTAAACATCTATATATTTCAAAGCCGACACTGACATACCAACAAGATAGAAATCAAGTTTTAAGTTTTACGCGAAATGAGAAATGTTGATGTCTGATTGAAGAGGAAAACATGAAGGATACAATGTATGCAATAATGCGTGAGGAATATGCAAATACATGTATCTCTCTCTCTTATCTCAAACTCATTTAATTTTCCCAATTGACGACGACCCTACCAAGCATATCATCATGGAAGAAATCAAAGTTTATGTACATGGATCTACTCTATGGGGTGATATCGATTTAGTTCAGTTGAATCTTTTTATTTCTTTTAAATTGTTTATCATAATTTAGTTTAGTCTTCAGTTTTTAGGTTAATTTTTTGTTTTGAATTTTTAAATTTATTTTGATAAAATTAACATTATTTTATGGCTTTTTTAATATTATTTGACAAATTTTCAATTCCTTTTTTTATAAATATTTCTAAAACATAATAATTGTTTCAAGAACTTTTAAATTTGTGGATACAAGATTTCAACAAAAAAGGATTATAGGGAAGGACAAGGTGGTGGAGATAGGATGGCCAGTTCACCTACAATAAGTGGAGAGGTGGAATAGGAGGTTGTGGGAGAGGAGAGGAGAGTACAAAGAGGGAGGAGGTAGGATACTTAGGATGTCCTCTTGTTTAATAGTTCCACGTAGCCGACAGCACGAAGGGTAGGTTTGCCCGTGTGGTCGGCCAGGTAGCATGGTCATTAGAAGTTAATTGTTGTCATATGTGGTATTATGTAGTCCTTCTCTAACATTCTCCTTAATGGGGTTGTACGAGGTTGTTTTGCCTCAAAGGTCCCCATGGAGGGTCCATAGCGGATCATGTAAGGTGTTTCAAGTCTCAAAGCGACAATCGCAAATAGTTTTGGGTGGAGGGTCACTACAAAGGGTATCTAGCAAAGGGTTGCTCGTGAGTTATTCCCAATGGAAGGTCATTGACAACACACCTCATGTTCTACCATGTGTCATAACCATAGTAGGGGTATAACAATTGCCTTGATCGAGAGGTAAGTGACAAAGTGGCCTACTTTGAAACCTTTTAGACAGCTTCTTCAACGGAAAGTCACCTAAGCTAACTAGGTGACAAAAGGGGTAACAAGTGAAAATTTGTGTGGTTAAGGGCTTGAGCGCTATAAGGAAATAGTGGGTTCACCGAAGGTTTTGGAATGGTTGCATTAATGATACAGTGTTACAATTGTGCATTGGGAAACGATCCCAATGATGGGGCAAACCTCTCGATTAGGGCAATTGTTATACTCCCACTATGGTTATGACACATGGTAAAACATGAGGTGTGTTGTCAATGACCTTCCATTGGGAATAACTCACGAGCAACCCTTTGCTAGATACCCTTTGTAGTGATCCTCCACCCAAAACTATTTACCATTGTCCTTTTGAGAATATTACTTGAAACACCTTAGATGATTCGTTACGGACTAAGAGGTCATTGTAAAGAGGGTGAGTAAGGGCCCTAGGTTGGAAAGAGAGTATGTGGTGGGTGGCACTTCCGAGTGCACCACCACCGAGAGAGAAAAAGGTAAGATGGCTGTGCGCTATCACAAACTGTTGGTGGACCACTACAAGTTTGAATTTAGCACTCTCCCAAAGGTCAATGCCCTAAGTAATGTGAGTAGGCTCAAGCACGATAGTGGAAAGCCAAGTTTCTATTTTCCCATCTAAGCATTGGAGGTGAAGTTCCACTTACCCATCCATCTGTTCGTGGGTGAGGTTTTGAATTATTCTGGAGTTGCTCCATGGCAATTGATCGGCACTTCTTGGTGGATTATTATAAGGTCTATCATCCACTACAACAAATGGAGGGAGTGGCCTCAACTGAAGGTCTTCCAATCAGGGCATTATTCTTTGCCCAACGGTAAAAAACCCCTTCAGTTGAGAACTTACTATGCTGGCCCAAGTGAATCAGACAATCTAATCAGGGTATTATGCTTTGCAAAATGGTAAAAAGCCCACCTTTAATATTATGTTCTCACACACACGCAATAATTAAATACGCAATTCAGACACACTTATTGTAACAGCTCGTTTTCAGCGGTGTCAAAAATAGTGATTTCGAGACCACAAAACCGAAAAGAAAATTTTTATAATGAGTGTTTAAATTAAATAAACCAACAATAATTTTATATGGAATTTTGAAATGGTGAATTTTTAATTATTTAATTAATTATTACTATAAGTAGTTTGATTTAAAAGTCAAGTGGTTTTAGAAAATGAAGTATCGGGACCTCGTTTCTGAAATTAAGAACTGTAAATATTTTTATTAAATATTTACAGAGTCTTACTATATGTGAATTGAAGTTTGATTGGGTAATTTTGATAATTAATTGCTTAATTAGAGAAAAAGGAGTAAATCATAAAAGAGGTAAAAGTTAATTGCTATTGATTAAAAATAGTAAAGGGACCAAAATGACAATTAAATCATGGTCAAAAAGTCCAAGCGGTGCTGACATGATTTCATTCCACCAACTTTTAGGATATTTATTCATTTAGTCCTAATTAGCTTAAGGTTAAATTGTAAATAAGTGGTTTGATTTAAATTTAATATAATTTAAAGATAAATTAGGTATATTAACCTATGGCATTTTAGTGGGTGGAATATTATGAGGTAAATTGATCATAAGTAGGATTAATTAAGGCTAAATAAGTGATTACTTAAACTAATCATGAAAGACTAAATATCTGCAAAATTACCATTAGGTATAAATATGAAATTAAAGAAGAAAAATCACATTTTTCTTCTAATTTCTTCTTCTTCCTCACGGCTAAGACAAGAAAACCTAGGGTTTTCCATTAATGAACTTTGAGCTTTGATTTGGGTAAGCAAATCTTGACCGTTTTTAGTAATTTTAATATTTTCGAGTCCGTGTTAGCTTGATCTAGCTAATCTAAGGACTAATTTGATAATCTGTCAAATGTTGTGAATCTTATCAATATTGAATATGCCTGTCTTTGAAAGTTTTTGATAGTTTTTTATGTTTGATGATTAGATTGGATCTTTTTGTAAATTGATTTTTTATGAAATTAGGGTTTAGGGACTAAAATGCTAAATGATGAAATTGGGTGCACTTTAGGTGAAATAAATGAATTATAGAGACTTGTATGAGATCATGGTATATTTTTCTGGTATGAGTTGAGGGGAAAATGGGTATTTTGCATGTTTTGTGTTGAAAGGACTAGATTGAATAAAAAGAAAGTATTAGGGGTAAAATCATAATTTTCCAAAAAAGGACCAAATTATGTTAAATGATTTGATTATGTGTTTTAATCTGAAATTTGGATGAATTGTTGATTTAGATTACAATCGTGCCACGGATCGCAAAAAAGGGAAATTAATAGAATAGTGCCTGAAGTTTAGCCAAACTGCAATTTCATCCGATAAGTTCGTAGTGTTAGTTTGTACACATTGTATATTTCTTGTATTTTCACTATTGTTATAGCAACTTGAGGAAGGTTAAACATTCGTGATGTTGGAAAGGCAAAGGAAGAAACGAAATGTCAAGCTTGGGGCCGATTATCTGATTTGAAGCGATGGCTAAGATCCTGCATATGTTGCAGTATCCTAAAAGCTTGTGTGAGCAGCATCGCAAGTTGACAGATTCTGAATGAATACTAAATTATGGACCCCTTCGATGGTTGAGTCTTCGCGTATGATGTGAATTCTCGTTAGCTTGTGTGAGCAACATCGAGAGTGGGAATTTCTGGATCGTATCGATGGCTGAATCTTCGAGTATGTCGCAAATTCTCATCAGCTTGTGTGAGCAGCATCGTATACTGGTTAACCATTCTGGGCTCATAAGAGCTAACCATTCTGGGCTCATAAGAGCTAACCATTCTAGGCTCATGTGAGCTAATGTTTTCTGTGCTTGTATGAGCTAAAAATCTGGAAGACTGAAAGAGATTAAGTTCGTTATTGTGCACAAGATTATAAATACATATTCGTTATCATCTTTTAACTAATCTTACTATTCTGTAAGAAAATGATATTTACGAACTTACTAAGCTTAATAAGCTTACTCGTGAAATCTGTTGTTGTTTGTAGATACATTTTGCTGTCTGAAGATCGGATCATCTCAAGGAAATCACACTATTGCGAAGCTCGTATGGTAGATTTTACATTACTTGGTCTTATGGCATGTACTAGGATGATGTTATCTTCTGCTTTATGTACTTGGGTTATTACAACTTTGTTATGTTGAGGAATGTAGTAAATACATGTTCTGCAAGTTGGAGTATAGACTTAAAAATACTATGTTATGACTTGGAATCTATGTATTTCATGTTGACTTAATCCATAGTGATGTCAGGAATGTATTGTATTGATAAACTTGTGTTTTGGCATTATTCATGTGATTCTGCATACTTGTTTTAGTAGAACCTATTGTTGTATCGGTAGAAGTACAGGGTAAGAGAGAAGTTGTTCACTAACTTGGGTTGTATCGGTAGATGAATTACAAGTGTCAATAGTCATGTGATTAGAAGTATCGGTAGTTTGCATACATATATCGGTAGAAGTAGCAAGGTAGGATTTTCAGCTCTCTAGAGTTTTTAGTATTGGTAAAAGTAAGACTTGTATCGATAGAAGAGTCACTTGTATCGGTAGAATTGTCACATGTATCGATATTCTTGAACGGTTTACTGACTTGTTAACTACCGATACCTAGCCAACAAGTATTAGTAGAAGTTTCCAAAAATCATGGAAATGATCCTTTTGCCCTTGTTGAGTTGCGGTTATAATTATTTAGTTATTTATGACGTGTTATGTGTGTTTCTTTAAACGAAATAAGATCAAATGAAATGATAATAAAATATGAACAGTGATATATGAATAGTAAGATACCTGGACCTTGACCGACAATGATTCCGAGTTTTGGGTGTTACGCTTATCATGTCAAGTACATGGTTTACAACTATGGCCTACCTATTTTATTCCTATAACTCTACATGCACATTTTAAATTCATGCATTTGACTCATTCAAATCGCACAACATGCATACCTAACACTCAACAAAATTGCAATGGTTTGTACCAAGAGAAAATCAAGGTTCGCATATGTTACCTTAGTCTGGGTACTAAAGTTTAAATGCAATATATTAGACCACTCACCTTAGCAATCATTGCTTCAATTACCATACTCAAGTAATCTTTAATTACCTTGTTCATGCTTGTAGAGTCTCCCAAATGACTTGGCACTTTACTTACACATCAAGCACAATACAAATGCATTATTAACAACCACATAATCAAATAATTCCAAAATCACAGATCCAAGCCTCTTACCCTTTATACTGAAAACTTGACTAGTTTTGTCGAAATAGGTGTTTAACCACTCAAATCTCACTTCTAAGCTTAGATTTTAACTTCGTACATCCTAAATATCATTCAATTACTTATCTAAACCATCAATTTTATCTAATTACACCAATCTAATTTTTTTTTTTTAAAAATCAAGCTTATGTAATCTTTTAAAAGGGGAAAACATTCAATTTGCTTAAATTCATTAAGGATTTGTTAAATTAAAATCAAATACCTTTTAATTAGATCAAAATGAGTTAGAAATCACTTTAAAACCAAAAGTTAGCCATGAAATATGAGATCTGCCATTTTCAAGCCAAAAATTAACTTAAAATCAAGTGATATATATTGATATCTTGATTAAATCATTTAAATCTCGTATTGAAATAACAACTCACTTATTTTAATAGTAAAAAGTTAGAATCTCACCTCAATTTTGAAAAATTGACGAGCTATGGAACTAATTTGAGCTAAAATGTGTTAAGATCTTCTTAAGGATTTGAGGATGAAAACATGAGTATTCTTCAAAATTGAAAAGAGGTTGTGTGTTTGAAGAGCTTAGAAATCATAAAGTATGAATTAATTTTGGGAGAAATGCTTTGATTTGGTGTTTGGCAAATTCTTGAAGAAGATGAAGAATGGGAGGGAAGGAGATGTGGGTTTGCTAAATAGACACCTAATTTTTAAAAATTGGGCCATTACCCATTTAATTACCTCTAGTTTCTTCTCTTTTTCAATAGGTCATTGTTTTTAAATTAAAATCAATTTCAAAATTATTTTCAAATCAAACCTCGTTTTTTTAAATTCGTTTTAACCAAATTAGTTCTCGAACACCTAATTTTAATTTCTTAACCTAAAATTTTCAATTCTAATTATTTTAATATTTTATTTAATTAATTCCTAATTATTTAATTATCTAACCTATTTACGAGTTTCGATTCACTAACCCCTGATCCTACTTATCCAATTCTACTAACTCGGTTTTTAGGGTGTGACAGAATTTGCCCGAACAGTTAATAGGATACCAATGTTTCAATTACATTATACAATCCAATTCATATATCATTTCACATTCAATATCATAGTCTCATTTCAATTCATCATTAATTCATAAATATCTCATATCACATATCACTTATCATAATATTTATATCATAAAATTTTCTACTTCATTCAATTTAGTCCAATTTCCTGATATTCAACATCATTCAATACAAATCAGTTCATACAACGGCCCGACGTTGTCTTTAAGTACGTAAGATAATTCAATAAATAAAACAATATTAGATTTCATCCAATTCACATTCAAATAAAAAGCTATACATATTTTACATTTTATTCAATTTAGTCTCTACACTCGGGATACGTGTATCTTTCGATATCTAGTATCAGATTAAAATTCAACTTCACATTCTTTCATTAGGGACCTCATATTTTCTATTTATAGCATAATCTCATGACATGTTTTCACTTCAATTTGATCCCTAATGTTACAAAGTTAGCTAACAAGCTTTATTAATTTTATAATCTAGTCTTTTTCATGATTTAAGCTTAATATTTACCAAATTCAAGTCTAATTCATCAATTTCTCTACAATGGCAACTTATTAAAAACTTAAAAATTAAACAAATTAATATATGAGCTAGCTAAATCAAGCTCACATGATCATAAATTTATAAAAATTACATGAATTTAGCTTAATTCACCTTTTAAATTTTCAATGGCCGAATGTACTAGCTATGGCGTTTTCTCCTCTTTTTTTTTCTTCTTTAATAAACGGTGGTGGCTTGGGGAAGAGTTGTCATCCCACTAACTTTCCTATTTAAAAAACTAAATTTAGCTTTAATTAAACTTGTTTATTTATTTTAATTAAGGCTTAATTACACTAATTTAACAATTAAACTAAGTGTAAGCTCATGCTAACATTTGGTTTATTTACTACTTTGATCCTTTGAATAGTTGCTATCTGAGTCCCCGAACATTTTCTTAATTAAAATTCAATAACGATTGACTTTTTACAATTTAATCCCTGAGTTTTAATTAACTACTTTTTCAACTAAATTACTTAACCAATCATTTTTATAATTTCATATTAACCCCGTAAATATTTCTATTTTATATTTACGAGCTTGATTTACGGAAATAAGATTTTGAAACTGCATTTTCTAACACCACTAAAAACGAGTTGTTACACCCCTATGTGCCGACAAAGTAAAGATAGAACACGTTTAGAAAAGTTTAACTAGTCTATAATTTTTCAATATAATTTTGTAGTTTAAAGTTTTTTATAAGAAAAAAAAAGTAGAGGTCAAATTGACAACAGTAGTAAAGATTGAGAGGCTAAATTTGTTACTGTAAATAATTTTTTAATAGAGCTAACAGAAAATGAGGGACCAAATTTAAGCAAATAAAAGTAGAAAGACAACCCACACAAATCAAAAAGTACAGGGATTATCCTCATAATTTAACCTAAAATATATGTTTTTCTCATTGACTAGCTCTTTAAATGTGAGAAAACATGATCATCTTTCATTCCAGTTCACGTAATTTGGTATCTTCTACCAAAAACAGTAGGCCTACATCAATCTAAAAAGTCAATAAGTTGAGAACGGAATAGCTGCAAGCAACATAACAGGTTCCTTATTTCATTTTTTGTTCTGTAAAAAGAACATGGCGATTTACCCGGGGATCGTACTTGCGAAACTCGAGTTTCTCAGCCACCTTCTTAGCACTTTTCCTCTTCACGTAGAAGAATCCAGTCCCAGCAGCCGAGACAAGACGGATAAACATAAATGTCTTTTTCTTCTTGTCGCCCATCTCTAAACATACAGAAGAAAACACCAACCTGATCAGTAGGAACGGATGCATTTTTATAACATAAACACCACAAAACATACATCCTTACATGCATGTATTATGTTTTATCCACAGTTATAGATGCACACAATTTAAACATAGCATCGGAGCGAGTGAGCAACGGATTTGAGTCCAAATGCATACCATGAACAACAAAGAGGTCCAATGATAACACATAAAGCCCTCCACACCACGCCAGCATATCCCGCATCACTCAAAACATATTCAAGTGTTTACGGGTGACCAACTAACCTAGTCAAGTTGACAATTTCTTTTACAGAGTCCACCTCAGTGTGAATAACTTGGAGATTCTATAGACAATGAATTTTATTTAACTTAGAAACTTTGCAGAAGGGGGGAAGAGTTATAAAGTGTTAAAGAGAAATAAAATGCTCACACTAAATAATTTATTTTCTCACACTAAATAAGAATAAACCATAAGCCAAGTGCACAATACGCACCCGAGGAACCCAATCTCTCATGGGTTGTCTTCAAGGAGTATTGTACGATTAATGTACGATAACCCCTCTCGGAGAACTTATAGAGTTGAGACAAACAATAATGATACAAGAATATCAACACCAATTTCAAGAGTTGTTAGCTCGTGTTGAATCTGTACAAGAAGATCAATAAGTTGACATCGTTACAACAAGATTGTCAAGTTCCATTCAGTTAGATGTGGAGATGCAAAAACCACCAAATTTAATTCAGGCAATGAACTTGGCAAGAACTTTTGAAAAAAAAAACATTTAACTAGATCTGCTGACCTGCATGAAACATTGCGACAAAATACGCTTTCGAACTCAATGGGAACTTTTACCGTAACACTCATTGCAGTGTCAAAAGTCAATTCAGATGGGAATTCAGCATCGGCAAAAAGACTCCACAGCAAGACAGTCCCTCCTTTCGTTAAAAAGTTGACTCATGCAAAGATGACAGAACGAAGAGACAACGGTCTTTGTTACAATTGTGATGAACCATACTCATTTAGACACTAATGCAAAAGATTATTTTGGTTGGAGATAAAAGATCATGATGATGTTGCGCAAAATGAAGAGGGTCGGGAAACTGAAATATCCTTACATGCAATAAGGAGCCAAAAAATGCACGAGTTATTCCACAAGATCTTTTTTCAGGAGGGGCGTAATGTTAGACGTCACTTAATTCAAATAAGTAAACCTATGTAACCTCTATTTAAGAGGCTAATAGGGAGCAATAAAATTGTCGGAATTTATTCTAATATTCAGGGGTTTAAGACTCTTTTAATGATTCTAAAGTCTGGAATTCCCTTTGACGAGTTCCACTTGTTCATTATGGGTCATCCCACGAAAGAAACAGAAACAAAGGGAAAAGTCCAGTTAAGTCAAACAATTTTCCTACCAATCATCCAGTGACTCGATCCGTAACTTGGGACTGTAACACAATGCCTTGACAACACAGACTCTCCAAGAGAAAATCATAAAAGTAATCACCTGGTTACTAATCAATCACCATTTCAGAAAAGTTTACTAGCTTAACCTAAGCAATTCTAGAATGCAAAGGAAGTGAGCTTGATATCCAAACCTTTACTTCATTATATCAATCCCCCCCAACCCGAGCAAATTACGTAATATTCAATGTCAAAACATCCTGTCCATTTCAAAACAAAAATGGATTCTAGCAATAATTCAGCATTGACAATCAATCACCAATTCTTTCAGGTTTAAAGGCATTATCTAAATGAGCCAAGGGACATTGCTCAAAATCATGCTTTTCTTTGTCATATCCAAAACCAACCCAACCCAACCCAACCCAACAATTTAAGTTTGATCATTGATGCCAAACAAGTATAGTAATATAAAGAACGGTCACTCCAATTGCAATAGGCAAAAAAAGGAAAAAAGAAACTTCCTTTGGAACAATGAAATAGAAAAGAAAAATGAAATCTTTTGCCTACACTTTTCAAGGGGTAAAGTCAATTCGAAGATCTCTAAAACTTTCAGCAAATTCAACATTTTCTCCATAACAAAACCAGATGAAAAACTAAGCAAAGAAGAGAGCTAAGGAAGTCAATTTAACATTAAATCAAACCACAATAATTTTAACTTACCCTCAAATTGTCTCGGAAAATGACTGCTTTGGTGATTGGCACAAAAGAGAAAACTGAAGAAAGCAAGGGTTTTGGGGCCTGAATAGAAGCATAAATTCCCCCCCCCCCCACCCCAAAAAAAAAAAAAGAGAAACATGGAATGACGTAAATACCCTTCAAAGCAAAAATGAATTACCAACCAACTCCACCGTTTACATCTGTTTAAACAAAACCTAGAGTCTTCTCTCTTGAGTCCTTTACAACCCTATTCTCTCTCTCTCTCTCTCCCAGTGTTTAAGCGAAAACCCATTACTCGATTAAGGTAAGAGATTAATTCCCAGTAATTTTTCCCTTTTTTCATCTTAATTGATGAAAAATTGACATCTTTTCTTTGTTGGTGCAGAAAGAAGCGATCTTTTTTATATTTCTTTCTTGGTTCGGTGGCGGAAATGGCGAAAGTGGTGGATGCGACGGGGGAACCGATCCCAACGTCGTCGGTGCTGATGTCATCAGCAAAGCACATAGAGGTTAAATGTATGTCCGAAAACGTGGAGTTCCTCAAATGTAAGAAGAAAGATCCCAACCCTGAGAAATGTCTCGATAAGGGCCGCCAAGCTACTCGCTGTGCCCTTGGAGTGTAAGCTTTTTTTATTATTATTATTTTCAGTTTTCAGTTTTTCCCATTTTGATTTTGTTTGTGGGTTTTAATTGCTCAATTGGTTCGAATATGATAATGTTGGAATTGAAGGGGAATTAAAACTGGGAAAAAATTAAGTAGGAAAATGTGTGATAATTAGGATTATTGGGTTTAATATCTTTGTAATGGAAATTTTGGAACAGGTTTTTTAAGAGGTTTTATACTGTGAAAGTGTGGTTAAAAGGATAGGGGATAGGTCATTTCTGTCGGAAGTATCCATATCGATATAGGTACCGGCATATCCGCGAGATACGTAGGGTTTATCTCTTTGGGTAGGGGGGGCGGGGAAATGATTATCTCTCATTTGGTAACTTTGTGTTTCAGTTAGCAATGGAAACTTCAAATGAATCCATGTTAAGTCTCCCTATTATTAGGCGAAATAGATTCAAGTGTAACCGAGCCATTGAATCTGATGTTTGTTCTTCCTCTTTATGTTAGTTTGATTTTTTTTTTAGATCTATTTAATGAAACCAACTGAGTTTTAATAAGTTTTTGGCCTTCTGTCTGTGTTTGATTGTAACAATGAGGGCTTCCCACTTCTCTGATCAAAGAGTAGGCTACCGGCCATTTTCCGCATTCACTTGATTTGGGTTTATACCATTTTGTAGCTTAAAAAATGCCTCTGAACACTGAATCATTTGCGGTTCTTACTCTATGTTACTCGAACTCGGTTCGTGTGTCAAATATAGGTGTGTTCCATCTTTTATTCTTTTAAGCTTCTCAATGTGTTTGGAGGAATTTAGGAGAATCCTATCTTTGTACCCGAACTGGAATAGGCGACTACATTGTGCATTATTGTTGCCCTTTCCCTTTCTTTTCTGATCTGAGTTATGGAATGTTGGACCGAGTGGTGCAGGCTAAAAGATCTGTATCAGAGATGCAATGACCCCATGGAAGCTTATGTGGGATGCATGTATTACTACACAAATGAGTTCGATTTATGTCGCAAAGAGCAACAAGCCTTTGAGAAAGCTTGCCCTTTGGACTGACTTCGGCAGCTGGCAGCCGGCAGCCGGCCCTCATCAAACAACCTTCTCTTTTCATGCGTGAATTATTAATAAGTTAGGTCCAGTTTGCAGTGAACAAGAACTGTCCCATTATATATGCTTTCAGCATCGTCTCCCTTCATGTATGGATAAAAAGACTGTTCTTCCAAAATTCGCCTTTTTCTATTTTCATCCGAAAATGACTCCATATTTTTTAAACATGATTCATGATGAGTGTGATTCGTTCATGATCTTCTTCCCTTCATTCATGCATTTCTTTTCTTTTTTAAGCATAGTTGAGCAGCATTCATGATGAGTGTGATTCGTTCATGATCTTCTTCCCTTCATTCATGCATTTCTTTTCTTTTTCAAGCATAGTTGAGCAGCTACCAACTCCACTGGTTAGTAATATACTTAAATTATATCACTATTTATTTAACATTAGTTTCTAATGATACGTGTTGTACGTATTTATTTTTTTATAAATTAAAAATAAATAATGCATAATATATATATGTAATATTTAAATAATATTTTATAAATAAAAATTTGAAAATAATATAGAAATCTAGAAACATATTAAAAAGTAAATTATAATATTAAATTAAAATTAAAAAATGTATAAATTATAATAATTATTCATAAAAAGTACTATATATATTTACATTAAATTGATTAAATATGAAAGATATTTACATTAAATTAATCAACACATTTAATAATAGTGATCAAAAAATAATTATTGAAATTTTATATGGTAATTTTTTTTTACTTTTTAAAAGGATCTCTCATCCGTTTAATCTTCCTGATATTTACATTAAATTAATAAACACTAATAATAATTATTAAAAAATAATTTTAATTGAAACAAAAGTCTAATGCTAATTAAGTAATAATTAAAAGATAAAATCAATCTCTATTTATATACTTAGGCTTTTATTCAAGGTATAACTTTATTTTATTATAAATATGAAATCAAAAATGATTACTTACTAAAATAAAAATAACTCAGAATTTTTTAAATTAATATATTAACCTTAATTATTTTGACTTATTGGTAGTGAGTATCCTTGTACTTTTATTCAAGCTATAATTCTATTATAGAGTTATAGCTAATAATTCTAAATTAAATTATAAATATTTTTAAATGACAATTTTGTAATATGGTAAAAAATAAAAAATATTCTCGTTGGTTCAAAAAATTTTCCAAATTCATATATAAATTATAGATTATAGATGACAATTTGGTAAGAGGAGTTTATAGAATTTGAAACCAAGCTTTATGATTTGTTTTGACATACACTTATCATTAGGGGTGAGCAAAATCCGATTCAATTCAAAAAATTCGATAAAAATTTTAAATTTTGAATTAATTAATTCAAGTTAATCGAGTTATTCGGATCAACTCGAATAAAAATTCAAAATTTTCGGTTTAACTCAAATATGAATTACACAATTCGAGTTATCTGAAAATTCGAATAAAATAGGACAAATCTACATCATTTTAATAAATGTTTACCTTTTTTAAAATTAAAATCAAAACCATTAAGTTAAAAGAAAAAAACTACGTCATTTTGATAATTGTTTACCATTAAGTTACAAAACCATTATATTGTTTATGAAGTTAAATACTATTGTTTTTCGTCTACTAGTTGAATAATCGGTCCATGTGAAGTTCACATTGTGAATGCAACATTGAATATAAATAATAGAATTTGTTAACTCGACTTGACTTAACTCAAAATTTTTTTACTCGATTCGATTTGAAAACATTTCAAATTGAGTTTGGTTGCTAAAATAGGATTCATCTACTCGAGTAACTTGAAATTTTTTGACTCAATTCGACTCGACTTAATCAAATACTCACCCCTACTTATCATGACCATCTATTTATCTATGGCATAATTGTAAAAAAAGCCCCCACACTTTGGGAGCTTTTGGATATATGCCCTTATCTTCTTTTTTTTCTGATTTTCACCCTCAACGTATCGAAATTTTATAGAACGAACTCTGTTGAAACGATAACCATAAACTGATCATTAGTCAACAGGCAGTCAACAAATGTTGTACATGTGACATTCCAAATGATCGGATGACGTGGCAAAAAATCAAACAAAATTAATAAATATAAAACAAAAACAAAATCCTAAATCTCCAAATAGTCTCAAAACCCCAAACGTGATTTTTTCCCCAAATTCTTTCCTCTTTCTCTTCCTTAATATGAGTCATTCTCTGATTCTCCAACTCTTCTTTATTCTTGTTGCTCTTTGTTCGTCGACGTTTTTCGTCTACTATTGGTGGTGGTCGTTGTTGGTGCCGGAGTTTCCATTAATAGAGGGAATCTTATGGGGCCGAGGAGAGATTGATCAACGGTGCAAGTTTCAGGTGAAGAATAAGGATCCCATCGATCCTTGGTGTGTTGCATGGTTGAATTAGTGGATGAAGAGTCCCAATTTGCATGGAGATCATGATGATTGGGTTGCTGAAGAATCCCCAGAAGAGCTTTATCTTCAGTTTGGAAACAAAAGTCAAAGCCACCTCCACTGACCACGATGGAGAAATCGTCGAAAACACAAGGAAAGGGGTCTCTCTTGCCAAATACCATCTCCTAAATGTAGCCATTAAGGAAAGCTCATCCCTTTCAAGACAATGGAAATGCTCCATGGGATTGTACAATGAAATTGAGACTCAATTGTTTTGGTTTTTTATTTTTTTTTTCTAGGTTTAAAGCATATATTTTTGCTGATCTGATGATTTTTTTCGTTAATAGTGTTATATCTTCTTTGAATTTATTGAATTTTCTGCTAAGTTTTGATTAAGGTTTTTTTTTAATTTGTTTGTTGGATTGATGTGTAACACTGTGTTGATTGAATTTGAATATCTTTTTCTTTTGTTTTAGATTTATGTTTTTTATGTTTTTTTTTGTTTTTTTTTATATTAATGGATGCAATGTTAATTCAATAATAAGAAAAATCTTAAAGTTTTTCTCCTTTGATTTTGTTTGGCTTTCAAGAATACACGAGAGAAAAAAAATAGTGATATTTCAGTGTGTTATTCTTAACTAATTTTCCTAGAAAATTTCTCTTTTTTTTTTTGTTTAATGTTCTAATTTTTATTGAATTTTAAAATCTGTGCAGATTGTTGTTATAGAAAAAAAATTACTGCTAATTGGGTGATGGGGAAAAATGGGGGAGGGAAAGAGAAAGAGCGAAGAAAAAAAGGAAAAAATTTGGGGAAAAAAATTACATTTGGGGTTTTGAAATTATTTAAGGATTTAAGATTTTGTTTTTATTTTATATTTATTAATTTTATTTAATTTTTTTTGTTATCAGCATTATTTTTTAAATTGATACCACGTCATCCGATCACTTAAAATACCACATGTACAATATTTGTTAATCGACTATTGACTAATGATCAATTGACGATTACTGTTTCAACAGGATCCATTTTACAAAATTCTAATATGTTGTTGGGGAAAATAAATAAAAAAAGATAATGACGTATATTCAAAAACCTTCAAAATTTGAAAGTTTTTTTTTTTACAATTATATCTTTATCTATCTATCTATCTATACTTATATTAAATATTTTATTAAATTTATATCATAAGTTAACTAGATTTCAATTCAATTGTAAAATTATTAAATGTTCTCATATATAAATTAAATTATATTTTTATGAGGACATTTTTATTTTTATATAATAAATCAATAAAATTTTGATAATAAAATTTAAACCTGTAACATTATGCACAATAAACATTTAAATATTGTTATAACCAAAGCATCAACTGATTTTTTATATGAATTTTTAATAAATATATTTGTTACATAATTTTTTTTCCATCCATATCGTCAATGAACAGGCATTATTCATCAATAAGTCTTAACGCAAATGCAAAAATTATTAAAAATCCAACAACAAATATTATTTTGAAAGTATTTTTATCTTATTTTATTTTATATAAACTCTAAAAAATATATACATATTATAAAATTTAAACCTAAAACATCATAACATTCAATACCTCACATCTAATATTTCACCCAAAGTCATATTATTTTTTTATAAATTTACTAAATAATTATTTCAACCCAAATCAACATAATTTAATAATTCATTTATGCTTCGTTTGTTCAGAGGTTCCTCACCGGTCTTAAATTGGTTATTTCAAGTCTTAGAGAAACGAAAAAAAAACAAAGTTTTTTCGGAATCATAACAATAGTTGAAGTGAATAAACTTCTAAACCAACCCAGCTTTAAAATATTTTGGGAATCATAATAAAGAAACACTAGATTGTCATATATAACAATCAAACTCTGATTTAAAATAAATTATTTTTTATAAATTCTATTCTATATAAAATTATAAAAAAAAAATCAAAATACCCCAAAATGACGTTTTTAATTGTTTTATAATAATTTTTCTCATAACACCAAATCAATCAACCATAGAATTAGACCAAACTGGATGGAAATTTTGTTTTAAGAAAAACACAAATGAGTTGGTTGTGTCGTCAATTGGAGTTAAATAAAAACACTAGATTTGAATCCAAAACTGTTGAATACCACTCCTAATAGATGGATTGAAACTAAATCCAGACTGGTGAATATGATCGCATCATACACAATATCATCTTGAATTGCATTAGTAAATTTTGCATACCCAAAACAACAAAGATTTCAGATCAGTTAGCAACTCCCATTAAACAAGAATAAACTAGAGTATTTATATAAATCCTTTCAGGATTAAAGTAAACTCCTACATCAGTCTGAAATTTTATCTCTAAAATCATTCAAAACAAGATGCAGAAACATATCAACAGACACTTCAAAAACCTGCTAGACTCCAAACATGTTCATAATCTACCCACCACTACCACATGGTACTACTTGTACGTAAACATAAAGCACTGGACACACACACTTACAGTTTCCAGCAGTAACCACATGCATAGAGCCATGAGAAGGCAGCATCATTTGGAAAGCTGCTAGCGAGGACTGCAAACACAAATGCATACATATTCTAACTTTAATTGTTGGACAAGAATCGGTTCAAAGTATCAAATCAAGTATATATACCCTGAGGCCTTTAAGAAACAGAGTTGAAAAAGCACCTACCCCAAGGATCGTGAACGAGACCTTGAAGGACTGCGACTGACACGCCTTGGGCTCTTTGACCTGCTGCTCACATGATCTTTCTCATCTTGTAGACTCTGACCATTCTCCCTAGGACTAGGGGACCTCTGCTTGGTTCTGTATTCCCTGTCCCTGTCACCATGTGGAGAACGTGGAGAAAGAGACCGAGAAACAGATCTAGATCGCCTGGAAGAGCGATAATCATCTTTAGCCCCACGATCCCTTGACATAGATCTGGACCGACTGGGAGAGCAAAAATCATCTCTCATACCTCGATCCTGAGAAATTGATCTAGACCGCCTAGGGGAGTCGTGATAATCTCTCCCCTTCTGATCCCTGTCTCTAGTTTCATGTGAAAAAAGAATGCATAAGAAACAAATACACCAAAAAAATTAACACATAATGACTATCAGGGCAAGCAGATATATTCAGTTCATATAGAAAAATTAAAAAGAAAATATAAAAGGAGCATTTCCATTCTTCATAATTGCAAACCTTCTTCCAATGACAATGACAACAATTTTTTACTAGCATCATCGCACAAATCAGCGGATTAAAATATTGACCTTCACCTGTACCTTTCCAGTGTTTCTGAACAAACATATAACACTTGGATCCAAAAAACTGAGAGTTAATGCTCTATAATGTTGTACTGGTTGATCAGCATCTGACAACTTCATAGCTCTCTCTGCCCCAACTTTCTAAACCTCAAATTAACTTTTTCTTGTACACTGCCAACAAATCTCTACCAGTAAATACTTTGATTAGCTTCCTTTGTTTGAGGATGGTTCTTTCTTTGACCAAATATAAGCTCTAAATTCTTTCTTAACTGGATAGTATATGAAAAGAAGACATCAAACTTAACAAAATTTTCTCACGGAAAACAAAAACACTAATGAGAAGCTTAGATGCAAAAGGAAAAGATAAGATACTCCTGGGATACTAATCATCTCACAAACATTTTAGCTGGTCAGTTCATTCAATGGAAGCAAGCCTGACAAACCCAAGGTCAAAAAACAAGACCTCATGCAATTTGTAGTCAATGGCTGGTGAAGGTGGGATTATGGATAATACTTATGGAGAAGCTTTGATAGAAAATCAAGTTGTCCATCACTTTATGATCTCTTTAATCTTTATTAATCCAGAAGTCTTTAGGAATCTCTTTTCACTTTACTATCTGCATAAACAAGGCCATCACAGCAAATATTATTTTGATTCACTGGTGGTTTTGCATTGTGTCTAATTGACAGCGACGGTCTGAATCAAAATAAAGGGTAAATGAAATTCACAGCTAAAAAGCTCTACAACATTAGATAGATAAAAGAGTAGAGTTAGGCAACAAAAAGAAGAGCCACTAATTACACATTAGAAGAAAACCATAAAAAAATTTCTGATAAGTAAAATTCAAACCTTGAATCATGCCCAGCAGGTGAAGGTGAGCGAGAGTAAGCTGTGACCACAAACAATAATTGAGCTAATGTTAAGAAAGAGAATTATCCTCCAAAAGCCATTACCTAGTAATTAAAAAGGTTAAGATAAATGCAAGAAGCATAAGTGTTTAACTGACAGCGATATCGGCGTCTTGGGGACCTAGGCGGTGTTCTCCTGCTTCCCCTATCTCGACCACTTTAAACAGAAATGAAAGAGTAAACAACGATTACCACATCAGCCCTTTATTCTAAGACTTAAGAACAATGTATATAACCATTGGTGTACATAAGAGAGAAATGTGGTTTGGCACCTTACACGGGCAGTCATACGCATTTCTTGGGGAGTCTTTCTATTCTCCTCAGCAAAAACAATTCTTATCTCACGTCCACCGATAACTTGATGGTTCATTCGTTGTTTAGCTTCAGCCGCATCTTCACCATACCGAAACTTCACAAAACCAAAGCCCCGTGGTTCCCTATAAATTCAAATCGCTAAATCATTACAAGCATAATTAAAGAGTAGAAGACCTTTACTGTTACTAAAAACAAAATATCTGCAGGTCATCAAATGGATACAAAACCAATTTCAGTAAAAAACATTATTATGCTCTTGGCTTGTATTCAAAGCAGTACAAAATTCAACATAAAAATAGAAGCAAAACTAAATGATGAAACATCAAAGAAAAACAAACACACATATGAATACATGAGCAGGCAACATACCCTGTATAATAGTTTTTGGGCAGATATACGTCCTTCACTGGACCATACCGTTCAAAGGGAACCCTAAGATCTTCAGGCCTGCACAGCACAATGAAATTAAACTTTTATAAATCCATTTCTCGATAACGGAACTTACTATTGCACAAATTTCAGTTCATAAGACTCAACAATTGAACCAAAATTACAAACTTCCTCTCTCCTAACACATACTCCATAAGAAAAGTAATCGAATAGAGAAAACCCTAAACAAAATTACAATTAAAATCAGTATCGATAAGAACAACTGGAGGGGCGAGAGAACTATAAACAATAAGGAAACTTCCTATGGAACGAGAGGACCGTAAACAGTAACAAAGCCCTAAAATTTGAACCAAAATTTCAAATATCCTCTCTTCTAACACATTCAAATTTCAAATTTCAAATTTGAACCCATAAAAAAAACTGGAGTTAAAATCAGTGTGGATAAGGATACACGGAAGCGGGAGAGATATTAATACCTAGCGTCGAGAGGGAGATTGCGAATGAGCAAACCAGAAGGGAGAGGGGAGCGGCGACGGTGGTCACGGTGAGATCGGTGGCGATCGCGAGGCTCATCGTCGTACCTCTTCCTTCCACGAGCGGGAGACCGGCTACGACGGCGAGGACTGTTGCTTTTGCTCCGGCTCCGATTCCTCCCCATCCCGTTCTAAACAGAAAAACAAAACCCTAAACCAAACGAAAACAATGAAAAATGATAATAAATGAAGAGGACGGCGTGTTTGCAAAGTTTTGGAGGGAGAAATGCACTTCTTTAACATAGGGAAAGAGATAATAAGCGAAGGTTAAATTTAATAAAATTAACTGCTGCGAGTCCAGAGTTGAAAAACAATAAGGGTAAACTGCACAATTAGTCACTATACTATAGGTAAGCTTTTGATTTGGTCACTTAACTAAAATAAATTACAATTTGGTCATTTAACTATTTGGAATATTACATGTAACTCACTGAATTATTCTAAAGTTTTTTTTTAGTCACTGGATTGTTAATTTTTTTTAGAAAAAGAAAAGCTCCACTATTGAGCTCCAAGTAACAATTCAACAATCAGTACTTATTGACGAGTAGAAAAATATATCTTAGATCTAAGTCGATCTAATGATCAATATTGAAGATCGAAGAAAAAAGGTTGTTTGAATTTTGGTAAAGTTAATGACAAGTGATTAGAACTCACTCAAACCAATGTTTTTTTGCATTGACAATAACATTCATACCATTCGAGTTAAAATTCAATCAAAAAATAAATAAATAAAAACTAAATGAAAAAATAAAATTATTTTTTTTTCTAAACTTAGAAAATCAAACAAGACATTCGCCATTTAGGCATAAAAAGAATAATAAACTAACTAATAAAACAAATCCAAAAATACTAAAATCAATCCAATTTTGTACTTTTTCCATTTCAACGAAATGTAATAAATACGTTTAATAAAAGAATAATAATAAACTTGAGAAGGTAAAAGTACTTTAGAGGATTTGCTTTGTAGCACGCTTCTTTTTGTTTTGTGGCATGCTTCTACCTTATGTTACTTTTTCGTCTATTTTTTGTGGTAGATTTGTATTCGTAATTTGTTTTTTTACAATGCTCGGTTTTGACTTGTGATTATCGGTGGTCTTTCAATAGTTTGATCCCCTTTTTGTGGTTCGTTTGTCGATGCAATCAGATCTATTTTGCAAAGCAGCATGCAAGATTGTTGGTTTCTCTCATCACTCCTTCGATCCTTAAACGTGTAGGTGGATAGAGACAAGGAGTTTTGTTTCCTTCTTCTTTTCTCCAGTGTTTTATCTCATCCCTGTCGTTTCAGCTCACTGGACATGTTTTGCAAGTCTGATATTTCGTTTTCTAGTTTTTTTAGTTTCTCTTTGTTTTGTTATTTTGCTACTATATTTTAATTTCGTTTAGGATGTTTCTCTATTTAATTTCTAATAAATTCAGCTGACATATTATTCAAAAAAAAGTACTATAGAGGTATTTGTATTAAGAGTTAAATTGTATTTTGCTCTTTCTATTAAAAAATGAGCAAATTAATCTATGGATATAAGATCAAAAAGCATATAGGTCCTTTTGTTAAAAAATTAATAAATTTTTACTATTAAAAATTGGTCCATGTATGTTAACATGAGATATATGTAGTACGCCACGTATAATTGTCTAGTTATTTCGTTTGTCACACTAGTTTTTAATTGTAAAAAGTGATGAAATTTTCAACAGAAATTGTAACAGCCCAATTTTCAGTGGTGTCAAAAATAGTGATTTTGGGATCATAACTCCGATGAGTCGAGTCGTAAATTTTATTTATTTAATATTTATGATGTAATTAGCATCGTATTAAATTTTTGTTAAGAAATTTTATCATTTAGATAGTTAATTAAGTGGAAAGGACTAAACTGTAGAAGTTATGAAAGTTGAATTGTTTAAATAGAGGGATTAAATAAACAAATTAACCAATGGAAATTAAGTGGGTGGATTATCATGATATATATTGTAATACCCCTACCCCGAAATCAGCCACCAAATCAAGGTTAAGAGGCATTATTACACAAACCACACTTTAAACTCCTCATGACAACATTTTAATTCAATATAGATGAGAGTTCACATGAAACAACATAATCATACACATTCAACTTTAAACCACATCTTAAACATCTTAGGAAAGCTTAAACATAACTCGGATTATATTAGAAATCATACAGAAAGCATTGGAGAAGTTAGAAAAATTCAATGACATAGGGGTACATGGCCGTGTGTTAGCCCGTGTGTGGTTTCGAAATAGGGTCACACGGTCGTGTAATGGCCCGTGTGCCTGCCCATGTTCCCATTCGAAAAACCCATACTAGCTTGCTACCCATGCCCGTGTAAGGAACCATGCGCCAGATCGTGTGTCTATACAAAAATGGGCCACACCGTGTCTCAGCCCGTGTATCTACCCGTGTAAACCATACTGCACCTTAAAGTGGTACATGACCGTGTGGTAGCGCATGTCACAGGCCATGTGCAACTACAATAACTTCTAAAAAAAAGGTAAAGTCTCCTTTTAACTTACCCAACAAGATATGCTACCTAAAGAACATTTACATATAGTCTCAAGACCTATTTCAACATGGTTTTCAAGTCAAATTTTGTCTATCCAAAGTCTACCTAATATGCTACTACAACACACCACAATGTGAACAAGGTTATTACTTAACTATTTGAACACATGCAAGAACTATACAAGCAACCAACTACCATTCAAAGGTACCACAATATTTCAAAAACACATTCAAACTCATTCATTTGACAAAAGCACAACTACCCTTGAATTGCATCAAACATAATACTTTAAAACATGGTTATGATGTTCATTACAAAGGTTCTCTTCATCTATCCACAATTTACTTGTACTTTCCTAAAAAGACCTATATACATGCCATTACCCTAACCAAAAGTTATAAAAAGTCTACCAAAATGATGGATAGTGTGAGCCTTGATTAATCCTTTCCAAAAAGTCCCAAAATCTACAAAACAACACAAAATAATCCACATAAGCAATGAGATTCAATATAACCATAACCACATCTCATAGATACCATTTCACCTAAATTATATAAACCTTAACAACTAAATAAAGGTCAAGTGACATTATACATGATTCTTCCCATAAATAAGATAACACCACATAGCAGGTCTTTTTATCTTTATCATCACCGTATCCAAATAGCATGTTAAAAATTCAGGAGCATCGATGTACATATAAGAGCACCGAAGTACGTATAGGGACATCGTAGTGCGTACAGAGGCACCGAAGTGTGTACAAGAACATTAAACAATAAAATTTTTTAATATAATTTAATCTCTTTCTACTAAATTACCAATCAATTTAAATAATATTAAAGTAATAAATGAAATAAAGTAAGTTACAAAGAACTTACCTATAATTCGTTCCCAGTGATGTGTAAAAATTTACTCCACAACTTTTCCTTTTCCTCGGTTGTTGTCTTTTTGACTTGGTTCTTGATCTATAATTGACAATTTAATTCATATATTAACTCACTTATAACTCAACTCCTTTCTATACTTTAAACACAATTATTCAATATTTGCACAATTATCCCAGTACTTTCAAATTCTTCATTTTCAATCCCTACCATTTAATATTCCAGACATAATAAAAAATGAAATTAACAAACTAGCAAATTTCATTTCCATGGTAATACCATTCGAAATTCCTTAGAATTTCCCAATAAACACATAGCAACTTAGCATTTTAACAATTAGCTCCTTAGTCCAAAACTATTACAAAGTATTTAACAATTTCACTATAATTCATCCTCAACACCTAATCTTAAAGCTTACCCCATAACTACATCAAAACTTATCCATGGCATTACTCAAGAACTTTGATAATTTTAAAAACAAAGGAACGAAATAGCTATAACTAGTTGAAAAGACCAGAAAATATAAAACTTTCAAGAAATGGATAAAAAATTCCATATCATGTAAGAGAATTTGTTGATGCACAACCAAAACACTTCAATGGTGTTCTCTCACTCAATTTTCGATGGAAGCAAATCTTGGAGAAGATGATGTTTTATTTTTTTTATTAAGTTTACTAGTGTTAGGTTATTTAAAATACAAATTTACCCTTTTATAAAACCCACACTTCACAACTTTCATTAAGGCTCCGTTCAGCAGAGCTTTTTGAACGAGCTTTTCACTGAAAAAGTGCTTTTTGGCAAAAAACCCTACTGAACAAACTGCAGTGGATTGTTTTTTTTTTCACTTTTTCAATGAGCTTTTCTAACGTTAGAAAAGCTAAAATTGCTAGCTTTTTCTAAGCCAAAAGTCCTTTTGTCCGATGAATCACTCTTTTGTCCTTCTCTCTACTTTCACTCTCACGATTCTACTTCCTAAAACCAAATTGCTTTCTCAATCAAAGCAACATTCTCTCTTGCTTTCTCAATCGTTTCAAACTTCCCAATCCCTAAAGGCTTAGAAAAGTTTTCTAGAAATTCAAAGGTTCTTTTTCCTAATCTAAGAAAGAAGAGGAAAACTCGAGCTTGATTTTCTCTCAGGTATTTTTCCTCTTATGAATCTGATATTGAAATGTGTTTTAATTCAATTTTTAGGAATTTTTTCTTTTAGTTTTCTTATCTTTGAATCTGTTGATTTGATTTACTGGAAACGCTTTTACTGATTTTGGGTTTCTTTTGGGTAATTAGAATTAGATTTATTGGATTCGATGTATGGTATTTGTGGCTTGTGAAGGTATTGATTCAAGAACAAAGCAATTAACCTAGCTTCTTTTCTTTTTTTGGTTCAAAATAGTGTAAATTAATTATCTAAGATTGTAAATCTATTAGTAACTGAAACCATGTAATCATTGTTCTAACCAAATATTCAAAAAATTCTCCCCCTAGTGGATTGTAAATTGAGTTTGAACTGGGTTTATTGATCCCTATTTTGTTTGTTCTTATTGCATTTCTTTAGGAAAAAGGGCACTGATGTGTTATTGCAGCATATTAAAGCAAACCTGTAACCTATAGTTGGTTGCACATTCATGCTGTCTTCAATGGCCAGATATGTTATACCTTCTTGATTATGTAGAATACTAGATATGTTTCCAATGGCCAGTGATGTTGCTTTAGATCTATTATTGAAAATGTTTACTTATGACCCAAAAGCTAGGATTTCAATGAAGCATGCATTAGAGCACAGGTATGTGAAATCTTCCAAATAGAAATATGAGTGACTTGTTAGCTAAAGTTGATTGAAGGTTCTTCTAGTGTTTTGTTTTGAGATGAAGAATCAACTGTATTTCATAATTGAGCAATTGTTATTTGCAATTATAATGTTGTTCAGTTGCTGTTACATTTATGTTAGTAACTTATTGGAGATGATAATAATTGTTTAACTGTTAAGAAAGTTTGGTGTTCTTAAATATACCTTCATAAAATTTTTGGGGGGAAATATGAACTCATTAAAAATTTTAATTAATATTTTAATTTGTTAAGTTTATGTTTTTTTATGTTATGTTAATATCTAATATTAGTTATATATTCAAAATACATTTTAAAATAAAATAATAAAAATGTGTTAAAATTATTAATTTAAAATAATTTTTTTAAATAATACAACTGTGTTAATATCTAATTACAAATATTTAATGATTATACTTAAATATTTAAAATATAGTTTATATATTCTAATTAAATTTTGTAAATAATTAATATTAATTATTTAGAAATATTTAAATTAATATTTCATATATTATAATATTAACAATAAGTTATAATAAATTATTTTTTATATTCTTGTTAAAATATCATAATATTAATTAATTTGAACATTATTTAAATGCATATTTGTTATTTTATAATTTCTTGTCTAAAATTGACATTTTATTTATCAAAAGAATTTTTTGACAGTAATGCTAAACACTCAAATCTTAAACCAAAATTTTAAAAGTATTCTCAAAAGCACTTTTCCATCTCACTTTTTAAAAGTACTTATCAAAAGTAATGCTAAATTAGCGCTAAGCCTGAACCATCCGTTTCATGCTTTACGGGCAAAAATTCAATTAATTATCATTAGACTATATATATTCGTACATATTATAAGTTAGAATTCTACAAGGACCTAATTACACAATACAAGCATATAGAAAGTTTGAATTATAAAATTATGAAAGTTAAAAGTCAATATTAAAAATTCATAGATAATATTGATATAAAATTTTAAATAGTAAAGTTTCATCTTTAAGAGTTTATACCATGCCAATATTTCCTATCAATCAAAGACAATAACATCACCTACTCAACCACCTAATATCTAACCAATTTGCCCTCATTGACACCACAAATTCAACCTTAAAAAAAAAAACAATTTCACATTTCACACCAAATAGTAACATTCAAATTCACATATTCAAACATAATGCATATCCCTAACTTACACATATTTCAAATGTCACAATGAGACTTTTATCAAATATCCAGAAGATAATTCATCGAGACATGTTCAATACTAATCATAATCACATATATAAGTAATGTGTCTAATTTATACTATCAAACTCTGCATCACTTAATTTCATTACTCAAAACATACACATAACATATCTAATATATTCCTACTACATATATGAACACATAATTTTTATATATTTTCAACCACATCACAAAATGACCATTTAATACCAAAGGAGCTTTAAAGACTCAAAAGACTTCCTAGGTACATGCAAAAAAAAAAAAAAAACAAAAACATCACCAACACTCGAGTACGGGATTGTCACTGAATGCCGAGTTGACAAGTGAACCGAATAGTACCTAACCTGCATATGGAAAATAAAATCGTACATTGAGTAACTTGATGATATTTCTATAATCCGAAATTAAAGCAAAAATATAAATACATTTACGTGCTCAAACTAAAACTAAATAAAGCTATATTAATATCAATTCACTACACAAATTCATACAAACATTATTTTACTTTAAACATATTACAAATACCATTACATGGCAAACTCAACTTATATCCATTTCCCATTTGATTTCTAAGACACATTTCATTTCATCTCACTTGCTATTTCAATAGCATTTTCATTTCAATAACATTTTCCATATCAACTAAATAATTTAAATTTATCATTTATTTTCCCTATTAATATGACTTAGATTCAGACGGATACACGGATCCAACCAACACACCAGTTTGGCACCTAGTGCTTCATCGGATAAATCTGAAGCAAATATTTGCATCCAATGCTATAATGAGTTGACACCCAGTGTCTCATCGATTAAACCGAAGTACATTGGCATCCAATGCCTCATCAACTCGTAGTTGAAGTAACCTTGAACTCTTCTTATCCTATGACATGCCATATATTTTCGACTTAGCTCAAACAATTAATAGTGTTTCCATTTAAGGTATTTTTATCAACAATTATCTCAATTCATCCTTACTCTAATCATAAACACATTCAAACTGTATATGACTATAATAAATCATCACATATATACTCAATTTCACAATTATATAAACACACTATTCATACATTTTGATTTTTAATCTAAATATACTAATCAAAATAATTAGTCCAAACCATTTCATTTCCATTATCAACTCACCTCTTATTCTTACCATGCATATAGAATTCAAAATGTAGCAAGTTACAAAGAATTCGGTTTATAGAAACACAAACCGTAAACTTCAAGCTATTCGTCGATGATTTCGTTTTTTCCCTTTTTTTTTTTAGGAATCTGGATCAACGTTAGCTACGGAAATAAATAAATCATACATATAATCAATACACAAATAATTTCTCATTTAATTACTAATTTATACAACTTTTACACTTGATTAAATTTAGTCCCTAAAATCGAGACTAGATTAACTTTCATATTATACCCTAACTTTTATTATTAATAACACATAAGCCGAATTTAATTTCTTAATTCTCATTGCTACCCCTAAAGCTTTAACTACTCAATAAAAGTAACATCTAAAAAATTTTGACAATATTGAAAAATAGGACATGGGTCAACTAATCCGTGATACCAATATTTCAAAAATATAAAAATTATAAGAAAAGAGACTAAATTGAATTAAAACTTGAAACTTTAAACCCCTATGGTCGTTTCCTTCCCTCCCCCTCTCTTTGCTTCGAAATTGAAAGAAATGAAAAGAGAAAATGATTTCTCTTTCTATCCACAATCCAATATCTATTCATCATTTTTTATTTTTTTATTATAAAATATTATTATAATATTATTATTTATCATATATTAACACTAATATAATATTTATAATATATATTACTTTGACCGTCCATTTCAATTTGGACAAAGGTATATTTGGTTTTTAAGTCCCTTAGCTATAATTTATCTTATAATTAAATAATAATTCATACTTTTATACTAATGCGATTTAATCCCTATACTTAAATTAATCACTAATTAGACGAAATTACTTATCTGAAATTCAATTCACTATTAAAATAACTTTGTAAATATTTATTAAAAATATTTACGAGTCTAGTTTACAAAAACGGGTCACGAAACCATACTTTTCGACGCCATTGACTTTTGGGTCATTAAATATATAAAAAATTAGTACGACTTTAATGAATTAAAAACATTAAATAGCTATTACTCACGAGCTAAAAAAATGTCATAATAGTGGTCCCGAAACCATTATTTGCGATGCCACTTAAAATTGGGATATTACATATATTGATTTAGAATGAGATTAATTAAGGCTAAAAAGGATTAATTAAGTCTAATTATAAAAGACTAAAAAATTACAAAAATGTCATAAGTATATATATGAAATTAAAGAAAGAAAGATGACATTTTTCTTCTTTCTTCTTCTTCACACAGCCGAATAGAGGGAAACTTAGAGTTTCCATTGTTGTGTTTTGAAGCTTGATTTAGGTAAGCAAATCATGTTCGTTTTTAGTAATTTTTATGTTTTTGGGTTCGTATTAGCTTAATCTAGCTAATCACAAGACTAATTTGTGAATCTGTCAAATGTTTTAAGTTTCACCATTGATAATGAGCTTGTTCTTGAATATTTATGGAAACTTTGTGAGGTTGGTTGTTGTTTTTGATGATTTTGTAAAGTGATTTTTTATGATTTTAGGGTTTAAGAACTAGATTGTTAAAATGATAAAAGTACATGTATTTGATGTGAAATAATTACATGAAGGGATTTAGGGAAGACCCTTTGGTGTTTGGCTAGTATGGGTTTGAAAAGAAAATGATTATTTTACATGTTTTAGGTCTAAGGACTAAATTGAATAAAAATGAAATGTTAGGGGTAATTTTGTAAATTTTCCAAAAAGGACTTAAACAATAAATGATTTAAACTACATGATTTAATGAGAAAATGGGGTGATTTATTGTTTTAGATCACAATCGTGCCACGACTCGAGGAAAAGAGAAATTAGCAGAATAGTCCTTGAAGCTTATCTGAAACTGTAGCTTAGTCTGGTAAGTTCATATAGTTATTTTTGCATTGAAATAATACTCTATTCATATTCTTGGTTCTTATAGCAAATTAAAGCATGCTTAGTAAATTGAAAAGTTGAGAAATGAACGAATAAATGAGTTGTTAGGCTTTGAGCCGGTGATTTGAACTGACGCAATGACTGAGGTCCAGCATATGTTATAGATTCTAATCAGCTTGTGTGAGCAGCATCGTGAGTTGGTGAAATTCTGAAATGAATACTGGATTTTGATTACACGGACCCCTTCGGTGGCTGAGATCTTGCATAAATTGCATATTTTAATCAGCTTGTGTGAGCAGCATCGTGAGTGGGTGATATATAGATATCGTAGTGATGGCTGAGGTACCGCATATGTTGCGAATCCTCATCAGTTTGTGTGAGCAGCATCATAAAACGGTTAAAATTCTGATTCTGACTTGAAAGAACGAAATTCTAGTTATAGCTCGGTGAAGCAATACTCCTTTCTGGGTTAGAACGAGTTTTAAACTATTTCAGCACAAGTTGTTTGGTAAATATATTTAAATCTATGAACTTACTAAGCTTTGAAGGCTTACCTGTGTAATTGTTATTGTTTGTAGATCCTATTTTGCTGTTTGAAGATCAGATCACCTCGAAGAAATCACACTATCTCGGGAGCTCGCTTAATAGTTTTTGTAACATCCGCGTGCTTGAACCGGATTTGGAACAGTGATAGAGTACAATTGAAAATTAGAATATATGGTTGAATTAGAAATGTTTGGAGAAATTAAGGATGTATAAGTAAATGTGAGAAAATAATAAGGACTAAATTGTAATTTATCCAAATTGAATTATGAATCATTATGGGAATTAGATTGATTAAGGAGGGGAAAAAGAGTAATTTGGTGAAAGATATTTTTGGAGGAAAAGTTTTGGGCCAAAGTGTAAAGTTGGAAGGCCCAGGGACTAAAAATGTAATTTCACCATTTTTATTAAAGAGAGATATTTTTGAAGAAAAGTCTAGAGAAATTGAGAGATGAAAAATCAATTACAAGATGAGAATATCATCTTTTTCATAAGGCTTAACCGTCCATGCCTATTCTCTCTCCATCCAACTTTTGCTTTTATTCCAATTAGGTCCTTCCACCATTGTTAAGCCCTCCAAGCTTCAAAATCTTCCATTTTCTTCGAAATTTCTTTAAGAAAGGCATAGATGGAAGCTAATAGACACCTTAATTTCCTTATAGAGTCCACTTTGAAGTGTTAAAGTGGATAGGGATTGAATTAGAATTTTGGAAATTCAAGAACAAAGGTAAGAGATGATTCAATTTTCATGACATACATGTATATTTACATAATCTAGCATGAAAAAGTATTGAATGCTAGTCTTAAGCTTATATGTGTTTGTATGAAATTGAAGAAAGAGGACGGAGAAGGACCAAATTGAAGAAAAATGAAAGGAGAAAGCTAAGGTGTGAGAAGAAATTATCTACAAGTGAGGCAAGTACTACAAGTATTAAAAGGTTTAGAATTAATTAAGTTAAAGTGTTTATAATTTTTACATATATGATTAATTATGATAAAAATGATATGTTTAATTATAAGTGTTAATTATGTATGATTTAATGAAATTTAGTATAAAGAGACATGAAAAAGGAAGCATGTCCATTAAAACAGTTTGGACAGAACAGAGGATTAACTTTGAAAATTCACCAAAAATTGTATAAAAAGATTTAGAGGTTGAATTAAATATTTAATTAAAGCTTATTGAGTGTAGTTTCATATGGAAGAAACAGTGATGTAAATGGATCTATATATTCTGAGATATAACTGATTTTGTGTAACATGGTCAGAGTAGGTTCGAGTTCCCCTGTTCTGACTTTGAAAAATCATAGAAAAATATATATAAATTATTAGAGACTGAAATTTATATGGTTAATTCCTTAATGAGTCTATTTTCAAAAGAAATAGACGAGAAAATCATTTTATCTCTGTACTAAAAGGTAGATAATTTTTAGTGAAGAAAGGTCGAAACTGTTAGGCTGCAGAGAAGGGGTAAATTGAAAGAATTTACTGTACAAATTGGCTAAAGTAAAAATTCTAAAATTTTTATGGTAAAAATATATTTGAGTCTAATTTCATAAACATGAAGAAAAATATAATTTTGAGTTCTGTAGCTAAATATATAAATAATATAGTGACTGTAACGCAAGTGGACAACTT
The DNA here is from genome assembly GCA_039519145.1 of Kokia cookei. Taxonomy (NCBI): domain Eukaryota; kingdom Viridiplantae; phylum Streptophyta; class Magnoliopsida; order Malvales; family Malvaceae; genus Kokia; species Kokia cookei. Next base: position 15,231,461 of record CM076907.1, on the reverse strand, counting down.
TGAAAATTAATGTGAAAATAAAAGAGGTATGTGATGATGAATATGTGAGAAAAATATATGGGTGAAATATTTTGTGGTTAATTATAAAGATTGATTGTGTAATTAATTGTTGAAATTATGGATTTATTTGAGAAAATAATTGTGAGAAATACATGATTATGTATATGTGAAGAGATATGTAAATGTGATGTATAAGCTGTGGATAATGATGTTAAATGAGATTGCGTCCATGTAGACGAATTAGAACCGTTGTGATATTAGTGGCATGCCATTAAGGAACGGTAGTGCGCTTACTGTTTAGCACTGTGTGTGCTTCTGTTCAGCACTGTGTGTGCTTCTGTTTCCTTAGCACTTATGCGCTTCTATTAAGTACTTCGGTACTTTCTGTTAGTTCCGTTTATTCGATGGGTTCTATGAAAGTCTACAATCGGCTAAAATGAGAAAAAGGAGAATCAAATTATGAAATGTGCCATGGTGGTAAGTTATATGATACAAGTGAGTAAAAGTAAAAGCTTATAAGTAAGAGTATTTACATGATTTTACATTACTTTCGTTGTACTTACTAAGCCTTCACCGGCTTAACGCGTTTGTTTCAACGCGTAGGTACAAAGTTACAAGGAGTAAAGTCAAGTTCAGGGACCTCTCATCACATCACATCATCCTTTGGAGGACTCCAACTATAGATATTTATTTTAAAGGAAATGGCATGTACAATGGTACTTGTATGAGTCCCTAATGAGTGGGGAAAATGTTATCTCGAATGTTATGAATTATGAAATGAAATTATTAGTATATGATATTTTGACTCAAATGGTCTTAAAAGACATCGGTTTTTAAAGAAAATTTTTTGTTACTCAACTTTCTGTGTCGTACTGTAATGTAATGCTTCTATATTGGGTTTATACGTATAAATTGAGTATAGGGTTGTTACAGTTTTTACATCACCTGGTTATATGGCATGTACTAGGATGTTGGCTTTTAATACTTGATTTTGGTTGAGTTGTAAAAATGTTAATAGCCTAAATGAATGTTATACATATATTTTGTTAGCATAGTTAGTGCTTCAAGTAGGGCATATATGTAAGAAAGGTGTAATGTTTTGTGATTCATGTTTAATTGGTATGTTTTGTCCCTTTCTTATGAGAAATTGTATGCTTAATGATGTGTTTTAATAGAACTTTAAGTGTTGTTGATATTTGTACTTGTTTGGTGAATGGTATGAATTTTTGCTTTTATGATTTGGTTTTTCGTAGGTTAACATGGCTTGACACACAGGCCAATACACGGGCGTGTGCCCTGGGAAAAATAGGTGCAGGGTTCACACGGGCTAGGGCACGGCTGTGTGGCCCAATTTTGAACAGACACACGGCTCAACACACGGTATCACACACGGGCTTGTGGGGTATTTTTGCATGTTCACACGGCTTGTCACACGGTATGTGACATGACCATGTAAGGGTATTTCGTGTATGCACACGGTTTGGCATACGGTCTAGGGCAGGATCGTGTGACCCCTATTTCAATGAAATTCAATGTTTCGTGTTATGTTTCAGTTGTGTTTCAATCAAGTCCTTGTGAATTAAGATGATAAAAATGAGAAAGTTGAACTGAAATTGAATTATACTTGAATATACTAAGTATGATGTTAATTATGATGTGATTATGTAATTGCTTCGGGACATGGATGGCAGTAGCCTCGAAACCCTAACCGACGACGATGATGAGTTTTGGGTGTTACACGTGTAATGTTTTAGTTGTGTTTCAATCAAGTCCATGTGAATTGGGATGATAAAAATGAGAATGTGGAACTGAAATTGAATTATACTTGAATATACTAAATGTGATGTTATTTTGTGATGTAATCATGTGATTGCTTTAACAAAAGGATGTCAGTAGTCTTAGAACCTTAACCGACGACGGTGATTGGTTTTGGGTGTTACAGAAATGATTATTTTGCTCTTTGATCTTATGTAAGGGACTAATTAGCCCATTTTTTTTTAGTGAAGTAGGCCAAATGCAATGTAACCCCTAATACAAGGGTCTCTATAGTACTTTTACCACTAGAACTTCTATAACACATGCATGCATGTGGAAATCACATATTTATAACGCATGGTTGTGTTTATAATTAACGTATATTAAATATAAGACTTGAAACTAATAATAACACATATGCAATATGTACCAAAATTAAAAAATAGTTTAAATTATGAATGAAAGGAAATTTAAATATGTAAGCACATTATATTAAGAATATTAAATGGACTCCAATTGTTCATTATAGCATTGTCATTTTTTTTGAATTTGTATCGAGTTTACTTGTGACAGTAATTCAATTGACGACATTAGTAATAAGATTATGGCATACCCACGAAATGGGTGAAAATAATTATATAATAAATTTATTAAAAATTCATATAAAACCCAAGAGTTACTTTAGTTGAGATGTTAAAGTTGAGAAAGTGTATTTTTGGTGTTTTGGATTAACATCCCATCATAAGCAAGAAATTTTTTTTCTAGATTTTATATATATAAAAAAACTTTTAAATTAATATTTATTGTTTTGTTAAAATAAAAGTATTTTAGTAATTTAATAATTGAGTTGAGACTCGATTATAGGTAACACTAATTCAATCAGAATCTTTATATATAGTATAGATATACATTTTAACTGAAAACCATTTAGGACAAATTTGATCACACGGCTTACTCTCTTAGTTCTCATCGCATTCAATTATGTCAATTGATTATTATGTTACAATGTTGTGTTAGACTATAAATTCGTTATGTTGTGTCTTTTTCGTAACTAATATTCATACGTTAAATGCGTTGCATATGAATATGCGTATTTAATTATATTATTTTAATAAAATATTCATAAAGACTTGTTTCTGTCTAAGGCTTAAAATATGAACACATTGCATATCCATACTTTCCAACTCTTTAATTTTTATTGTTTTAATTTTTGAAAAAATTATATAAATGAATTAAATCATCCCAATTTACTATCCATTAGTTGAGTATTCACTTTTTTTTTATTAATAGTGAATCATCATTATATTAAAAAATAAATTAAATAATAATATTATTTAAATTCTAAAATAAATAATATATATTGTAAGTGTAGAATAATTTTTTTTTTTGCTATGATAGATAGTTAAAGTATATGTGTTATACTTCTAATATCCATATAAAATAATGAAAATATTAATATTGATTTATAAAATATAAGCATAATGATTTATTTGGTAGTGTGCTACATCATTTTTTGACATGATTAAAAGAAAAATAAACTTGTTTGAGTAAGAAATTTGGGGAGAGGTTATGGTGTAAATTGTCAAAAAATTATTACGCCATTGTTGGAGGGAGCCACTAGAAAATAAGAACGGATACTAACGCTATATCTTTCATGTACCAAATATTTCCTCATATTGAATAAAACCCATGGCTTCAAGTATATATTAATTATCTTCTCCCTTTTATTCATTACATATTGGCTATCATTTTCTTAAATAGTTTTTTGTTCCATTTTCTCATGCACACATATTATGAACATGCCCTAGTTTAATATGAATTCTTTTGTTAATAGTAAAAAGTTACTTTGTATCTTAAATTACGGTTATGAAAAGTAATATAATCATCGAGTAAATTAAGATTATAAGAAAATAATTGCGTATGACATTTGACCAATGAAAAAAAGTAGAATCTATTAGCGTAAAAAATGGTTTAATGAAAAAGGAACTGTAGAATCTATTAAGCTAAGTAGTGTTAAGTTTCAATAAAAAAACGAAGAAAAAAAATGAAGGAGAAATGAGAATGTGGAGAAAAGAGACAGGTTAAACAATCTCTTGAGGGTCGGCTTTCCAATCAACAAATTTTATTAATCATGTATACCTTTTATATTTCACATAATTTTTCTCTAGTTTTTTCTTGAAACTTAACACTATTTACCCTAATAGATTTCACATTTTCTTGTCCATTAAACCATTTTTTATGTTAATAAATTTTAGATTTTATTTTTCAATGATCAAATATTTTACACAATTATTTTCTTATAATCTTAATTCACTCGATGATTACATTTCATTTAATATGCAAAGTAATTTATCTTAATTTCTCACTATTGAGAAATAATTCATATCAAACTAGGGCATGTTCATAATATGAGTGCATGAGAGAATGGAACAAAAAACTATTTAAAAGAATTGGTAGCCAATATTTGTAATGTATAAAAGGGAGAAGATAATTAATATATATTTGGAACCATGAGTTTTATTCAATACGAGGAAACATTTAGTACATAAAAGACATAGCTTTAGTACCTGTTCTTATTTTCTAGTGGCTCCCCCAATAAAGGCATAAAAAGTTTTTGGTAATTTATACACCATGACCTCTCTCAAAATGTCTTACTCAAACAATCTTATTTTCCTTTTAATCAAAACTTTGAACTCATTCTGAAGCCCTCCATTGTCACTTTCTTGTTGACGTCTTGCCATGAGAATAATTTCATCACATGGTAGTCAATATTTGTAATGAATGAAAGGGAAAAGATAATTAAAGTATATTTGGAACCATGAGTTGTTTCAATACGAGGAAACATATGGTACATGAAAGACGTAACTTTATTACCTGTTTTTATTTTCTAGTGACTCCCCAGCAACAATGGCATAAAAAGCTTTTGGTAATTTACACCGCGACCTCTCCCTACATTGTCTTGCCCAAACAATCTTATTTTCCTTTTAATCAGAACCTTCAATTCATTCTAAGGCCCTCCATTGCTGCCTTATTGTTGTGGTCTTGCCATGAGAGTGATTTCATCATATGGTAACCAATATTTGTAATGAATAAAAGGGAGAAGATAATTAATATATATTTAAAACCACGAGTTTTATTCAATACGAGGAAATATTTGGTACATGAAATACATAACTTTAGTACATGTTTATATTTTCTAGTGGCTCCCCCAACAATGACGTAAAAAGCTTTTGGTAATTTACATCATGATCTCTTCCTAAATGTCTTGCCCAAACAATTTTATTTTTCTTTTAATCAGAACTTTCAATTCATTCTAAGGCCCTCCATTGTCACCTTCTTGTTAAGGTATTTCTGTGATAGTGATTTTATCATATGGTTTTAGTCCTTTCTCATTCGAAAATTGAGGCCAGTTAATTGAAACATAATTTCTAAACACTTCATTTGTGTGATATTTTCCCAAAATTGTCCACACTTTCCCCAAACCATTAATAACATCCATAAAAAACAAACGTTCTTCTTGGCACTCGAAAAATGCAACGACAGACATAAAGAGAAAAATAGTATGCATCATTCCATTTCGCATTGAATCAATCTCCTTGATAATAATTTCCTAGTTTTCACTTGGGGATTGAATTAAGGGTAATACAAAGGTACCCCAAGTGTTTGTATTACTCTAAATTCAATTCGCAAACATGGAAAATCAAGTGCAAATTAGGAAATTATTTTCGAGGAGATTGATTCAGAGCAAAGTGGAGCAATGCATACTATTGTTCTCTTTCATGTCTATTACTACATTTTTCAAGTTCCAAGAAAATCATTTGTTTTTCATAGATGTTATTGATAACTTGGAGAAAGTGTGAACGATTTTGGGAAAATTCCACACCAACGAAGCGTTTGAAAATTATATTTCAATTGATTGACCCGAATTTTCAAATGATTAAGGATTAAAATCATATGATGAAATCACTTTCATGGTAAGACCTTAACAGGAAAGCGACAATGGAAAGCCTCAGAATGAATTCAAGGTTCTGATTAAAAGGAAAAATAAGATTATTTAGGCAAGATATTTGGAGAGAGATCATGATGTAAATTGTCATAAGCTTTTTCTGTCATTGCTGGGAGAGCCATTAGAAAATAAGAGATAGTACTAAAGCTATGTTTTTCATGTACCAAATATTTCTTCATATTGAATCAATTATTTTCTCCCTTTTATTCATTATAAATATTGGCTATCAATTCTTTTAAATCCTTTTTTGCGATGAACATGCCCTAATTTGATTGTTTGTAATTAGTAAGAAGTTAAGATAAATTACTTTGTATCTTAAATTATTATTATTATAAAAAGAAATGTACTCTACATGCAAATTAAGATTATAATAAAATAATTGGGTCTGACATTTGATCATTGAAAAAAAAAAACGTAGAATTTATTAGCGTAAAAAATGGTTTATTGAAAAGAAGATGTGAAATTTCATTGTAATTGAACGTTTTCAATTTTAGAAATTTAATCTTTCTATTTTTCAAAATTTAAAAATCAGGTGCAATTGTTAGCATTATTAAGCTTTTTTGTTAAATTTATTGGTGTCGCATTTTAAAATAAAAAAATGCAATTAGTAACCATGTAACTAAAAAAAAAGATATTACGATGAATCTAAATTTAACAAAAAAAATTTAATAGTGTTAACAATTTGACTTGCATTTTAAAATTTAAAAAATAAAAATATTAAATACTTAAAAATAAAAATACAATATTATAGAGAATTACATATTTTAACTCTATACTAAATGCTTTATTAATTGGATTCTTGAAAACATTAGAATTTGAAAATTGATTAAAAAAAATTAAAGAGAAAACAACCAATACAATTTATCATGATTTAAAAAGAAATAAAAAATTATTTGACATAATAATTAAAATAGATAAATATATAATAACATATCTTCTAAAAATAAGTACCTCGAGACGACAGAACATCTCCAGCTCCATTCATCTTCATAAAATCCACCTAAGAGCATTTTATTTTGTGTTCCTCGTAGATTTATTTTCCACAAAAATTACAATTATTTTCAAATAGAGACAGCCTTCCAACAAATTTAAATCACCAAAATGTAACGGAAAAGAAATTAAAAACAATTAATTTGATATAAATACAAACAATTCAACTGATATAAAAGAATTGTTTAAAGAAAAATTAATATAATTAATGATATTTAGAGAAGAGGATCTTGGGTTTTGGAATGCTAACCTTTCCGACACTTCCAAGCACTAGACCGACGCAATTCCCATCGGCAATGGTCGCCTTGGTGCCATGGTGTGGGACTCTTTGATCCCTTGCATAGCTATTCTTTTAATCACGTATGCAAAAATGCAAACGGGTTTGGATTTTTACATGTTATTCCCATTTGGAAACCATATATCCAGATGATATTTGGAGTTTAGACAGCAAGTTACACCACCATTCACAGGCAAAATCATATTAGAATGCAGGGAAGTTGTCCAGGTAAAAGGATCCGAGTTTAAATGAGAATCCAAAGGGAATTCAGTTTGCTGCACTTCTTGATTTACAAGTTAGTCAAGGAGGATAGATGACAAGAAGTTGAAGGTTGAAGGTTGGGATTGGGATGATCTTTTTGCCCACCACTTGGATGACCATCAGAATCTTTTCCATCGTGTCTGGTTGCAGCTTTTAAAAAGTTCGAAGAGCAATTTAAGAGATGGCTCTTTGGAGATGAAGGAAGTTAAATCTTGTACAAAAAAATCACATTTCAATAAAAGCAGTGTGTGTTGAGTGGAAAGTTAAGTCAATTCCTATTTACAAAGGTGTTAGTCAAACTGGCATTTTCTTTTCTCAAATATATGAAGAATTTTTGTATTAGAATCATTACTATAATCATAAAAAATCATACAAACTCGTATTAGAATCATTATTGTATTACTCTCAATTCAATTTTCAAACATGGAAAACGAAATGCAAGGTAGAAGATTATTCTCAAGGAGATTAATTCAAAGTGAAGTAGAACGATGCGTTTTTTTTTTCCCTTTCATGTATGTTAGTGCATTTTTTGAGTTTCAAGAAGGGCGTTCCTTTTTCATGGATGTTATTGATAACATGGGAAAAGTATGGACAGTTTTGATAAAATTTCATACTCATGAAGCATTTGGAAATTATGTTTCAATTGATTGACCTCAATTTTCAACTGAAAAAAGATTAAAAACCATATGATGAAATCACTTTCATAGCAAGACCTCAACAAGAAGGCGGCGATAGAAGGTCTCATAATGAATTCAAGGTTATTGTTAGAAGGAAAATAAGATTGTTTGGGCAAGATATTTGAGGAGAGGTCATGGTGTAAATTTTCAAAAACTTTTTATATCATTAGAAAATAAGAATAGGTACCAAAACTATGTCTTCCTCACTGAATAAAACCCTGTGCTTCCAAATATATATCAATTATATATTCTCCTTATTCATTACAAATATTGACAATCAATTCTTTTCAACAGTTTTTTGTTCCATTTTTTCATGCACTCATATTATGAACATACCCTAATTTGATACGATTTGTTTGTCAATAATAAAAAGGTAAAATAAATTACTTTGTATCTTAAATTATTGTTATAAAATGAAATACAATCATCGTGTAAATTAAAATTATAAAATAATAAAGAAAATAATTGTGTACAACATTTGATCATTGAAAAAGAAAATGTAGAGTGTAAAAAATGGTTTATTGAAAAAGAAAATGTAGAATCCATTAATAATGATAATTATTTTACTCTCAAATAGTGATAAATTTCGAGAAAAAATTAGAGGAAAATTATTTAAAAAATAAAAGGTCAAAAATGGTTTGCACACACTGTGGTTTTTTTTTTTTTTTTTTTAAATACCCTAAATTTTAAGTTTTGATGAGATTTTATACTAATTTTTCATTTAAAATAAAAACAAAATCATACCAACATAATGAATCGAAAATATTAGTTTAAAGAATTTTCACATCAACATAAGAATATCTAACTATGCTAATTTATGTCAAATTAAAAAAAAATAAACTTCAAATTTAAATATAATGACCAAAACAATAATTTGATTAAAAAAATAAATTTTATTTATTTACTTATGCAACAGTTAAAATGATTATATCATATGACATGTGAAAAGATGAAAAAAAAAATCAAAATCTTAATGAACAAAAAAAATATAATGTGAAATAATTTGGAATGCTTTTTATGATCTAGAAAAAATCAAAAACATTATACCGATTGATTAATGGATAATAATGTTGTGTAGTTGTAACTTTGTACATATAAATACATAATTTTATATAAAGTTGTTTTATAAAATAATATAACCCTATGAAAGTGTATCTAATTAAAAATATATTATATTTTACAGAAAAATACATCTATTTGGTATTTATATAAAAGATTTTTTTTTTTCTATTTGTTATTTTCACAATTTTACTTGAAGTTTGTTGCATCTTAGAGGTGGTATTAAAGCTTTAAGAAAAGTATTCTACACATTTCAAAAGCAATCATATTTTACTAATATCAATTTCATTTGCAATCATATTTTACTAATATTATTTTCATTTTTCTTATTTTCATTTTTTTTCTAATAAAAAATTCATATCGTCAAAGATGAATGTCATATTATCAAAGAGGAAATAATCGTCAATTAAGTTACTACAGACGAAGGACTACTCATCCCAAAACTGAACCATTGCCTGCATCGGAGAAAAAATTCTGCATAGAAATGGGTGCAATGCCATGGGAAAGATTTTTCTCCCACGTAGGCAGTGGTTCAGTTTTGGGATGAATAGTCATTTGTTTGTAATAACTTAGTTGACGATTATTCTCTTTTTGACAATATGAAAAAGTGTTCGAGTGGGTCGATTTGACCGGTTTAATAGCCTTTTAGGAAGCCAAACAGAGATTCTGGGGAATTTATCATGTTTTTCCTTGCAAGAACGAGTTGCCAAGTAATGCATCAAATTTGTATATCGATGATATTGATTGGAATTTCGAAATTGACCAAAAACTTTTCTCGGATATAAAGTCATTTACCGATAATGAAGATGAAGAAAAAGACAATTTCAAGGAGATGAATTGGTTTTCGATTTTGTTAAAAGAAATTCAAGCCACTGGATAGGATGAATATGAAGAACCTACACCTCGTTTGCCTAGCATAATTAGATCATAGAAGAATAAGATCACAATAAAATTGGCGAACTTTGGCTAAGAACATCATTATTAATATTCGATATCTTTATCATATTCTTTAAAGATTTATTGTTATTTTTGAAGCAAATACTTATGGTATTGACTAGTTTGAACACTAATGATCATTATCATGTGATTCAATAATATTATGCATGGTAAATCAATATATATTACTTTCTACAATATCTAGTTTGAACACTAATGATCGTATAAATTAGTTCTTGTTTCTATAGGTAACGCTACAATAGCTACTTTACTCATGCTTCATGCTCCACGGCTCTACGATAACAAGAAGGTATAAAATTGCTTATTATATCAACTGTTTGGTGCATTGCATGCTGGGCAGTGCTAGTTTCTGGCTATTATTGATATATACGTATTTGTGGTAGTAGGTTGAAGAAGCACTGGAGAAAGGGATTGAATTCGAGTTCCGACCTGATTACATACTTGTTAGTTAAAATGATGTCTTCCTTCGTCCACATTTTGGACTGGGGTTCCAGGGAGATTACACGAATTCGGAGGCCCAGCCTCCCTAACGGAGGTTAGGAAACTTACTGACAATGGTGATTATGCTGAGGCTACAAAAGCACAGCGATCAAGTTATCAGATCATCCCTCTTACGTATATTTTTTCTGCCATCCCTTGCATAGCTATTCCTCTAATCACGTATGCAAAATTGCAAATGCAAAGGGGTTTGGATTTTTACATGTTATTCCCATTTGGAAGGAAACAATACTTCATCGGCCAAATATCTGTGCACTGGAAGATACACTCGCTTCTGGCAGACGTACGGCAACTACAACAAGAGATCTTGGTATTCCAAGATCAGCAACAACAACGGTTCACTGCCTGCCAAAGCGAGCGACTTCATCAGGGATCAGTATAACTTTCTCCACAACCATATATTAGTTCATACTCTCCAGTTTCTACTTATTTGATCTCTACCAAAAAAATATATGCATATATAACTTATCTAAAGGTGTTTTATTATTTTTTAATTTATCTAATTATATTAAATAAATTAGTCGATTGAGTCTTAACTCGATTGGCACGGGTATTGTTGCTAATATAGGAGGACGTGAGTTTGAGTGTGTTGAAGTGCATTATTCTCCTATTTATAGATTACAGAGGGGCTATGAGTTGTTTTAGGTAATGTGTCAAAAAAAAACATATATAATCTGAACTTATAATGAGATTGTTCAAAATTATATTAAATAAATTAATTTTAATTATTATTTTTGTTATTATCTAATTGGTAATATATCAGTAAATTATTATTCTAATGTCAATTTAATAATATGATAAACAATAACGAGTATTCTCGTCTATTCAAATTTTTTTTTAAAGTCGTGTTTTATTTATATTATAAATTATAAATATATTGTGTTATGCTATGGTGTATTATTGTGTTGTGTTATATTACTATCTACGTGTGTCAACTGTCCTATAAGAATATTTTTTATACATCAATTTGTATAGTTTTAAAAAAATCCAAATAAAGTTGGATTTGTCGGATTTTTAACTAAATTAACCGAAAATAAGTTGAATATTTTTTTTTTTCAATTTTATAGATAAATCAATTTGGTGCTAGTTTTGAAAATAAAGAAGTCAATTTCGTAGTTTTTACAATTTTTTAGATAAAATCAACCGATTATTCAACCTTATTAAATTGACATTTCAAACGTGTAATATTGATCACATGAATAATTTTTTATTTTAAAAATGTCACATAATTCAATTTAATGAAAGAAGTTTAATTATTTTATAATTGAATTTCAATTGTTAAATAAAAAATTAAAGAAATCAAATTCTTTAAAATTAAAAATAAAATAATAGAACTCAATGAGTAGCTCTAATGGTTAAGAACATGTTGTCCATCCTAGGAGACCTAGTTCGAGCACCTGTGTGTGCAAGGTGTGTGTGTTGTCAAAAGATTAAGAAAATATGAATAGATACTATTGGAATAATATAATAAAAAAAACAGGGTAAACTATACAATTAGTCACATATTTTTATTTTGCTTTGGTCATCAAATAATAAAAAAAATTGAATTTCGTAATTAATGTTATTATTTGGTTTTGTTTTGGTCACCTACCATTAACGAAGTTTTTAACTAAATGTGTTATTATATCAATAAAAAAAGTCATAGTCAATAAATTTGTTAATATTTTAATAAAGGGTGACTAAAACATAATCGAATGATAACATTAGTAAGAAAACTAAAAATTTTTACAATTTAGTGATCAAAATAAAAATACGATAATAATTAGATGACTAATTGTATAGTTTACTCTAAAAAAAAGAATTAATAAAAATTTTGAAGAAAAAAAACTAAGGAAATAAATTAATTTTGAATTAAATTGGCAATTATAGGCTTTGTGTAAAATGCAATATGGCTTTGGAATTAGAATAGTACATAAGGTATCCTTAATGAAATATGAACTGAAAGGCTTAAAACATAGATTTTTTTTTTTTGAATATAGAACATAGCTTTTTTTTATATAGAATTGAAGTTTTACTATCCTTATTTTTCTAAGCAATATAAGATATGAATTTTTATATAAATTTATAATTTTTTTACCTTTTGTTTTTAAGTAATGTGGGATTTATAATTTTATTATCGAAATACTTAGGTTACATTTAATTCCTAATAAAATAAAAGTTAAATTTTGTAACAAGATATATTTTCTAGAAGTCGATTGAATCTTAGTTCGATTGATATGGACATTGTTGCTAATAAAAGAGGATGTGCGTTGAAGCGCATTATCCTCCTATTTACGGGTTTAAAAAAATTGTGAGTAATTCAATACATTATGTTGAAAAGAACAGATAGATCAAAATTCATAATGAAATTATTAAAAATATATTTTTCAAAGTCAACGTTTTATTTCAATCAACTCTTGATTTGATTATAATGGGCATCTTAGATGAGTATTTATAGCCATAGTTCCTAAGGATAATTCAGTTGACTTACCATCAAGTAATTATCTTTTTTAATTCAAAGGTTGTATTTAACCTCAATTGCAGATAGGTTGGTTATATAATTATTCATAATTAGATATAAAAAAATTAAAATTTTAAATTATATTAATTATTTATTTTAACTCGATTAATATTGATATTATTATTAATTTTGAGTATACTGAGAAGTATTAATTTTTTATTTAAAAGTTAGAAATAATTTTAATGAAAGAGTATTATGAATTCAATTATCTTAAATGTATTATTCTCTTTATAAGAGATAATAATAAAAATAAATTTTGCTTTTTTTTTATTTCAAATAAACTGAACAGCATAATTAAAAAAAATAAAAATTCTCATTGGTAAAACCGACTTGCATATTCAAATTTTCAAAATTTAGCATGAATTATAAAAATGGAAACTTTCAAATCACATTTTGGATCATCAATGATTTGATTGGACATAAAACATATATATTTTAATTGGCTCAGCACATGCAACTGTAATTTGTTTATTAAGAAATGATGATTACAGGATAAGATTATACAATAATTAATTTAATCTTAATAATCTTATTCAAGGAAATAAAAAAGAGAGAGACAATGCAAAAAAAGTTTTAAGACAGCTTTGAGAAGAAAGCCAAACCATGAAAATGCGTGACTTTTGAGGTTTGACTTTGGTGAATCGGTTCAGAGCTTCGTTTTTGTCTTAAAAATATCCGGTGTTTTTGGAGCAAGACATGTCATCATCTCCCCTCTTCATCTAATTTCGACAACGATTCTCCACCTTCCTATCCCACGCGCTTCCCTTCCCACGTATACCATTCACCGCTCCACCCTCCGCGTGTCCTTCCCCGGCGCGTCACACCCGTGTATACCATGTCACCACAATAACCACATTTTCATCATTTCCCGTAAGGAATAAATGCTAAAAATAGAAATGATTTAAAACACAAAAGTTTATTTACAAGACATCCCCAAGCGATTGTATATATTCTAACTTGATCTATTAACTTCAAAATGTTATAATTGAAATTCAAAGTAAAAATATTATATCAATTTGGTTTTCCATCAGTCTAGCCATTGATTTATAAGTTAAATACTAGTTAGGGTCAATAAAATTATAGAATATATATTTTTATAATATTAAATTTAAGTTATCCATATAATAAGTACACATGTATTTTAAATATATTACATGTCAAATTTGAGCTTCGATTTGATGCCCAAGGAAATGGGTAAATTGGTTATGATACTGATACTTTCATAACTCAGCTCAATTAGAGCGATTTAAAGTTTAAAGATTAATTTGAAATGTACACTGGTATTCGAGGACATAAGATGAATTAACCCAGAAATAAAATATATTTAAAGAGTAGGAATCGCCACCTAATGTTGATAAAAAGTCCGGGTACCGATATGACCCGACCGACCCGTTGATTTTGTCCTTTTTCCCGTCAACCAATCCAACCACCAAAGTAACCAAATCTTATGGGCTTCGGGGATTTTTTTTATATTATGGACCAAGATCCATCTCCTGCTACGCAAACGACCGGTGGCGATCATTGATCTGAGAATCGTAAAATGGACTTCCCGGTGACCGGACCTGAACCGACTTCCTCCGTTTGGGACTGGAATGATCTCCTCGAATTAACCGCTGACGATCACTTACCCATTTCCTTTGACGACTATGTTTTCTCTCCTCCTCCTTTAGAAGCTCTGGCTGGGGATCCCAATACAGTTCCGGCGCCCGATCGTGTACGGAAGCGGGACCCGAGGATGACTTGTTCGAATTTCATAGCTGGTCGGGTCCCCTGTGCGTGCCCTGAGATCGATGCGCAAGTCGAGAAGCTTGAAGAGGAAGAGGCGGGGGCGCCGGGGAAAAAGAGGGCCCGAACCGGTCGAGTCGGGTCGGGGACGTGTCGGTGCCAAGTTCCTGGTTGCGAAGTGGATATTAGCGAGCTTAAAGGTTATCACAGGAGGCATAGAATTTGTCTACGATGCGCCAACTCCAGCACCGTTTTGATGGATGGAGAAACCAAGAGATATTGCCAACAGTGTGGCAAGTAAGCTCTATTTTACACTATATTCTTGTTCTTCTGCTATCTCCCCCTTCTTCTCAAATTTTAGGCTAAATATAAGTCTATCTACTTAAAATTTAGGCTTTATTATTGAAATTTTTTGAAGTTTTTTTTTTTTTTTTTTAATTTTGAAATTCGATGCTTAGTTTCATAGTTTGTATATGTAGATGATTGTTTCTTTTTACTAATTGCTCTATTAATCGTTAACTGCACTTTAGGAAATGGGAAGAGGTTGGCGGAATTCTTGAGTTGTTTCATTTTTTAATCTCCTAGAGAGAATGGCTTGAAGGCTTGTATACAGAAACTGTTAATAAGTTTATTTCTTTAACATTTCTTTGAAATACAAGTTTTACCTCCTTATTTCTTCAATGAACAAATGATGCATTTGGACTTTAAAATTGTTCTCGCCAACATATTTTAAGTGGGTGTAATTTTTATGTAACTATCATTATACCCATTATCCCTATAATTTACTTTTCATTTTCCCAGCTCAAGCAACTCCTCTCAATCCTACTACCCACCATTTTAATGTGTTTATGCCCACTTTCTTTATTTATAAATAGAGGTTTGAAATTTTCGTTTGGGACTTTTTGATTTTTTGGCGAACTTAGCACTCTAAGATTCTCCTTACAACATTCTACAATCACAACCACCACCACATAGCTCTCATCATTCTCATCGCTTTATTGTGTCCATCAACACCGCCTTCCACCGCACTTGTTTTCTACAATCTGCTTCAATCTTCCTCTCCTCCATCTCTCCACGACATCTGGTTTTGCTAGATTTTAATGTCTCTCATCACCCTACCAAAAGAACCCTTTACAGTATATTTAGCTTTAGAAATGAAATTTTAGGGTGGAAATTAAATAGAAGATTTTAATGTCTCTCCTCACCCTACCAAAAGAATCCTTTACAGTATATTTAGCTTTAGAAATGAAATTTTAGGGTGGAAATTAAATAGCAAAAGCTATGTTGCTCGGATTCTTCATTCTTGTTGATGTACCAGTCTTCAACAGTTTGTATCCGACTTATAGACATAGGGAATTGACTTCTATGGATCCCTTAATACATGAAAATACTTAGAATCTAATTGTACCGTGTTCGATACACAGTGTATCCAGGAAGCACTCCCAAGTCTGGGTAAGCAAATAATAATCGAATGGAATCTTTAGAAGTTGTAATCAAATTTTCATCTTTTTTTTTTTTTTTTTTCTGCTGATGTTTGCAATTAGCATTTTCTGTTCATGGAAGTCTATAGTCTAGAAGTGAATTTTGAATTTTAAAATATGAATGGAGTTGTTCTTAATGGTAAATTTTAAGAGCTGGATTTTTTTTTGGGTGGGGGGTGGACTCGGGTACATGGCTATTGTTATTTATTTTATTGAAGTTTGTCTTTCAAATACTTTTCAGGTTCCACCTGCTGTCTGATTTTGATGAAGGTAAGAGGAGTTGTCGAAGGAAACTAGAGCGTCACAACATTAGACGGCGAAGGAAGCTTGTTGGTTCTAAGACTGCTATCAATAAAGAATCTCAAGGTGCTATACAAACCGATGGCATTGCTTGTGATGGTGAAGCAGGAAAAGGTTTTTAAAATTAGATTTAATGTTGCTGTTGTGGATAAATCATCCTTTTTCTTCTCTTTGAAACTTCAAGTTCTCCTTGTTGCATACCTTATTATTTTGTGTCATTCAGATGATTTGAGTGGCCTGATAGCTGAAGAAGAACCAGCCTTTGAGTCTGAAGATGCTCTTGTTTCTGCTCATTGTTCGGCTCCCCTGTTGCAGGATATTTGTAATGATAGTGTTGTAACTCTTATTGACACTGAAACAGATGGAGGGAAAGATGATTCCAAGTTTTCCAATTCTACTTCATACTATGACAGTAAGACGGCATACTCATCCATGGTGGGTTATCCAATTTGTTCGTGCTAGCCATGTTATATCTTCACTTTTTGTTGCATGTCATTTTGTGTATATATATTGATTTTGTGTTTCATTATAGTGCCCTACGGGCAGGATCTCTTTCAAGCTTTATGATTGGAATCCAGCAGAATTCCCACGAAGACTTCGGCACCAAGTATTTTAAACAATTTTTCTTACAGTTAGTATTTAATTAGATTGAATCACTAATGTGGTTAGAGGTCTGAGGAATTTATTAGCATTTGGCCAACTGAATTACAGATTTTTGAATGGCTGGCCAACATGCCTGTTGAGTTGGAAGGCTACATCCGTCCTGGTTGCACTATCTTGACTGTGTTTATTTCAATGCGAAACAATATGTGGGTGAAGGTAATGGTTCGATCAGATGGCTATTTTAATCTCTTTCTTGGTTATATTTGGTTTCTTCACGCTGACATATCTACATACATCACACATCAATTTTCAACTTCAGAGCCAATAACTTGTTTTTCCTCTTCCTTTTGCTCACAATCAACAATGTAAAGAGAAAAAGCTTTTGCTGATATTCCCTTAACTGCATAGTTCTTCAAAGTCTTGAGTTGTTTTGATGACTTGCTTGTTTTACCAGAACAATGATAATTGTTTTACATCAAATAATTTAGAACGTACATATGTAGTAATGTGGTAATTTTGATGCTTTCTATGGATGGGAATCAACTTTATCGACTTTTCAGAAATGTGCTATGTCTTGATACTTTTAATGTCCTTAATTGTATTTAATTAATGACAATAATGAATAACAATTCAGGCCAACATTATGATTTTTCTTTTTCTGACTGAAAATTATCTTCTTGCGCTTGCAATTCTTTCCTTTTCTTTCATGTTTTTGGTAGATTTGTCAGATTTTGACCTTTTTTTTCTTCTACCAAACAGTTATTAGAAAATCCAATGACCTACATGCACGATTTTGTCTTTACACCTGGAAGGATGCTATATGGGAGAGGTTTCATGACTATTTATCTTAACAACATGATTTTCCGTACTAGGAAAGGTGAGAATCAAATGTAATTTTTCACTAACACATTATATTAATTTTATTTTATGAATTTGATGTCTCCAAGCCTTGAAATGGATGGGTGAAATTTCTGGAAGAGAATTTCCAGTGAATGAATCTTTTCCTTCATCATGGCCATCTGCTGGTCTCAAACCAAGCAATATGCAGCTGGAGTTGAGATTTTATATTTCAAAATAGGCTCTTGATTTTATTTTAAATCTAAACTGCTTCAGTTCCTAGTTTAAATTGTTTGGGTGTCTGTATTTCATTCATTTGAATATCTTAGTATGGTTAAGGTCTCTTGTATGTGCAGACGGAACTTCAATGATGAAAATTGATGCGGAGGTGCAGGTCCCAAGACTTCATTTTGTTTTTCCTGCATGTTTTGAGGCTGGGAAGCCAATGGAGTTTGTTGCTTGTGGAAGTAAATTGCTGCAGCCTAAATTTCGGTATGGATTTACCTTCATAAGTTATCATATGTATTTATCCAAAATTCACTTTCTTTCTGATCTTCATTATCCTATTTCTCTTTCTGAAAACTTTTCAGTTGACAACTCTTATGAGTAATCCTTCTCTAACCGCTAATCATCCCCCTTATCTGATTAGTTGATGCATAAGAAATACGATTTTTACAGATTTCTAGTATCTTTTGCCGGAAGGTATCTGCCCTGTTATTATCGTGTTGCATCCTCACTTGTCCAGAGTCAAGATGATTCTCCTAGTTGTGATCATCAATTATACAAGATATACATCCCGCAAACTGAACCGGATCTCTTTGGTCCTGCATTCATTGAGGTGGGTACCATGAAAGTTGTCTTAATATTTCAGTTGTAATCCCTTAAGGAGAATATTTAACAAAATATTTCTATCCTTGCTTCATCTTGCTAAATGAACAAAGAAGATTTACATTAAATACTTATCTTTCGATTGTTATAAATTATGGAATGAATTTTCCCCTTTAGTTGAGATACAAAAATATATATTGATCTCGATGAAGTTTCAATGTAATATGTTTGAGTCATCTCTTGGGGTATTTCATTTTTCATATGTGGATTTCTTTTGTAGGTTGAGAATCAGTCTGGGTTATCAAATTTTATTCCTCTCCTAATCGGAGACAAGGAAGTTTGTTCTGAGATGAAGTCAATACAGCAGAGGTTTGATGCCTCTGTTTTTCAAGAAAGATCGATTTTTTCTGCCACTGGGTCGTTGTTTGAGGCATGTGAGACGTCAACTTTTCAACACAGGGCTTACTCTGAATTTCTCTTAGATATAGCATGGTTATTGAGGGAGCCTAAATTGGAAAATTTTCAAGAAACTATGGCCTCTTCTCAGATTCTAAGATTCAATCGTTTATTGAGCTTTCTCATACAAAATGAATCAACTGTTATTTTGAAGAAAATATTACAAAATCTGAAGATTGTGGTGGAGATGATCGTGTTTGATGGAACTAATGATTCAGATGTAAGGTTATTACAGAAATATATGAATCATGCTAGAGATATCCTTAGTAATGAACTTCAGAAAGGTGAAATTCCTGTCTTTCGTTCACAGTACATTGAGCAAGAAAGAAACCAGGTTTCTCAAAGCAGCTTTGAGAACACTGAGCTATCAATTGTTCCAAATATTTTTCAGGTGAGGACTCAATTTTGATAAATTAGCCAAATTTACTTTCTTGGCTCTGTATACTGTGATTCTAAAAATATTTGAGGCCTCAAAGTTTGTCAAGTGTTTTACAGATCCGGTGTTATGCCTCAGAAATTTTAAGAAATATGATTTCTAGTGCATGAAATTATAAGAGTGATTTCGAAAACCTCTATTTCCTAATAGGGGTATATGTCCGAAACAAGCATGTTCAAATTTTTTAGAAGTTTTTTCCTTTATTTGGATATACCAGTCATGTTTGAATAGGTTTTTGAAATGGATGTCGGATGAAGAGTTGAAGAACTTAGGACGAAACTATGAGAAGGATTTCGAAACCGATATTGCATAGTATCTAGCTTTTACATATTATACATAATTTCCATGCTTATAATGAATGATGTTCTATCTGCAGGTTTTGGAGGAAAGAACTAGTAAACTACAAACAATAATGGCATCACCTACTCCCAGCGAAATTGTTCCACTTTTAAACAAAGAAATTATCATGAATGTGAACCTCAGCAAGGATTACTCGAGAAAATCGTGTGGATTTGCTACCATGAGATCGAGATCCCGTCCGGCTGTACTCATAATTGCTGCTACTGCTATTTGCTTAGGCATGTGTGCAGTCATTTTCCACCCCAACAGAGTTGGTGAGTTTGCAGTAACAATACGCAGGTGTTTGTTCGACAGGGTATAAGGGGGTATATGGACTAAACAATGAGTGCACGTGAATAGAGATGAGGCATGCTTGGACCATTGCTTCGTTACGATGTAAATATATGTATGTTAGTGTTTGATGAAATCAGGGTGTCGGAAAGCTTCAGCATGTGGCTGAACATCCTCCAGTTTTGAGATGGGTTTCAGAGGATTTGACATTGTTGCCTGAATCCAAGTGGGCAATGTAGGTGTAGAAAGGTAATTGACTTATCATATTCCTTGATGTATGTCAGTGCAATAATTGAGACATGGTATAGAGTCCAAGTACAGAAGGTTGTTGATTTA
The DNA here is from genome assembly GCA_039519145.1 of Kokia cookei. Lineage (NCBI taxonomy): Eukaryota > Viridiplantae > Streptophyta > Magnoliopsida > Malvales > Malvaceae > Kokia > Kokia cookei. Next base: position 15,210,849 of record CM076907.1, on the reverse strand, counting down.
TGATGTAAGAGAGACTTTATTTCTTTTTTTTATCATTGTAGATCATATATACTACAAATGTTAAGCAGGTTTAGGTGTTTATATTTTCCTGTATTTGTCTAAGCAGTCTCCATGTGCAAAGAAACTCCTCTTCTTTTGAAATTTAATTAGATTTGTGAGCTTCAGTAACTCCCCGTGTGTGTATATATATTTATATGAAGAGAAATTAACATTATGTTCGGATTAAAAGTAGGAAAAGAAAAAAGAGGGAGCGGGAAGTTAAAAAAACAAATTATTTATTATTTTGTTTAAATGGTTAAAATTAATGAAAGAAAGGAAAGTTGAAGTCATTTTAATAGTTTATATAAAGTAGTAACAATAAATAATAGAGTCTAAAAAAATTCTCTTGATCTCTTTACTTTCTCTAATTTTGTAAGCTTGAGGAGAGGTCTTTTTGTTGGTTTTCGCCGTCGACCTCCCTTTTTTCCTCTTTTTTCTCGTCCCTCTCCTCTTCTCTCCTTTTATCTGTCTCTCTTTTTTCTGTTTCATTTTTCCCCTACTGTTTTTTTCTCCCTTCCTCGTCGATGGGTCGTGCACTAGTGGGTCTCCTCCTTTCTCGCCAGCCAGTGCTCTTTGCGATAAGGTGATCATTAACTGCCACATACCCACCTCTTCTCCTCCGCCATTCCTTTCTCCCTTTCCCTCTATGCTAATATGGAATAATTAGTAATAATGCTCAACTATTTTGCATTATTGTTAATTTTAATTATTGTATCAAAACGACGTGTTTTGTGTTGAGGGTTTTAATGAAACAGTGCATGTAAGGGGGATTAGATTAGTTATTAAGACGTGTCGTTTAGGGTAAGTAGTCATTAATTGAAACGATGCGTATTGGACATATGTTAGCTTGGCCATTCGTTGTCGTTACTCACCTTTTTAATGGCCAGTTCGACTGAGGGGAGGCAGTTAAGAAATATACAACATATTCTTCTTCTTCTTCAACCTCTATGAAATTTGTTTCTCTTCTCTCTTTATCATCTTCTCCAAATTTCTTCTATCTCAAAATCTTATTCTCCAACAAAGGTACCAGAGCTCGACGATCCTCATGATCAACGACGGAGTAACTGCACGGCTGCAGAAGATGGGTTTGTTACAACATGAGTTATCCAGCTTGACAACAAACTGGACACCAAGTTGGATTTTCACTTCAAAGACTTTCGTGATGAAATCAAAGGTGAAATCATATTTGAGTTGCATTCGTTCTTTGAACAGTACTTTGGTCAATCCTCAACCAGTGTTCATGAAGTGGCGCAAGATAGAGGGAAGGGTATTCTGGAAACACCTCTACCATGGTTTCCACCCAATAACAGTTTAGCTATGTCACCGGAAGTATATCTAGGGCACTCTGGCATTCATTCTCGAGCCAGCATAGTGGACACTATGGGGAAGCCATTCCAGTTGTCTTGCCCTCGATTCATTGGAACGAATTTTCGAGGTTAGTGGTCCAAACTCGAGCAGTTCTTTGAGGTTGAGAATGTGAGAGATCTAGCTAAGGTTAGGATAGTGATGCTACATCTGAAAGGATGAGCCTATGATTAGCATTATTTCTTTGCACAACGACATGGTGGCCTCCATCAACTCATCTGGGAGGTGTATGCTCGATCTTTACAAGAGAGATCGATCCTTACAAGAGAGATTTGGATCCAACAGATTTTTGAATTATATGATCATGAGTTGGGTCGGGTTCAGGCCGCTTCAACAAATTTTTAGGTCTGGCTCGAAAAATGAGTCTAAAATTTTGCCCAAAGCCGATCGAATTATAAAAGTCAAGCTCGAGTCCGACTTGGCCCGGCCCATATTAATTTTTTAGATTATTTTATTATATACAAAAAATTTAAAAAATATATAATATATGAAATAAACTTAAAAATATTATAACAAACATTAAAAAATAAACAATTTTAAAATACATTAAAAATTCTTTGTATTAAGATAATTGTAAATAAAGTAGTGGAAAAATTAACAATAAAATATAAATTTTACAATATTCAAATAATATTAAAAAAAGCGAAACAATAGTAAAAAAACATAAAAATAACCAAAATAACAATCAAAATAATAGCAAAAATAACAACAAAACAACAAAAATAGCAACAAAAATAATAGGAAAAATAGTAACAAAAATAAAAGCATCAAAATAGTAAAAAATTGCACAAAAATAGCAACCAAAACAGTAAAAAAATAACACAAAAATAGCAAAAAATACAACCAAAACAACAGTATAAATTTTTTATTAAAAATGGTTAATTTATTTGAGTTGGGTCGGGTCGGGCCCGAGTCAAAAAACTCTTACCCGAGGCTCGGTTTAGAAAATAGACCTCTCTTTTTATCCAAATCCATTTTTCGAGTTTATATTTTTGTCCAAACCCTCCCATTTTTCGGGCGGGCCTTCGGGTCGGGTGGCCTGACCCATGATCAGGTTTACCTATAACTGAGTTGGTGGCTTTTAAGCAGACAAGTACAATTGATCACTATCACGATCATTTTGTGAGTCCCTTGAGCTAATTTCACTAACTAGAGAGTTATGCTTTGAGTTCATAATCTTAAATAAAAAATTGGTTAGCATTTGAGATTATTTAAACCCACAACTTTAGTAGAGGGTTTACGATTGCTTGATAAGTGGGGGATATTGTAGGCACTGTTCCTAAGAAAAGTGCTCCTATAAGAGGGAACCTGAGCTATTCCAAACCTTTGTTCCCTACTGTTAAAGGATACAGTCAGACTGGGAATTACACTAGCTTAGGGGGTCATTCTTCTACAACTCCTAGCACCAGGACACTTGTGAAGGCCCTCTCTCAGGTTGAAATGGGTGAAAGGAGAAAAAAAGGGGCTATGTTTTTTGTGTGTATCAAAATATACACCGGTGCATAAATGTCCTAAATCTCAACCTTACCAACTGGTGATTGAAGCTTATGTTCAATAGGATATCGAGTTTAAGATCCCTTCTTCTGAGGAGTTTCAAGAATATCCCAAGAAATTGTAAACTACAGAAGGTAAAGTTGACTCAGTAGCTCCAGTTCTGTTCTTACATGCTCTCAACAGATCCTCAGGTCACAATACAATGTGGTTGTTAGCTAGAATTGGTCATCTTGAAGTCATTATTCTGGTTGACTCTAGTAGTACTTACAATTTTATGGATTCCAGACCGATGAAGAAGTTACACCTGTCAGTGGATCCATCCTACAAGCTCAGGGTGATCGTTCCTAATGGTGTGCAGCTGGCCACTCAAGGAGTATGTTAATCAGTGGCTTGGGAAACACAAAGGTACAAGTTCTTCACTGATTTTATGATCCTTCCAATCAAGGGTTGTGACTTAGTTCTTGGTATTCAGTGGCTCCTTTCACTTGGATCAATTGTTTGGAATTTCTCTTATTTGACTATGTAATTTGAGTATTTAGGGAAGTCTTGTATTCTCTAAGGTTTCATTCTTAGTGGTCTACATGTTTCATTTGGTGCATAGTTGTCTAAATGTTTCAATGAGTTGAGGTAGGGCCCCAATCCCATGTTACTTACCACAACCAATCAAGCTACCTTGACATTACCCTCTTAGCCCTTACATAAGGATATTGAGCAACTTTTAACTGAGTTTGAAGATGTGTTTCAACTACCTCCAAGGCTTCCTCCTGTCAAAATGCAGGATCACATAATACCCCTTCAAGATGAAGGCTAGGTGGTCAAAGTTAGGCCTTATAGGTATCCTGCTATTCAGAAGAAAGAAATAGAAAGACTTATCAGAGAAATGCTTGATGCTGGAATTGTGAGGGACATTAACAGCCCCTTTGCATCATCAATTGTCATTGTGAAAAAGAAAGACGGCAGTTAGAGATTATGTGTGGATTATAGGTAGCTTCATTAATTAACTATCAAAGACAAATTTCTCATCCTTGTGATTGAGGAACTTCTTGATGAGTTAAGGCAAGCTATTTATTTTTCAAAGTTGGATTTGAGGTCTGGTTACCACCATCTCAAGATGTGGGAAAGTGACATCCATAAGATAACATTTAGGACTTATGAGGGCCACTATGAGTTCCTGGTCATGCCTTTTGGCCTGACCAATGCATCCTCTAGCTTTCAATCTTTAATGAATGGCATCTTCAAACACTTGTTAAGGAAATCAGCGTTAGTTTTTTTTATGATATATTGGTATACTCTATTGATTAGTCAGAACACTTGAGGCATTTGATGGAAGTTTTGAACATTCTCAGGCACTATCAACTATATGCCAAGAAGGGAATATGTGGTTTTGGTACTACTCATGTGGAGTATTTGTGGCACATAATATCCAAAGGGTATGCTACTATGGATACATCAAAGGTTGAAGGGGTTCTTAATTGTGGCATCAAACGATTATAACCAGATTTATTAAACGATTAATTAAAAAGACAATATGAGAGTGCATGTTTATATTTGATTTTTTGAAAGACTTGGTATTTAAGTGTGTCTAGTGCATCACCTCTCTTTCAAGGTTACCTACCTAGAACATTGTTCATTATTGTGCTTTCTATTAGATTGTGTAAACTTTTGTTTCGGGTTTTTAGTTTACTAAATTACTATTGTTTAAAAAAGTTGATAGTTGTGTCTTTGTTTCTAGTTTTTAGTTTCTAACTAAAATCCTGACATTTAACAGATTCATAATATTTTTTTCTAATTCTAAGTTCTCTCTCTGAATTCCAGACTTTAAAAAAAGGACTGATATATCAAAGAACCCATCCAATTCTTATTATGGTGTTATAGTCACTACTCAGGCTCAAGCTTCGAGCCAAAGTCAAATGTTGCCAGTGACTATGAGCCACAATGAAAAGCCTACGAAATTCACTAGACAGAATTTTAAAACGTGGCAACAGAAGATGCTATTTATTTGACCATATTGTATCTAGGTCAAATTTTCTGAAAGATGATCCTTATACTGTTAGAGAGAGTGAGGTAGATGTTACTACCGCCTTCAGAACGCATTGCTAAAAAGCTTTAGGTTATCATAGAATATGTAGGGGGAAGCTTTTCTAGTAGTTAATTACCTTTTAAATAAGGTGCCCTACAAGGAAAAGGACAAGACACCATATGAGTTATGGAAAGGTAGAAAATCATCTTACAATCATTTGAAGGTGTGAGGGTGTCTGGCTAACGTAATATATAATGGTAAGTCGAGACATATGCGTCGTCGACACAATACCGTTAAACAGCTAATCTCAAATGAAGTTATATCTGTTGGTTTTGTAAAATCAAAAGATAACAATGCGGATCCGTTAACTAAAGGTTTAAATCAAGATCAAGTCTATAAAACATCAAAAGGAATGAGACTAAAGCCCATGAAAAGAAAAAGGTGCTATGTGAAGGAAAACACTACCTAGTTGACTAGAGATCCCAAAATCTAGGTTTAAAAGGACAACCTACTTGCATAGACCTATGAGGTCACCGTGAGGTTTATTATCCCAAGTCCATTCCTATGATGTAAACAATGATTAAAAATGAGATAGGTTAAGCTATGCTTTTAATGACTGTTGTGTGTCTCGGTGAGCCAAACAACATGAGTCACCTATGTGAGAGTGAAGTGGGGTTGCTTCAAGGAGACTACTGGGCATAGTTCTCTCAAACTCTTGTAGAACCAAGAAGATGTTCACGGTCATATGAACATTCCCATGAGAACAAAAAATCTTACCAGAGAGGTAGTTGTGTGAGGCATATCATTGCTTACACAAACGACAGAATAGTTCAAAGACATCGCGTCTACTAGGAGCTAGTAAAGTAAATATACTTTCACAAGGGAAAGTTCAAAGGGGGAAGCCTACCTATCCTATGCAACTATCGACCGTAGATTCTATCCCCACATCGAGTCAATGATTTTCATTAAAACTATCAATTTCCATTTATATGGGGAATTGTTGGAAAAAATGTTTTTTTGATAACTTTGAGACATATTCTCAATAGGTAAAGGTGGAGGGTTGAATCAAAAATTTATGGTTTTAAATTCTACTCCATGAGACCTTTACAACGGTATATCAAATGCTCAAAATGGTTGAGTGATGAATGAAAAAATAATGCTCAAAGTAAACCACTTGTGAATAATGTTGAGGAAAAGAAAAACTTAGATACCAAGTGTGGGATGTGTATATATATGAGAATCGACTTGGGGGTTATTGAATGACTAAGTTTGATGCCTTGCCTCGTACATAGGGGTGCAGATCCAAACTCATCGAGGATAGGGTCGCACCTGTATGACATGGGCGATGTGAAATGTCTAGGTCGATCGAGCCTTATATGGGCCTACGGATATTTTAGCCCAATACATAATTTATTTTTTCCCTCAACAGATATTAGATAAAATCTATTTTAAAATGACAAATATCTCAATTTGATTTTATTCCAATCAAATTGATTTTCGATTTGATTTGATTCTATTCAAATTTATTTAAAGACTCATTTAAATCAGATTTGTATCATTAGTCATGGAAATTTCCTAAATTTCTCTACATTGAATGTCTATAAAAGCATAAAGAATACTACAAAATTGTTTAGACACACAATGGGTTTATTTTACTCTAAAAAAAATTCTTTTTTTTTCTCTCTAAAATTTTCTAACATTTCGGTGATAGAAGAAGGCAAGGTTTGTTCATTGATCACTGCAGAGGTACTACTGCCGCGATTATCTTGCTGTTGTATCCTAGGAGACAAACAACCAACGTTTCTCCAAGTATCGTAGGAGCGGCCGAATCTGTCTTAAAGAAACTGTATCCTAGGAGACAAACAACCAACGTTTCTCCAAGTATCGTAGGAGCGGCCGAATCTGTCTTAAAGAAACTGTGAAAACAGATCTCAACATCTAGTAAAACTCGATCCTCTTTATTTGATTTTTGATTTTCAAATCTTATTTAATTAATTTATTTTTCAGATATGATGTTTTAAATAAATATAAATATTTATTTAATTTAATTTATTTAAATTTGGTGTTTTTACATAAATATAAATATTTGTTTATATTATTTTGTTGAAATCTTGTATTTAATATAAATATTTATGTTTATATTTATATTTATATGTGTTCGCCTGTAACACCCTTACACCCAGTTCACATGTATAAACCCGGTATAAGAGTATTACATACAGTGTCAGAGAATTAAAAACGAGTATAACAAAATTTTCTATCAAATACTGTGTAATTGAATCGTTTTACTCAAAATATCACAAAATAATCAAGTATAATCAAAATCAAGACCTAAAACCAATTTGAAAATAATGAAAATGTAATTTTTACTCAAAACAGGGCAAATATCGATACTTTTGCTTAAAAACGAAACCAATGGGGCATTCTGGAACTTTGGTATCGTTACCACATTAAAATATCAATACCTCTATCTCAAAATCAGTAAATATAGCCGAAAACTTAGTAATAATCCCTTGGATCAACTTAAAAAAAACTTTCTCAATATTTCAAATCAGTCCAAAACACAATTTTAACTATTTCATTCAATTCATGTAAATTTTCAAAGCAACATTGATAAATATACCATTTGTACATGTCATTTCACACAAAATAAATATACCTTGTCTTGCAATCTTCCGATGTTGATGTGATTTGATGAAAGACACCTAATCCAACCTTAACTTCTCGGAGGTCTTATACCTACGCTTTGAAATAAATGCGTTAAGCCGATTAAGGCTTAGTAAGTACTACAAGAGTCATTAATCATTCATCTTTTAATCACACTTTTCAAACTAATTCATATATTTATTTATTCATTTAAAATACATACATTTTATGTGTATAACATTTAACTTACAGTAGTGTTATGAATTCACATATTCTTCTTCATTTCACATTTTAGACATTTCAATCTCTTAGTTTTATCATTCTTTGATTTCTTATACATATATTGTACTTACCTTTCATGTGATTATCATTTCACTTACCTCAATGTCACAATTTACACATTCTTTCTTTTTCACATTATTTACCCTATTAACAAGACTCGAACCTTGGCGGATACACGGATCCAACCAAACACACCAGAATGGCACCTAGTGCCTCATCGGATAGTTCGAAGCAATAAAGTGACACCCAGTGTCTCATCGGCCTAGTCAAAGTAAAGTGGTACCCAGTACCTCATCGAATCTATCCGACGTAAAATAATGACACCAGTGTCTCATCGACTCAAGGTCGAAGTATCCCTGAACTCTTCCAATCTTATGGCATGCCAACTATATCCAACTCAGTCCGACTAGTTAATAGGGATTTTCAATTTACAATTCATATCACTTTCAATTCCAATTTCACTTCACTTTTACTTTCAATTTTGATCACAAATCATTCACAACTTATACATCATATATACATTTTTAATCACATATACATAATCATGTATTTCTCACCTTTATTTCCTCAATGACTTTCACAATATCACCATTTTATCATATAATCAATATTTATAAATAAACACATAATATTTCACATATACATTGTTCATCACATATATATCATCATATATCTCTTTACTCTTATTTTCACATTAATTTTCAAAATTATCCATTTGAGTCATAGTCACTAAATTATTTATATCTTGAGCTACAGAATTCAAAATTATAATTCTCTTAATGATTCTGAAATTAAACTCAAATATATTTTTACCATAAAAATTTCAGAATTTTTACTTTAGCCAATTTGTACAGTAAATTCTTTCAATTTACCCTTTCTCTGCTGCCTAACAGTTTCGACCTTTATTCACTAAAATTTTTTATCTTTTAGTACAGGTATCCAATAATGTTCTCGTCTATTTCTTTTGAAAATAGTCTCATTAAGGATTCAAACATATAAATTTCAGTCTATAATAATTTTTCTACATTTTTCTATGATTTTTCAAAGTCATAACAGGGGAACTCGAATCTATTCTAATCTTGTTACTCAAAAACTAGTATATCTCGAAATATACAATTTCTTTTATTTCACTGTTTCTTCCATATGAAACAGCACTCAAGAAACTTTAATTACATATTTAATTCAACTCTTAACTCTTTTTATACAATTTTTGGTGAATTTTTGAAGTCAGTCCTCTGTTCTGTCCAAACTATTTCAATGAGATTAATTCTTTTCTCATGCTTCTTTATACTAAATTTCATTCAATCACACGTAATTATCATACTTATAATTAAACATCTCATTTTCATCATGAATAATCATATATATTAAAATTATAAACATTTTAACTTAATTAATTCTAAACCTTTTAATACTTGTAGTACTTGCCTCACTTGTAGGTAATTTCTTCTCACACCTTAGCTTTCTCCTTTCCTTTTTCTTCAATTTGGTCCTTTTCCTTCTTCCCTCTTTCTTTAATTTCATACAAACACATATAAGCTTAAGACTAGAATTCAATACTTTTCATGCTAGATTATGTAAATATACATGCATGTCATGAAAATTGAATCATCTCTTACCTTTATTCTTGAATTTTCAAAATTCTAATTCAATCCCTATCCACTTTAACACTTCAAAGTGGACTCTAGAAGGAAATTAAGGTGTCTACTAGCTTCCATCTATGCCTTTCTTAAGGAAATTTTAAAGAAAATGGAGGATTTTGAAGCTTGGAGGGCTTAACAATGGTGACGGGACTAAATTGGAATAAAAAGAAAAGTTGGATAGTTAGAACATGGACATGGACGGTTGGACTTTTAAAGAGAAGATGATATTTTCATCTTTTAGTTGATTTTTCATCTCTCAAATTCTCTAGACATTTCTTCAAAAATATCTCACTTAATAAAAATGGTAAAATTTCACTTTTAGCCCTCAGACCTTCCAACTTTACACTTTGACCCAAAACTTTGCCTCCAAAAATATCTTCCACCAAATTACTCTTTTTTCCCTCCTTAATCAATCTAATTCCCATGATGACTCATAATTCAATTTGGATAAATTGCTATTTAGTCTTTTCTATTTTCTCACAATTTCTAATTAATCCTTAATTTTTCCTAATGTTCTTATTTTAACCACATATTCTAACTCTTAACTCGACACTATTACTGTTCCAACTCTGATTCAAAAACGCAGATGTTACATCGCTAACATTTTTTTTATCCAATATATATATATTTGCATTGTTAAAAAGTGTTGACTAATGAAATCGTCTCATTTAACAATAAAAATTATATGTTGATTAATATTTCTTTAGATTCCTTTTTTTTTTTCTTTCTTGTTTTTAGTAATTATTTACTAGGAAAAAAAAGTTAATGCAATTTGAAAAAATTATTTGCTTGGTCATTAAATTAAAATCAATGAAAAAAATTGGGTTGGTATAAAGAAATTGAAAATTTGAAAATTGATTTGAGCTGAGATGTTCTGACGATTTATGAAATATATGTTAAAAAATTATAGTGATTTGAATCGGTTTTTTAATTTTAATTTTATAAGATGTAAAAATAATTTGAAAGTTTTATATATATTTAAAAAAGAATAAATAAGAGATTGATTTTTTATTGAAAAATCATTTTAAAAATATTTATGAAATGACTTTGAAACTTTATTAAAAATGTTTGAAATTAGTATTAAAATTAAAAATCGAATAGAACCAAACCAAATCATCTTGGAAGGTTAAAAAAATAAAAAATCTCGATTGAACCAAATTAAATTCACCTTGAAAACAAAATCTTAAGTAATAAAATTAAGTTCAAATTAAACCTACAAAAAAATTTAATTTCGGTTCGGTCTAATTCTATTCAAATTATTAACTAATGGTTTAATGCTGGAAGATTAGAATATAGGAATATTAGTAAAAAAGAACATTTATATGGTTTTTAAATAGTTAAATAAAGTTGGACTTGCAAATCGACCTAAGGTAGTATATTGGTTTTTAGTTGTCAAAATTTTTCTTCGAATTATTTTATTATAGGTTTTGATCATATCTGTTTTTTTTTAACACAATGTTTAGAACTATCCATAGTCCCTTTCTAATTTATAAATAAGAGGATAATGCAATTCAGCGCACTCAAACACACGTTCTCTTGCATTGACAACAATACTCTTATCAATTAAGCTAAGACTTTTTCTTAGTTTCCCAGAAAAATAGTATTTGTTGTAGTTGGGTTAGAGTAGGGTGGCGACTTTTGCTAGCAAATGGGGAGGGACGATATATTTTTATTGCAGGAAGAGCTTGTTCAATTGACGGTGGAGAGCTTGTTGGTGGTTCCATGTGAAAACTCGACGCTTTTATCTACAGTATGGACTAAAATATTTTATAATCTAGATATTTTTCATGCACAACTTAGGCATATTTGGGAAACACAAAAAAAATTCAAAATCCAAGGGGCAGGAGAAATTTGTTTCTAATTTCGTTTGAACATGAGAAAGATTTGGAGATGATTATAGAGGGGCGACCTTGATTGTTTCGTAAACAGTTGATTATTTTCGATCGCTTATCACAACCTATAGAATGTAATAGGATAAGACTAGTCATGTCCCTGTTTTGGACCAAGATTGGCCCGTGCCAACCGAAGTGCGACAAAAAGGATTTGATGCATGCTGTTGGATCCACTTTTGGAGAATTGATTAGATCGGAAATCAAACTTAATTCGTGTCGACTTCGAGTTCAGTTGGATGCGTAGAAACCATTAAGGAGAGGGATTTTTGTTTTGGCCGGTGATCAAGAGAAAGTTTGGTTATCATTCAAAACGAGAGTCTACCACCCTTTTTCTTTGGCTGTAGGCGTCTAGGACATGGAATTAAGGATTTTCATGAGTGCCCCATGGAGGTTAAGGAATTGGCGGATGACGATCTCCCTTACTCTGTGGCACTGAAGGCAAAATCAAATGTGGTGGGGAAAGAATGTCTACAGTTTGGCTCCTTTTCAAAGAAATCAACGACGGAGCGTTCATATGTTGGGAAGGAAGATGAGGTTTTCGGGGTGGACAAAAAAAGTGGTTCGGCTAATCCGACAAAGTCGTGTGCGACGAAGATCCAACAAGGAGAGGAGAAATCAAAAGAAAAGAAGTTATGCTGGAAAAAGAAACTTGCGATTGGAGGCATGATTTTAGGGATGTGTATTTCAAAAATTCCCCAATTAAAGGAGGTGATTTGGATTAACGGCGCAATTATGAAAGAGAAAAGTCAAAATGAAGAAAAGGGAGCTAGTCATGAAAGTGGGGCCGACCCAATGGAGGATAGGGTGCAATGGCCCGAAAAGGGTAGCCGGAAAAGAATCGCTAGTGGGGGCCTAGATGGAGAAAGCATGGTCGATTGGGCGATGGGAAAAAGGAAACTAGAGGAGGGTACAGAGGAGGAGTTTCGGCCAGTAAACTATAGTGAAGAAGGAAGAAAAAAAAGGCAAAACATGAGTCGCAGAATTCAGATAACTTGAAACTTGTTGACGTGGAGATGATGACCCTAGAGCAAGTTTCGGCTCTTTCACAACTAAGATCGGCAGTTTCCAAGAGGCAAGCCGACTGGATACAAAAAACACTATTTGTTGGAATGTCCGTAGTTTGAGAAGTCTACGAATAGTTCGATGTCTTCAACATAGACTGAAGTTATATACTATATATTATTTATATAAAGGTTAAAATTGAAAAATATATGAAAAATAATTCATTTACTTTCTTTTTCACTGTTTAACAAAACAAGAGATGTTACGATTCTTTTCCTTTATAAATTTTAACTATCCAAACAAGAAATAAATATATCTTTTACTTTCTTTTAATTATATTTATCCGAACATAAACTAAGGGTATATAAGACCTGGAATAATGATCATTCCTACTCTTTGACTCACACTCCCTCTCTCTCATCTCATTTTCCTCCACTCTATCCCACAACTTCCTACCTTGTATTAAACATGGTGAATCGTACATCTCTACCGCTTTCTTCTCTTTATTTGAATCTACCGTCAACCAAAAAAAAAAAAAGTTCAAAGTCTTTTTTTTTTTTTTTTTACTCTTATTATTTTACCAATTTATTTAATTTTTAATCGATTCAAATGATTGTTGATTAAATATTAAAAAAGATGAAACATTAATTTTCAATTCGATGTCTGAGTTGACTCTTTTCTTATATATCAATAAATAATGGACAGTACCATAGAATGTATCCCTAAGCCTCCCAAATATCCCACATCCTTAATAATCAATGATTAAGTAAACTGTTAGTCAAAGATAGATACCAAGTTCCCTTGTCATTATTATTATTTTTAAAACCAAATGTATGTTTCCAAAATTACAAAAATTAATTTCAAATTAAGTAATTGATTTTCAAGTATGATTAAATATTGCAAAAATATAATTTCATGTGAAGGTCTAATGATCAGGATATTCATTATTTCAGATGTTGCATGGGTTCGAGGTGCACTAATCATGTTTATTGTTCTAACTTTGTCTTATTCTTATAATTCATCAAAAAAAATATTACGAAAACGATAGGATATAATAGGAAACAATAAGAAAGAATGGGGGGTGGGAAATAGGCAAAAAAGAATATACCACCGAACTTAGATTTCAGACAAGTTTAGAAAGAGAGAGATGGTGGTTTGGGTGACTCAGATTGACAATGCCATCTCCCCCAAATTGAACTCAAAACTATCCATTTGCTTTTCTTCTATCCGCCCTTACTTTCTTGGTTTTTATTTATATTAGGCAATTTCTACACTTTTACCAAGATTTGGTTTTATTCATAAATGTTGACGGTTTAGGTTCTATGGTTTTTTTTTTTTTTTTAATTATAAAGGAAGGATAAATCCTTAATAGCAACGCGATTTGCGCGATTTGAACCCAGATCACACTTGGGATAATGAATATCTTTGATTATCAGACCAACACATGAAATTCAGATTCTATTCTCTCTTTTGAGTAAACTTGATATGGTTAGTCTTCGAACTTATTATGTTTTAAATCCTATTACTTGTGAGATCTCTTCATAACTTGCTTTGGATATATTTCGGATATTAATTTGATTGCAATTTATAATGATTGGTTCTGATTGTAATTTATTTGAATATGAATTACTTATAATTGTACTTGTAAACTTTAAATATATATATAAAACTAATAATTAAGGCCTTGGTTAGTGTTAACAAAGGCTGAAGTTTTAAAATCTCGAGTGTCAAGCACGTGCAAGCGCCGTGCATAGGTTCTTCTTGAGGTTATTCTAGGTTTAAGTTTTATTACGTGTGAATTCTATCTAAATATATTATGATTTTAAATTCGTTGTTGTTTCATAGGATATGTATTATTTCATAGGATATGTATTATTTGTGAATTATATTTGTAATTATGATTTGATCTTTTACCTACTCCACGTACCTTTATAACAAACTTATTTCTCTATTCGGCCATCATTTTGGGGCTTATATAGGTTTTGATTAAGTTGAGTTTGGTCCATTTAAATATGACATATTTGACAAAACTGAAGCATGGGTCGACTTGCATACTAAGTCTCCTAGTCGAATACCTTGAGGTAGTTTAATAAGCATGAAAGTCTTTTATCTCTTGGTGATTGACGTGCTATTTTCTAGAAATATATGTCAGATTTATTCAATGGAGTATTTCAAGCTGTTGGGAAACTTGTTTATGAAGGCTATTGTGAAATAAATACGGAAGATAATTAATAGATAAAATTATCCTTTAAAGGAGTATTTGAAGCCTATCAAATTACTTGTCGCTAATCACATAGGAGAGCATATAAATAAGCTATTGATCGACATTCATCTTCAATCGTATGGGGTGTCTCTAACATGCCCTTGTGTATGTCACGAGATTAGAACTTTAATCTTGAAAACCGCACGGCTTTAGGCGATCCTTTGCTTCAAATCTGCCTAAGTCAGCCTTAATCTCGAAAGTGAAATTTCACAAAGTAAATTCTCGAAGGCATCAAAATAAAGCAAAAGCAACTTAAAGACAAAGAAGCAACGAGAGAACAAAAAAGCCACAAGAAAGCATAACACACCAAGTGTTTGAGTAAATGCTCTCAAAATATTCTATTACTCAAGAATGGGACGATTACAAATGAAGGGGAAGGCCTTTATTTATAGTTGAGCTCCCATAGATCCAACGGTACAGTTTAATTTACATCGACGGTCGGGATCAAAGCCAATATACAAATTGAGATTTTTAAGGGATTTTCCAAGATCCCCTAAGATTACAAAAAATGCTGTTTCAGAATCCCATTTTCGATGTTCGAGATCGTAAATATTATTATTTAATATTTATGAGGTTAGTATAAAATTTAATTAAGGTTTGGTCAATTAATTTTGTTAATCGGATAGTTAAGTAAGGTATAATGACTAAATTGTAAAAGTGCTAAGAGTTAACCGCCATGGATTTTTAAATAACTGAAGGAACAATTGAGCAATTATACCTTTTCTAAATAGAAAAACGGTGGTGGATGTTAGATGGAATCCCACCAACTTGGTTAAATATGTTTATTGATTAATTAATTAAGGTTAAATTAATAAATTAAGATTATTTTACTTTTAATTAAGGTATAAAAGGTTAAAAAATTAGTGGAAAGAAGAGAAAGTTGTCATCTCAACCATTCTCTCCATGGTCGAATGCTGAAAGAAGAAAACCTATGTTTTGAAGTTTTCAATTGGTAAGCATATTTAGGTCATTTTCTTGTAATATTTATGTTTTTGAGGTCTCAAGAGCTTGATTAGTTAATCCGTATATCAATTTGCAAAATTGCTAAATTTTTTAAAAGTTACCATTGATGAGTTTTTGATGAAATTGGTGTTAAATGGTTAGATTTTAACTTCAGATATGAAAAAGGACTAATTTGTAAAGTAAAAATTATTAGTTTTGAACTAAGGACTAAAATGTAAATAATTCGAAATTGGCATAAAATTTTTGTAATTATGGATAGTAGAGGGTCTTATAAGGATGTAATTGAGATTGATTTTGAAATCAAATCTCAAATTTGAAAGTTATGGCAATTTCGGTTTTAGGGACTAAATTGAATAAAATACAAAATTTAGGGGCATTCAAATAATGAATTTGAGCTGATATTTGCTTATAATAGGATTAAATAAGAGGGTTAAAATTGATAAATTGAACTAAATTATTGTATAAATCAATAATTAAACCAAATTGGGGATAATCGAGAAAAAGGCGAAATTGTTGCTTAGTCCTTGAAGATTTGGTTGTTTGTTGTTTTGACTGGGTAAGTTCATATGGTATGATTTTATTTACATTGTTATATACTTGAATTATGAATTTGTGTATGTTTGATAGTAATTTAAATTGTTTGTTGTTTGGTACAAAAGGGTGATGTATGGACTAAATCGTAAAAGAAATGACAAATTGACTAATAAATTGAGTTATTTAATGACTTTATAGTTGATTATGGCATATCAAATCGTATTAGTATGTTTTTGAATGATTATCGAGAAATAAGACTAAACTGAATAAAATTTTAAA
Source organism: Kokia cookei (assembly GCA_039519145.1). Classification (NCBI taxonomy): domain Eukaryota; kingdom Viridiplantae; phylum Streptophyta; class Magnoliopsida; order Malvales; family Malvaceae; genus Kokia; species Kokia cookei. Next base: position 15,194,427 of record CM076907.1, on the reverse strand, counting down.
ATAGTATAACTTGGTGAAATTGCAAAATTGGCTTGAAATTGAGATGAATTATACTATATATATATGAAATGATAACTTGATTAATGAATTGGTGATATTGAAATCAATAAAATGATTGGATTATTGATTACCCTATTAACTGTTCGAACAGAGTCGGATATAGTTGGCATGTCATATGATAGGCAGAGTATAGGTTACTTCAACTACGTGTCGATGAGTGTTGGGCATAACTTTTACTTTAGTTATATCAATGAACGCGAGGCACAAACTATTTACTTCGGCATTGTCCAATGACGCACTAGGTGTCAAATTGGTGTGTTGGTTGGATCCATGTATTTGTTCGAGTATGAGTTAGGTTAATAGGGATATAAAATGTGATATTTGATAAATGATAAATAAATTGGATTGATAATGTGAGTTGGTAATATAAAGTTGATTTACAATATATGATCGATAGCATGTGAAAGATCATGCGAATCGAATATACGAGCCCGAGGGTCGATATAGAAATGTGGTGAATCTATAAATTCGATTAGAAATTAGAACAATGAAACAAAATAGTGATTTTCATTAAATTGGAATTAGATGTATTCTATTAAATGTTGATTGATTACGTTAATGACATTGAAATGTTGATTTTAAGTGAATTGGAATATTGTATGTTTGAATCATTATATGATATGATATATGTTAGAACTCACCTTGTTGAATTGTGGTTGTCATGTTTAAGCTCCACAGATGATCCGAACAATTGATGAATAAAATCACTACTTTTGGTCAAAATATGTACTTTAATTTTATTAATATTTTTTGCCATTTTGTTCAAAAATGTCTTGCCTTAACATAAATTTAATCTAATTTGGTTAGATTACTATTTCGATTATTTAGTAGTGGATTTCTTTATATTTGTTTAAAAGTCAAAATATGTAGTATTTGCGTTGAATAATTTCATTATAAGTTTTCGCCATACCAATCGAGCTATTGACTCAATCGACTATTTGAATTGAATTTTAAATTATTGTAATTTCCTTCTTTATTATTTTCAAAATATTACGTATGTTAACAAAAAAAAATCATATTTAAACTTTTTTTTTCCTCAATAATTTTTCTAGTTTTACAATATTAAAGTTTTATAATATATATAACATAAATTAGTAACATATTAATTTTTTTATAAATATTATATACAACTTAATATGGAATATTATGATAAATAAATTCAAATTTTTTTTTGAATAAAATTTAAATTAAATAAAACAAACTTTTAAATGAAATCTACATCTCAATAGATATTATTGAAAGAAACTCTATCTTAAAAAACAATATTCACATGTTAATTTAAAATTAAAAAAAAAAAAAAATTATCCAAATTTTGAGATTAGAAAATCTTATCTATTCTCTTAAATTTAGAACTTAAACTAAATTTAAATTATTATCTAATAAAAATATTATTTAAAAATAACAACAAATTAGGGGATTGTCTATTTCAACACAACGACCAATTGTTACGGAATGGGATTGGGATTAAATCGAATCTAAATAAGAAGAAGTGAATCCTAACCAGACAAAATTTCAGATTATAAATTATGCCTAGTTGGAAGGAAATAGTGATTCAACAATGGTGACATCAGTTTCACATGGAAATCATTCCACTGGTAGCCTCATCTTCCTCCAACTTTTCCCTTTGATCATTTACTAACCAGACAAATTTGTAAAAAATCGTAAAATTTGGATCCTAGAAGAAAAGGTCATAGTCCTAGAGTAGAGGATTGGAAGATTTGGATTTCGGAATTTTCTTTTATAAACATCACATCTTGATCACAAAGAAAATATTGAGAATTTTTTCTGTTATTTGAATTTTTTTGCTGTAGAGGTCGCTACTGGGAATAAAAAGAGGGATTAATTCCAACGTCAAACCTGCTAGAGGCGACCTCTTTAATACGTTAGCTTCTACATTGATTGCTCTTTTATTTTTCTGTTTGGATTGCGAGAAAATTGGTAAAAAGTTGTAGAGATGGCGAAGGAAATAAATAGGTTGAATGATTTAGAGAAGCCATTGATTACTGAAGAGCAAAACATTGTTCAAAAAAGTGATGAATATGATAATTATAAAAGTAGTGATGAAAATGGATCAATTTTCATGGTTTTGCTTTCTACATTCGTTGCTGTTTGTGGTGCATTTGAATTCGGAACATGTGTAAGTACTTTGAAATTTCAATTTTTTTTTTTTGAATGTTGTTCATCTGTTTGATGGATTGTTTAGTTTAAGTTTGTTGGTTTTGGCAGGTGGGATATTCAGCACCTACACAAGCTGCTATCAGGGAAGATCTTGGTTTATCTTTAGCTGAGGTTTAGCCCTTATGAATATTTTTCTTTGATTTAATGCTTCAATTTCATCTTAAAAATGAAAAAAATCCCACTGATTTGTGCTAAAAAAATTTCAGTTTGCAATGTTTGGTTCAATCTTAACCATTGGTGCAATGTTTGGTGCGGTCACAAGTGGTCGAATTGCAGATACAATTGGTCGAAAAGGGGTAAGTTAAATCATCCATAATTGGCTTATTAATCAAATTGATTTGTATAACTTCACTGAATCTTTTAATGGATTGATTCAGGCAATGAGACTTTCAGCTGTTATCTGCAGTGCTGGATGGCTTGTTGTTTATTTCTCTAAGGTTTGAACTTTTAAGATTTATGGAATTTCTCTAAGATTCTGATAAAAAAAATCAGAAAATGTTGACTTGGGTATTTGGAATGGCTCCTGTTTGTTGCAGTGTGATGTGTCATTGGATCTTGGAAGGTTTGCAACTGGCTATGGCATTGGAATTTTCTCTTATGTGGTATATATATATTTTTTTTTGTTCTCTCAAAACTGTGTATCTTTTAATAGAAACTGATGAGAAAATAATTTCAATTATATTTTCCCACTAAACAAACAGGTCCCTATCTTCATAGCTGAAATAGCACCAAAGAATCTCAGAGGAGGTCTCACAACATTAAATCAGGTGAATCACAAATAGATATATACCTGAATCCATATTCAAAGGATTTTTCAACTCACAGACCCTGTCTTGTTCTTTGTAGCTCCTGATTGTGATTGGTCAATCAACAGCATTCTTAATAGGAACAGTCATACATTGGAGGGCACTGGCTCTGACAGGTAACCTTAATTATCCTTCAGGATTTTTTTCTTATTAAAACTCAATCAAAGAAATTAATTATAATTAAAAGCTGATGTTGGTTTTGATTTTGAAGGACTTTTGCCATGCATTGTCCTGTTTGTTGGCCTTTGTTTCATCCCTGAATCTCCCAGATGGCTGGTAATCACATTCATAGATATTACTTCATATAATTAACCATATCAATTGTGTATATATATCAATTTGGTTTTTGGTTTTGTTGATATTTGTTTGGTGTTACAGGCAAAGGTTGGCGACCAGAAAGAATTTCATGCAGCTCTAAAGAAACTTCGTGGTAAAGATGCTGATATTACCGAAGAAGCAGAAGAAATTCAAGTATTCACTCCTGAAAAACACATCACCCATATGAATTATATATATACACATATATAAAGCTAATTAAGCTGATGATTTGGTGTCTTAACAGGAATATATTGAAGCTCTTCAACGTCTTCCCAAAACATCAATATGGGACTTGTTTCACAAACAATATATTAATTCAGTTATCGTAAGTTAACACCCTTTTTTTTCAATTTCCGACGAATCCGAGATTATTGTTTAAATGATTTCCAATTGTATCCTTCTGTTATATGATCTTCAGATTGGAGTTGCATTAATGGCGTTCCAACAGTTTGGAGGAATCAATGGAGTAAGCTTTTATGCAAGTGAAACTTTTGCGTTAGCTGGTAAATAATCTAGTCTAATTTTTTTTCAAGATTTTCCAACAGTATATGTTTCGATTCGGGTATTTTCATGTGTTGGGAAAGTCTTCGAGAAACAAATCTCTATACTCTGTGTCGAATATGATTAATAAAAAGTTCATAAGACAATTTCAGGGCTTTCCTCAGCAAAAGCTGGAACCGTTGCATATGCTTGCGTTCAGGTAATTCATTTCCTTCTGATAAAAGATTCAACATATACACAGCTCAGTAATGTGAAAAGCAAAATCTTTAGGTCCCTATAACTTTTCTGGGAGCAATGCTAATGGACAAATCAGGAAGAAGACTACTCATAATGGTAAAATCAATCCCCAGAAAATTTTCTTTTTCCAATTTACCTCCTGAAATTTTCATGGAAAATTGTGGGATGAGAAAATTGGATTTATTTTTTCAGGTTTCTTCCGCTGGCACATTTCTTGGCTGTTTTCTAGCTGGTACTTCATTTTATTTCAAGGTAATTCATAATATTTGTCCATCAATGGAATAATTTTAGGGTATTAGTCCAGTTTCATGATTTTTATCTATAGTTCTTTTTGTTTTGGTTCAGGAACATGATCTTTTGCCCGAATGGAGACCAATATTAGCGGTTGCTGGTGTCCTGGTTAGTAAATAATAGAAATAAAACTATATACGGTTTCCTTCTTATTCAATATTATATATAGATATATATATTTAATTCTTTCTTCCACTGAAATCAGATTTATGTTGGATCTTTCTCAATCGGAATGGGAGCAGCTCCTTGGGTGATAATGTCTGAGGTGAGGATTAATGCCGTTCTTTGAATATAAAAATTAATAAAGTAAACTCGAAATGACCCAAATTCAAAACGAATTTAATATATTTCCCGAGACAGATTTTCCCAATAAATGTAAAGGGAGCAGCAGGCAGCTTGGTGGTGCTAGTGAACTGGTTAGGTGCTTGGGCAGTTTCATACACTTTCAACTTCCTCATGGCCTGGAGTTCCTATGGTAAATCAATCTACATACCCCTTTCAACTTGGGGAAAAATTAAATCGAAAACCAATTACTTATATCTGATACTTAAACGAATTTAAATGATATTTTTTCAGGCACATTTTATATCTACTCCGGAGTCTCTATACTAACAATCCTATTCGTACTGAAGTATGTCCCAGAAACTAAAGGGAAAACATTGGAACAAATCCAGGCATGCATCAATTCACATAGATAGATGACACAACCTATCATCATGGGCATTACTTCTTCAAAACATGCCACCAAGTACTCGGGGAAGATGTTGGATCTTTAGTTCCATGCTCACAATTTCCCCTAATGTTTCACCTTGAACCTCGAATTTCGAAGTCAGAATCTTGATCTTGAATTCAAACTCTGAATCCTGAACGTTAAACCTTAAATCTCAAAAAATATATATGTGTCGTTTCATGTCAGGTTAATTAGATCCCACTTTACTTATCTTAATTTATGTATTCATTTGTTGAATTCCATTTTGAGCAGTAATATAAACTGAATTTTTTATTCAATTTCAGGGTTCTTTTTAGAAATTTATTTACGATTTTTTAAAATATTAGATAGTAAAATATACCAAATAATTATAATATGCACAATTCGAATCCAAGTTACAATTGGGGCAATGAACCTTCTTAATAATCACACATGAAATTCTATTTTTACTCAACTGTAATTTAATGGGATAATAAGAAAAAAAAATCAAATAGATGAGCGTATTCAAATTATCTAATAATTTATTCATATTTAAATTATTTTAAGTTTAAAATAGATAAAATAAAATTTGGTTATCAATTAATTTTATTACTCAAAAACTAAAACCATTTTAAATATTTTTAATTATCAAATTCTGTTGCTAAAACTTTGTAGTACTGAAAATGAAAATAAATAATTTGGAACTTTTAGTTAATAACACATTTACATACGAAGGAGTCCACTCTGATATTGAGAATTAATTATCCTTTTAACAAAGCGGCCGAGTTTTCAAACGGTCCCCAAACGCAACATCAAGCCCGTGTTCTCACAACACATGATCATTATCTAGCACGTGTCCTTCATCTCAACAGAATATAGGCAAAGCGACTATAAAACAAGAATCAATCGATCAAATCTCTTTCAGGACCGGCTCTCACATCAGGCGAACTGAATAGGAGGTTTGACACGAATTTTTCTTTTTTGTCTCTTCAATTTTTCTTTCTATTTTTTATTTTTTATTGGTTGATGAGAAAATGGAGTAAATATTGAGGAACCCAAAAGATTTCACTGTTTTATTTGGATAATTCTTTTTTGTTTTATCTTACAGTTTTTAGTGTGTCATTTGATTGGACTGATTCAATTCACTTAGTTTTCTATATTTGATCCAAAAAAAAAAAAAGAGAGAAAACTTTGTGTTTATTTCCTCTTGTGTGTATGGGATCTGAATTGTTGTTACTATGATTGTAAATGGTGATGATTTCAAAGTTTGACTCGTATCACCTTCTCTTGTTTTTCTCAACAATTGGACAAATGATTCTCTTCACTTGAATTGGAGCTTTCTCCAAAGGTGACTTATTAGTGTTAATTTCACCTGAGAAATACTTTGAATATCTAAAACTGCATTTTGATTAGCCCTATGTGACTTTAAATTCTGATAATTTAAATGTTAATGGAGCAAATTACATCTAGATTTTAATTGTTTGAGTTGTTGACTGTTTGCAGGGTTTGACAAAGGACAGAACTGAGTTGCATATTTTACAGTGATATGAAAGGATTTGATTTTGCTGTTTTAGGTGGAAATTATATATGTGGTGAAATCTAGGTATTTTGTTACATAATGAGTAGGTTTCGGAAGAATGTTGATGCTTGTAATGATGGGAATGCCCCTAATGGATATTGTGCAAATCAAGATTATAGTGAGGATTCTGATTATCTTGTTCATGATATTGCTCAACACACAAACCTTAGGTCAAGACCCCATGAACTTCTCTCCCGAGGTGTTCTGGGAAAGTGGAAGCTACCTGTTTCTCCAGTCAAAATGTTGGCCGGGCGAGAGGGAAATTATACAGGTAGAGGGAGATTTTCATCAGCTGATGGTTGCCATGTTTTAAGTCAGTATTTGCCTGTCAATGGTCCCAGGCGGGTGGACCGGCTTCAAAGTCGAGCATATGTGTCACAGTTTTCAGCTGATGGTTCTCTTTTTGTTGCTGGATTCCAGGTATTGTTTCATTCCTTGGGCTATAGGTGAAACACAGAAATACTGATCACTTGTGTATTTGTTGGCTCACTGATTGTATAGCTTTACTTAGCTGAAGTTTTTATGATCTTATTCTTTGTTCTTTGACTGATTTCACACTTTTTGATGCGGCAGAAAAGTCACATTAGGATATATGATGTGGACAAGGGCTGGAAAGTTCAGAAGAACATCCTGGCAAAAAGCTTGAGATGGACAATTACTGATACCTCTCTTTCACCGGATCAACGTTTTCTTGTAAGTGTGTTATTGCCTGTTAGCTTAATCTTTCTAGTTACTGGCATTCTTTGGTTATATTGTCCCGCTCCCTCTTTCTTTTATTTCATCCCATTTAACTTAATTGCTTATATTGCAGGTGTATTCTAGTTTATCCCCTGTTGTTTACATTGTGAATGTCAGATCTGCTGCCTCAGAGTCGATTGCAAATATTACGGTATCTTCTACAAGTGTTACTAATTTAAAGAATCTATATGTTATTAGCATATCGACTAGTTTAAGTGTTATTGAAAACATACATGTCCACTTTTGCCAAATAAAATAAACACTGCTTTGTCAGCTTAGACATCACCAAATGTTCCTGACATTAACAACTTGAAAGTACCATTCAGCTTCCAGAAATAGATTATGCAATTATTACACTAGATGGTCTGAGAGACAGACTTATTTAATCTGCTTCAGTTTCAAGAGCACCTTAAGGAGTAAAAAGAATATGGGGTTGAGAGGTAAAGTAGGGTGAATTGCTGCGACAGAATCAATTGATTCTTTACCCCTTTTTTTCCCTAAAGGGCTAGTTGGAATTCATATTATCCATATTGAGTTATTTCCCTTGACTCTAGTTTAATACTATAGTTCTCTTATGCAGGAAATCCATGATGGGTTGGATTTTTCAGTTGATGATTACGATGATGATGATTATGATGCACTTGGAATCTTCTCTGTGAAATTTTCCACTGATGGAAAAGAGCTTGTTGCTGCAAGTAGAGATAAGTCTATATATGTTTATGATCTCGAGTCAAAAAGGCCTAGCCTCCGAATCCCGGCTCACAAGGTATCACAATTACTTGTCATTTCTTGCATTATTTAGTTTTCAAGGGCCGGACATTCCAACTTCCACTGATTTTAGCTTGGAGATGTTTAGAGATACTAAGTCCTGTTCCCATTTCCTCTTGCAGTCTGATGTTAACACTGTGTGTTTTGCTGATGAAACTGGGCATCTCCTATTTTCTGGCAGCGATGATCACCTCTGTAAGGTGAATTTTCTAGTATGCCATTGCAGATGAATGTTTCCTTAACTCCCAACCTTTTTTTATTATCTTAGATATGCTGTGATTAGTATCAGTCAAAATCAATGTGTGCTAATCATCTTGTAAGATAAAGACACTCCGTATTTATTGGCTTGAACAGGTGTGGGACAGGCGTTGCTTTGGCACTATAGGAAAAGCAGCTGGAGTCTTGATAGGGCATCTAGAAGGGATTACATTCATTGATAGCCGTGGAGATGGCCGTTATTTCATTTCGAACGGCAAAGATCAGACCACAAAACTCTGGGATATACGAAAGATGTCTTCCAATACCCCATAGTAAATTTAGATCAACTCCCTTTGCCACATAATGCAATTCTTGGCGTTACTTCTTGAAGTTCAATATTTTCCTCTTTGTCTTTATGATATATGGGTTATATCTGTGATGTTAATAAACCTTTTACTTAGAAGTTTGCTTAAACTTATAATAGTTAAGGCTCGCCTTTCTTGTCCATGCCTCCTGTGTATCTTACCATTAATATTAATTTCTTTGAACAGCACTCGAAGGCCAAGAGATACTGACTTTGACTACAGATGGATGGATTACCCAACTCATGCAAGAGCCTTGAAACATCCCCACGATCAGTCATTAGCAACATACAGAGGCCACAATGTGTTGCGTACTTTGATTCGTTGTTACTTCTCTCCATCATATAGGTAATCTCTTGTACGTTTGCCATGGTTTAAGTGTGCACTTGTGCTCCATTAGTAATGCTTGTCTATGTTTCGAAAACATGGGCAATGCTTGTACCTTCTCTGAAATCTTAGCTGGAATCTAGCTAACTGAAAGCTTTTCCTTAGGCCACATGATTTGATCTCTTTTCTGTCATCATTTTTGGGATTTAGGGTAAATGGGTAATCTCACGAACCCCTAACTACAGATAATGGCTTTACTTTAAGTGCCTTGATGCATGTAGTGTAGAAATAAGTTAGCCTAACTTATATTTGGCCTAGGAGAGGCCTTACACGACTAGTTTGCGCCGATTCCAGATAACTGGAAACCAAAATGGCATCATATTTGCTGGCCTAATTAGGTAGTCATTTGATCTCCCCTTTTACCCCTTATCAAGTTTTTGCAAATTCTGCTAGCTTTTATCAACACAACTAGTTCGTCATTCAACTCGGGGCTGGCTGAACTAGGCAGTCTAGTCATTAACTAGATGGTTCATGGCTTACATTTACCCTCAAGATTGTCCATTCGATTGGCCAGCATTACAATATTTTCTAACTTTGCAAACCATATTTTGCAGCACTGGTCAAAAGTACATTTACACTGGCTCTAGTGATGGTTCACTTTATATATATGATCTGGTAAGTGTTCAATTTTACAGTTTTCTTTTCCGTACCGCTTTATGTAAGATGCTCCTTTTTCCTCTTCTCCCAATTTCCGTCTCCCCTTAAAAAAGATTTTGATAAGTTACGGATGATTTCTGATGCCGGAACATAAACCTGACATTTATACTTTATACAAATGAAATAACTGTTAGTCTAGGTTTAGATCATCCTCGTCCAAACATTTATAACATGTCCCTGGGCATGCTATTCTTTGTAGGTGACGGGTGCCCAAGTTGCAAGTTGTCATGGTCACGAAAAACCGGTTAGGGATTGTAGTTGGCACCCATTATATCCAATGATCATCACCTCCTCCTGGGATGGTGTGATTGCGAGATGGGAATTCCCGGGCAGCGAGGAAGAACCCTCAGGCAGGAGGCAGAGAAAGAAGCCCTAGCTTTTGAAGCTTGAGATTGTTTGACATACTTTGGGAGTTATTTGTATGGATGAAATCATAGTGGTTTTGCATGTTTTGCTCAGCACTTCTAAAAAAACAAACGCCACTTCTATACATGGATTTAAATATTAAGTTGTAGTGGGCAGAAGAATATAATGAATGGTATCATGCTATCATATTACAACAATACTACCATTTGCAAATAGCTTAAGCGTAGGTGGTACTGGTGGGGGATTCATTTTTATCGATATCGGACATATTTTGATGTATTATTTTATTTATATATATATATATATATATAGTGCCTAGTTTTTAGATTTTTGATAAATTGTATACACATGTAAATATTTTTCATATATACAGTTCAATTTTTAGTTTCTTAATGAGTTTAATATTATTTTGGTAAAAGAAATACTACATATACATTTAAATGCATCTCAATTACATCTATATAAATATAAGTTTTAAAATTATTAATTAGGTTTAATAATTTATTTAATAATACTATTAATTTTTTTAAACATTAATCTCATTATAAGTTTTTATCATATCTATTTTTTTTATATATATATAATGCTTAGAATTACTCATAATTTCTCTCAACTTTTAAATAGGAAAATAATGTATTTTAATATATTTGAATTTACGTCCTCTTACACTATTTAAATGTAGTTAGAAAAATTAAAACATTAAAATAAAAAATTTTAAAGTTGGTTTAAAATATAAAAGATAAATAATAATATTAACTTTTAAATAATTAATATAAATTATTTATTTAAAAGATTTCAAAATTTATATTTCAAATATCATAATGTTAGCAATGAGTTAGCACAATCTATTTTATCGTGTTTATATTATAATTTAAGTTGAATATTAATTAAACCAAAATAATAATAACTTGACATGGTGGTAGTAATAATAACACATAAAAATATGGATACTTTACATTTGAGTAAATTGTATTTTTTTTATAATTTAACCTTTATATTTCATATGTGAATTTGGGTTTATATATTAGATATATTTCATATATTATAATATTAATTACTTAATTAATTGCTTTTAATTATTTTTATTATAATTTAATTTTATATTTCTCATATATCATAATATTAATGAATTTAAGTATAATTTAAATATATATTTTTTACTTTACAACATCATGTCTAAAATAAACATTTTATCTGCACATAAACACTTTTTGACAATAATGATTAGTTGATTTTCAAAAGTACTTTTTCAAAGTATTTTTCAACCTTAATGGTAAATTGACCCTAAATTCACATATATACTATTTTTTAAACTATTAATGATTCGGTGTTAGAGTCAATGGAACATTGACTCATTTAAGAAATAACTAAAGTTCATTCTTAAAACAAAAAATATAATTGTCATTTTATAGTTTTTATATAAAAAAAAAAAGCATAATGACATATTTGGCCTTCCAATTTTACAAAAAAAAATATTATTTTAACCTTTCATTTAGTTTCATTTTTTTTAGTCTTTAAACTTACGATTTTTTTCAAATTACCCCAAAATGAATGGATACATTAATGCTTTTTAACTTTGCTAACTTTACATACATATATGTTAATAACATGTCAACATTTAATTAGTTTTTAAATTTTAAAAAATTCAAGAAATATGTTTTTAGAAATTAAAAATTATAAAATATTTTTTTAATTTTAAAAAATTAATTAAATGTTTATGTGTCATCTACATGACAATCCACGTGTATGCCACATCAACAAAGTTAATAAACGTTAACTTTTCCATCCATTTTTAGATGATTTGACAAAAAAAAAAAGCAAATTCAAGGGCTAAAAAAATCGAAAAATTAAATGAAAACCTAAAATGACTTTTTTATAAGGTTGGAGGGTCAAAAAAGTCATTATACTTATATAAAATCTATTAAACTAAAATAAATCTAGAAAAATACCTAAATGTATCGTGATTTCTAAAGTTTCAACTTTATCTTTTCAACTATATTCTCATTTGATTACTTGAAGAAAAACTAAAGTCTCAATTTGTTTTTATTTAAAATTTTTATAAATATATTTTCTACATAGTTTCTTTTACCTGCATTGTGGGTATGTCATAATCTAATTATAATAAAATTCTTGATTGAATTTGGTATTACGAGTTAAATAGACACCAATTTAGTAGAAAAATAACTACAAAACTAAAGATTTTTACAAAGTTTTATTATTATGAGAATATTTTAATCTTTATATATTTTTGTATAACTTAAAACATCATGCTTTTTAAATTTCAACATTACCATTTCAACCAAATTTTCATTTGATTTTTATTTAAATTTTTAATAAGTATATTTTTACATATTTTATTCATCAACATCGTGAGTGTACTATAATATTATATTATATTATATTATATAAAAATATTTTTTATAAGATATAAAAATTTGATTAATTAGAATCCAACGAATGATTTTAGTAGAAAAAAAGATAAAACTCATTCTGGGAGACCCGGATTCAAGCATTTATGTGTGCAAAATGTGTGTGCGTTGTTAAAGAGTTAAGAAAGTATGAACAAATATTACCATGTAATCACAGTAATATAGTCAAAAAGATTTGATTAATTAAATTAATGGTGAAATTTCGTTACTATTTATTTTATGTAAGAATAGACTTAAATGCTAAAAAAACCCTTGTAAAATAATTAAAAATCAAATAAACCCCAAAGCGAAAACTATAACTAATTGAGATATTAATAAAAAATAGCAATCAATGAAGCCCATGAAATATAATTTTTCATCGAAGCCAAATATTAAGTGATGATGTGGTGGCTTACGTGAGAAAATATTGACGTGAAAGATTTAATTTATTTTTAAATAATTTTATGAGGGTTTAGTTGATTTTTTTTTAAATATATAAAAGATATAAAAATTATTAAAATGATAAAATTTATTAAACATTTATACAATTTATAAAACGAATAGTAATGTTTTATATTATTTAACATTTTTTAATAATTTACATAAAATTTTCCTATAATTTTCTTAAATTTTTATAACATTTAAGAATTTTTTAGGGATAAATATCAAATTTATACATAAATTTTGTTTCAATGTGCAATTCGATACATGAACTTTGATTCGGTACAATTATACACATGAAACTTAAATTGTGATTCATATGTATAAATGAAACTTTGATTTTGATTAAGTTGTACACATTTAAAGGCAAACATTTATTTTCATATTGGATTAATATAATAGTTTGTGCATGCAATATATCAATGTACAATGATGCTATTTTGATAATGTTGTTAGTGATTTCTGAAAAATAAATTAAATCAAAATTCCGTGTATAAAATCTCACAAAATCAAAGTTTATGTATGACATTTCACATTAAATCAAAATTCATATATAATTTTGATGTTTATCCTAATTTTGTAATAAAAAATTATTACTCTTTGTTTTCCCTCACACACTATTTGCATTATACTTCGATCCATCCTTATTAATTCCTCTCGCATCTCATTACTTATCACTCATCTTAAACCATCAAACACTAAATTCTTTATCACTCAAACTCCTCACACGACATCGCATACAAGTTCAATCATTATTACACTTAAAGCTCTCCTGTTTCAAGCTCGAGTAGATGTAAACATTTATTATCAAAACTTCAAAATAAAAAAATATAATTTTTTTTATAATAATTTTAACTTTTTAAATATTTTTTATATTTTATATAACTTTTATAGTTTTTTTTTTTAATTTTTAATATATTTTATTTAATTTCTAACAAATTTCTATAATATTTTTATAACATATAAATAATATTTAATAATATTTATATTTTTTTATAGTATCTTCATACTTTTTTCAAATATTTAATAATATTTTATAAAATAAACTATACAACTATATATAAAAAGAATGCACTAAAAAGGCGTTCTACTATGTACTTCAAGTTTGACCTAATTTGATACCTCGACTTTTATAATAGCATTAATTAGTTTAAATACTTTGTTTTAATTAAAATGATTATGTGATTTTTTAAAAATTGTTAGTCACTTAGTCCCGTTAAAATTCTATATTAAATTCAAGTTCGTTACAATGTTAATTTTTTGTTACATAGATATCATGCTTATTTTATTTTTTTCAAAATACCACACCGACACAAAAGAATTTTAACAATATTAACAAATAGACCTAAATTTTTAAATTCGAAAAGTAGAGGACTAAATTCCTAAAAATAGAAGTATGGAGAATTAATTCCAAACATACAAAAGATACAAAAACTTTGAGCAAATTGTAACCTTTAAAATTTTACATTATAACTAATATTTATTTTTTTATATATTGGTGTGATTATATGGTAATATCTATTTATACTTTCTTAACCCTTTGACAAAGCACACACACCTTGCACACATAAGCGCTCGAACTTGGGACCCCTTAAGATAAACAACATTCTCTTTTCCACAGGAGCCACTTGTTGGGTTCATAATATTTATTATTTGAATTATTGAATATAATTAAGAAAATATTAACTTATAAATTGAAATATTATAATAGAAAATTTTCAAATAATACTTAAATTATTTTTTTAAATAGAATACTTATAACATATTCAACATACAATTTAGTTTTACTTTTTGTAATTAATTAACTCTAATATCAATTAAGTGGTAATTAAGATTCTTAGAGTTAATTATATTATCTATACTTAATTTGGTCATAACTTAATTTTGGGCTCATAATATACGAATTCAAAGGGAATTGAAAGAACTAACTAAATTTATTTCACGGATTGACCCCAAAATATCAAGAAGGTGTCCAAAAATGACCTAAAAATTGCCAAGACACCTAGAAAAAATTTGCAATATGTTTTTTTTTTGAATATACTGGTGTGATTACATGATAATATCTATTCATACTTTCTTAACCTTTTGACAAAGCACACACACCTTACACACACAGGCGCTCGAACCCGGGACCCCTAGGATGAGCAACATACCTAGATATAGCCATCTTAATTTTAACCTATAAATAGACATTATTAAGTTAAAATACCTAAATATAGCCATCTTAGTTTTATTTTCTCTGTGAATTTCTAAACTTCTTTTTCTAGTCAAAGGAGTTTCAAAGTTTGATTAGCAAAATTTGTGAGATTTAATTATTCTTCATCTTTTTTTTTATTCTTTAATATTTACATGTCTTGTGATTTAATTACAAGTAATCGAATTTGTTGAATATTGAATTTGTATTCACCGCTTAGAATATTTGTCTTGCCAATTAGAATTATTAAATTCGTAATTGTTAATTTATTCTAATACTAGTGACGAACAACGTAAGTAAGTATGACAAATATATGCATTATTCTAAACACAAAATTTTGAATTTATATTTGAAGATTTTAAATTAATTTTAAAATAGAATAATATTTAATGCATCGTTGATACATAAATATTATGCACTATCTATGAATAATAACATGACACGTCGTTATTAAATTAAATAAAAAATAGAATATTTATAAATAAATACTAATAATTTTATTTAAATATAAGTAAATATTATTCGTAACTATTATAAATAAATACTAATAACAATTGGATTTAGGATAGACTTATTAGTATTTATTTATAAGTTCTCTATTATTTTTTATTTATTTAATGATGAGGTGTAATGTTATTATTTACCGATCCAATGGTCTTAAAAATTTACATAATTATTAAAATATTTAACAAATAAAGAATATAAAATTAGATCCATTTGATATGTAGATTATAGATACTGTTGTTCTTGTATCCATATACACGTCACTTCAACTTTACTGATGTCTCTGGATTTGCAAGGCTGTCTTGACTTTCTCATTCTCAAATAAATCTTCTCAAATCCCCCTCTGCTATTCCATAAACAATCCATCGATGGCTTCCTCAGCATCAAGGATCACTTTCCGCATGGTAATAGCACTGCTTCTCCTCTTGGCCCTCTTCTACGTCGGCCGTCCTCTTTATTGGAAAATCTCCTCCACCATCCACGACATCCGCCACAACAAGCAAACTGTTCAACAAGGTTCTTTCTCTAATTCTTGCATCGGTTTCTGATATCATGTCAAAGAAAACCCTTATTTTTCTCTTATTTCTTACTTTTGAAGATTTTAATCCACGCATTTGATTGCTGTTATTGTTGTTTGGCAGGTATATCACAGATTATGCTAGACGCCCAAAAATCTGTGGGGTGGTTTATTGATGAATCTGATTCTGGAGTGCATGAAACACCCAGCAAGTAGGCTGCTTCAAGGAGATTGTTTTTTTAGGGTTTTAGGATGGGAAAATCCCCCTTTGTTGTGTTACTTGGAATATGCTGGTAATTAATAATTTATTAGGATAGGATGTTGAAACGAATGGTGTAAAAGTGAGACGTTTTGATTTGTATGTTTCTTTTGGAAATTTTAAATAATAAATTATAATAAAAATGTAATTTATCTTTTTAAAATTTATATTTTTATAATTTTTAAAAAATTAAATTAAATTTTTATCATAAAATTAAAGTGTAATTTTACTTTAATTAATTTAAAATCTTTTAAATTTTAAAAGAATTTTCATTTTAGGGGATGTTAGGAAGTTTGTTTCGTGTTTTGACATTAAAGTTTGTAGTAGGGTTTAGGGTTTTTAATTTTGCTATTAATCTTCATATTTTGTATAAATTATGTTGGGATCGATCTAATTAAATAACGAACAAGTAAAAATAACGGTAGAAATTGAGAAATTAAACATACAAATTTAACGAGGAAAAATCTCTCCGAAGAGGATAAAAAACCACGGACAAAGATAATTTTACTATAATGTCAAAAGAATAAATAGTACAAAAGATAGAGATAAAAATTAAACCCTAAAACTCAAAAATAAAAAACCCTCAAAACGTAAATACTAAATTTTCCAAAAGTGATAGTTTTAAACTCTAATGAGTGTATTTCTAAGATTGTAAAAGAGCTTATTTATAGATTAAATTCCTAGCTCAAATAATAATAAAATAATCTAGACTAATAAGAGTTTGACTCAAAGGAATAAACAGAGTTTAATTGAAACAAATAAATAGAGTTTAATTGAAACAAATAAACAATATTTAACTAAAAGATTATTTCTCAAATTTGACTTGAAATAAGAATCATAATTCAACAAATCTCCACCTTGACTCGTATTTCCACAATGTCATTTTTGCCAAAGCTCACCGCAAGGCCTATTTTGAACTATGTAGAGAATTAAGTGAGTCGAATCTGCTTAGAAACTGGAAGACTTCTAGCCTTCAATTTGTGCACTACCAAATCAAAATTAACTTGGGTTTGATTTTCACAAACACAGTGTCCTAACTTTTCAAAACTTGCATCCAAAAGAGAACCTCTCTTCAATGAAACAATCATACCTTTTTTCCTCTTATGACCATGTTGACTTCGCTCCAAACGAGTTGACTTCAACTCCGTAACAGATGAGGGACGTTCGATTTCATCGATCACTGTAGATCCTTTCAGAATATAAAGACTACCGGTCTTTTTATCTTTTAACAAAACGAGAGCTCCACGAGATACCTTAATGCCACTCGACTTGATGTTGATTTAGCAACCTTTTGAGTTCAAAATACTTAAGAAGATGAGATTCTTTCGTAAATCAGGTACATACCTGATATCTGATAGTGTCCTAATCGTACCATCGTGCATCCTAATTTTAATAGTACCAATACTGATTACCTTACTTGATAAATCTTTCCCATGTGCCCAACTTCACCTTCAACTGAACTGTATGTAGAGAAACATTCTCTGTTGGGACACATGTGGAAAAAACATCCTGAATCTAGGATCCACTCGGACGTAAGCTCGGAGCTTTCGCTCATTGACACTAACAAGAAATCATCACCACTTTCATCGGCCAAATTAGCACCAACTAAATCTTCCTCGTTACTCTCAACAGCCTTTTTATTTCTCAATTTATAAAAATCTGTTTTGACGTGACCTAACTTCTTACAATAACGATACTTTTTGTTACATTTTTCTTTGATGCTACTAAAATGGAAGCTTGCTTATCTGTCTTGCTATCTGAACCAAACTCATTGTCGAGTTTATCTTTACTCAACAAATGACACTTCACATCTTCGAACGAAAGTTTGTCTCTTTCATAAATTAGGGTCTCCTTAAAAGACTTGTATGAAGAGGGTAAAGAACACAATAATAACATAGCTTTATCTCAATCTTCAATCTGAACCTCAACGTTACTTAAATAATTTAAAATGGTAATAAATTGACTGATGTGAAATCTGAGAAGCTCACATTCGTTCATGCGAAACGTAAATAGACATTATTTCAGCATTAAACGGTTAGCCAAAAACTTAGTCGCATAAAAAGTTTCTAGCCTTTTCCATAAGGCGGATGAGATATTCTCCATCAATATCTCCTGCAACACCCTATTTGCGAGGCACAACTAAATTGCAAAACAAGGCCCTTTCATCAAGCTCTTCCCATTCTGATCGATCTAGATTTTCAAGTTTTTTCTCGATAACGACTTTTTTCAAGCCGATCTAAATTAGAATTGCCATCATCCAAACTTGCCACAAATTAAAATTTGTGACACCATCAAACTTCTCAATGTCGAACCTTGTTGTTGCCATATCTGAACGAGCTGATCTACAAAAATCGAACTAGCTCTAATACCACTTGTTGAAGATCGACCCGATTAAGCAACGAACAAGTAAAAATAGCGGAAGAAATTGAGAAATTGAAGACACAAATTTAACGTAGAAAAACCCCTTCAAAGAAGATAAAAAACCACGGCAAAGATAAGTTTACTATAATGTCAAAAGAATGAAAAGTAAAAAATAAGGAAATAAAAACTAAACCTCAAAAACCACAAAATAAAGAACCCTCAAAACGCAAACACTAAATTCTCCAAAAGTGTTAGGAGTTCTAAACTCTAATGAGTGTATTTCTAAGATTGTAAAGGAGTCTATTTATAGGCTAAATTCTTAGGTCAAATAATAATAAAATAATTTAAACTAATAAGAGTTTGACTCAAACAAATAAATAGAATTTAATTGAAATAAATAAACAAAGTTTAACTGAAAGATTATTTTTCAAATTTGATTTGAAATAAGAATCATAATTCAATAAACTATGAATTTAACATTTAGCCATACACTTTTAATTTGATCAATTTTTATTTTTATATATTTTTTAGCATTGAAATTTTATTTATGATCTAAAAGTTAGCTGTTAAAATATATTATGTTAAATTTTGTTATTAGTATTATACTATATTTAAATTATAGATTTAATTCCTATTATCTAATTTAATATATTTTAGTTTTAATCTAATAACAATTAAATCTAAAATGATGTAGCTGATGGGTACAAAATTTTAATCTTTTAAATCAATATTTATTATTCATTATGTTTAATCATTTTTAATTACTTAAATGATAAAATATTATCTTTAAACTTAGTCATTTAACCTAATTAATAATTTAAAAATTTGTATATAAACATTGAAAAAGTATTATATTTTTTATTTATGTAATTAAGATATATTTACAGTATATTGATATAGTTTTATTAATAAATTAGAATATAAATATATAATTTATTGATAAATTTGAAATGATACATTGCTAAAATAAAAACTAGACACTTATTGATACAATAATGGTAAGCATGCATGATAGATGCTATTGTGTTTTTGGGTATATGTAAACTCCATTATAGTAGTTATTCAATTATGTTTAGGTTTTCGTTTTGGTCATTCAATTAAAAAAATTTATAATTTGATCACCAACATTTTCAAGTTAGTTTTTCTTATCACTCGAGTGATTAACAAAGCATTAATGTGACACTTTTTAATTGGTATAATAATAAATTTAGTTTTCAACATTTATATATTTTTTTTATCAATTTAGTCTTGATTTTATATAAAAATTATTCAAAAATTCAAAATACTTTTTAAAAAAATCTAAATATATATATAAAAAAAAGAATTATAACAAATTTTAAAAATATATAAATAAAACTAAAGTAAACACACATAAATAGTAATACATAGACATTAGAATTGCATTATAAAGAACAAATGGATTGCAAAGGAAAAGAAATTTGGGAGCATAGCAGAAGAGGGTATAGTGATGGGTCCATGGAAAGTTGGCTTGAAAAATAATGTGATTCCCTCTTATTTTTGCTTGAAAAATGAATATTTGTAAATTAAAAGAAAATCACTGTCTTCCAATTTAAAAAAAATAAAATTTTATTAGTGCTGTCTGATATAATGATATCACTGGATTATAGTGTGATAAACCAGACTTGATATGAAACTTTCTTTTTTTAGATTGCCTGTTGTAAAAAATTTCAAGTGCTTTGTGGCACATCAAATATGTTTAGAGATAATTACTTCATAAATGCTTCCTTACTTATTATTTACTTTTTAAGCTACTTTCATTTTAGGGGAATCGCGTGTTATGAGTCAACTGGTGACCTGAAATCAATTGTTTGTGAGAGTGATTAAAATAGAAATACCTTAAATAAAAAATAGTAAGCAAAGAAGAGTTTATGAAATAATAATCCAAGAGTTTATGAAATAATAATCCCCTAAAACATATTTGGTGTCGCTATGTTGTCTGATGTCCTTAAGGGTTGTTCTTTTTTTTTTTTTTTTGCAACGACCAATCTAAAAGGAAAAGTTCCATATAATGTTTCTGAACGTTTTGATTTTTCACACTTTAGTTTGGTGTTGTCACATTATTAGACGGCATCAATAAAATTATTTCTTTATTATGTGAAAATCTCTCATTGGTTGAAGGTTTTTTTTAAATAGATATAGAGATAGGGCCAATATTAGTTAAAGGAAATAAATTAAGTAACTAATTCGATAAAAAAAAAGTTTAGGTATCTAACTTCAAAAAAGGGTATAATTTAAGGGTACCTGAACTTTTTTTTCTGTCCACTGATTTGATACTTGACCCTAACATCGTTTATATTTAACCCTTTCTTTTTTAAAAGGAAAATTAAGTGTGTAATAAATAGATAGAGAATCAACTTGGTGTTGAGATATGAATAAAGAAATCTAAATATTGATGGAGCTATTTAGTCGAATTCTAGCTTTGTTGTTACTGGGGTGTTATACGAGACGAAAAAGGGGAGTGGATTTTTGAATATAACCATCATTCGAGAAAGTGCTTAGTCTTTGACGCTGAACTATGAGGCATTTTAGATAACTTCAAAATAATTCAGAGAAGATGTTATGATAAAATCATACTCCAAACTGATAATTTGGAGAAAGTTAGATCGATCCAAAACAGTGCATCATCGACCATCTCGAATTCTGCTCTAATTAGGAGGATTCAGCATCTTTTATCTCATAAAAACCAGTGGCTTATACGATATATTTTTAGAGAGTACAATCATATTACAGATGCTTTAACCAAAATGACTTTTGAACAAAAGGAAGAAATGCAAATTCTTATCGTCCCGACTAGAGAGATTGAAGAAATCCTTGAAATTGATAGAATTAAAATGTGTTATTTTAGATCATTTCCATCTAACTCATTATTTGTCTTAGTTTCTTTTTTCATAAAAAAATATTAAATGAAAAAAATTATATAATAAATATATTTATTAAAAAATTACGAGGAATTAAATGAATTATTGGTTGAAATTATAAAATTGATAATTTAAAATTTATAGTTATTTTTCAAACTTTATTATGTACAAATTTTATTGATTTATAAAAATATTACCATATGATATATTGGCATTATATTTTCATTTTTATTTTACAAGCAGTTTAAAAAATTGCCACATATATTTTTTTAATATTTATATTTTATTATATTTCTATAGAATAGATGTCGACTGTTAATTTTATTGGTAAAGTTTAAAAACTTCAAATATTCTCTTATAAGAATATAAAAGGATAAATTTTTTTAATTAAATTAATTCGTGATTACTTCTTACAACTAATCAATTAAAAAAAATTAAATAACAGAAATTTTTTTTTTAAAAGATAAAATTAATTAATTAATTTAGATCCTTAAAATTATTATTTTTTTATATTTTAAAATTTTATTTTTCTTATATATTCTTTATTTTTTAAATTTTATAAAAAAATATAAGTTTTGAAATTTTATAAATATTTTAAAATTTTAAAATTTAAATTTTAAAAATTAATTTACTTATTTTTTAAATTAATAAAAAATTTAAAAAATATTTATAATAATTTATTATTCGAATTATCTGAATTAAAGTTTTGTTCGGCTCTAGTAGTCAACGAAATCTCTTCTGACTCACTTCTTTCATGTGTTTCTAGTCGCGCAATCTTGTCTATCCCCGAGGCGATGACCCCCTTTTGGTAGTTTTCTTTTTGTCTCAAATCAAGTTTTAGAAACTGCTAAGAACAACTTAATTGTTTGCTTTGATTCCTGGGTCTGAATCGATGGTGGTGTAGCCTCTGTCTTCAGTTCAATCAAAAGCCATGATGTGGTGGCACACAAAATCTTGGGTTGCTCTACTTTTGATTATTCAAGTTTTAGGAGCAACCTTTTACGGTGTTGAGGCCAAGCCTTTTCGAATTCTTTTGGATACAGATGTCGATACCGATGATTTCTTTGCTCTCTTCTATCTCTTGAAGCTTAATCCATCACAATTTCATTTGGAGGTGACTTCTTTTCTGCTATATGTTGAATTAGGGTGAAAATTTAAGAGATGAAATATGCTTGGGTATGATCTAGCAATTTCGTTGATAATAATTTTAATACGCAGGCAATCACAATCAACGCAAATATATGGTCTGATGCCGGGCATACTGTGAATCATATATATGACATGCTTTACATGATGAACCGTGACGACATAGCTGTCGGAGTTGGCGGCGAAGGTGGGATCCTTGAGGATGGCACCATATTGCCAAATGTTGGTGGATATCTTCCTATAATTGAACAGGTTAAATCTCTGTTGTCAATCCAATCACTAGAGTTACATTTACCAACGCTAGTGCACTATGTTACATGAACTTGGAAATGAGCATCAAATACGAGTTATCTGTTGTTTATGCTTAACTTCTGCTACATTTAGCAGGGGATGACAACAGCTGGGTATTGTAGGTATAGGCAAGCAGTTCCAGTAGGTCGAGGAGGACGATTAGATACGGACACTAACTTTGGCCTTCGAAAAGCCTTTCTTCCACAGGTAATTGTTCAATAAACATCCCAATGGGAGATGAATTGGTGAATTGGCTAACAGTTTTATGGTTTCTTTCATGGAATCAGGGCACCAGGAAATATTCACCTCTTCAACAGCCTACTGCTCAACAAGTGATGATTGAAGCGATATCTGCTGGTCCAATTACGGTCTTCCTTATTGGAGCTCACACCAATTTTGCCCTTTTTCTAATGAATAATCCACAACTTAAGAAGAATGTTGAGCATGTATATGTCATGGGTGGTGGAGTGAGGTCCAAAAGTCCAAACGGCTGTTATCCCAGAAATGCTAGCTCATCTTGCCAACCAGGGCAGTGTGGTTATCCTGGTAATCTGTTCACTGATTACAATAGTAATCCTTATGCTGAGTTCAATATCTTTGGTGATCCTTTTGCTGCTTATCAGGTAACTCAAGGAATGATTCATTAATAACATTAACATTCAATGTCCTTGTTGATTGATTGTGTACAGACTTGTATATCTATGGCTGATATTGCAGGTGTTTCATTCTGGTATTCCAATCACCGTTGTTCCCTTGGATGCCACAAACACCATCCCCGTAACTGAGGAGTTTTTCAGGGCATTTGAGGAGAGCCAGGGAACGTATGAGGCGGAATATTGCTTCCGGTCCTTGAAAACGAAAACGGCTTCCCAATCTTCTAATCAATCCGACACGGTATGTTTTCTGCAAAAGAGTAAGCACATCAAGGATAGGGAAAAGGGTTATGGATGGTGGATTTAAATCCCAAACCTACTAGGTTCCACCTCTTATCGTTGACTCCATAAGCTCCGGATAATGTTTTTGATAGATACTGATATCATTTTTCTGATGGTTACCAACTTTGTAATGCATATGCTGTTCTAACATGGTATTTTTCTACTGTTATTGCCATCATTGTTGTTCCTTCAGTACAACTACTTCATGTGGGACTCCTTCATGGCTGGTGTAGCAGTCTCGATCATGTGTAGTTCAGACCCAAATAATGGGGAGAATGAATTTGCAGAAATGGAATACATGAACATAACTGTCATTACTTCGAATGAGCCTTACGGAATATCCGATGGTTCCAATCCTTTCTTTGACAACCTTGAAATTCCAAAGTTTAAATTGAAGAAACATGGAGTGCATAGTGGTCACGTTCAGACAGGACTTCGGGATCCATTTTGCTTTGTAGAAAATGGAAATGGGATATGCAAGGTTAGAGTTAGACCACAGTGAATTCCGTTCTCATTCCTACGAATTCTTACTATCTGAGGGATTCATTGCATTATAATCATATAGGATGGCTACACAATGGAGGTAACTGGTCTGAATGCAGTTCAGGTTCTTGTTGCTACCAAGGCAAAACCTAATCCAGACATTGGCAGCAAACTTGATAGACAATTTTTCTTAAGTTTTTTGTATGTAAGTTCTTACTATTTTAACTTCGATTTGTCTGATCTTTACAATGATATGTGTAATGATGAATGTCATATGCTTTGATCAAATGCAGGTTCTAAACAGACCCCAACATTCTGGGAGGTTCAATCTTTCGACAGAATTTCCTTATTACAGGGAAGTTCTATACAAACCAGATTTCAAAAACAAGAAGCTTGGGAAGCCTGTTGTGTTCGATATGGATATGAGTGCTGGCGATTTTGTGTCTCTATTTTATCTCCTGAAAGTGCCCGTGGAAGTTCTCAACCTAAAGGTAAATGGTTTCCCTTCTAAATGACACCAGAAAATGCATGCCCAAGTTCTCAAAAAACGGCTGTGAAGGACCTAATATGCTGCGCAAAATCTGAACAGGATGGTTTGATTTGATGTCCCTCATATTTCTATTTATCCAGGCAATTTTAGTAACTCCAACTGGTTGGGCTAATTCTGCAACCATAGATATAATCTATGATTTACTGCACATGATGGGCCGGGATGACATTCCGGTTGGTCTTGGAGATGTATTTGCAATGAACCAGTCTGACAATGTATTCCCTCTTGTTGGAGACTGCAAGTATGCTAAGGCTGTCCCACATGGAAGTGGGGGATTTCTTGATTCAGATACTCTTTACGGACTAGCTCGGGACTTACCACGAAGTCCTCGAAGGTATTCTTCTAACATCCTTCTTGTTCTTATCTGAAGAGCTTGGATCTGAAATATTAAATAGATGGACTTCCACTGCAGATATACAGCAGAAAACTCAGTCAATTTACCAAGACAACCTGTGGCACTGGAAATTTGGACTTCGATATTGAAAACTATGGATCCTGGATCAAAGATTAACATACTGACCAATGGACCTTTGACTGGTTTAGCTAACATTATAACTAAAACAAAAACAGCTTCACTAATTCAGGTACTTGGTTTCAATCTCTTCTTTTTTTTCGTAGTGAACTGAGGAATTAGTCAGTTGTTTCTAGCAGTCATGCTTAACTAATTATATGTATGCATGCATGAATGTATTAAAGTATAGCTGGATGAATGGATGTATGCATGAATATATTTGCGTGTATGCATGGAAGGATATATGGGTGTATGTATGTAATAGGATATATGGTTTCTGTAATGAAATAAACTATTTACTTACAATCATCTAATGCAGGATGTATATATTGTTGGAGGACATATCAGCCAAAGTCGTCATGATAAAGGAAATGTGTTCACTATTTCTTCAAACAAGTATGCTGAATTCAATATGTTTCTGGATCCGTTAGCTGCAAAGACAGTCTTCAAATCGGGATTAAACATCACGCTCATCCCACTTGGAACTCAGCGTAAAGTCAGTCAGTTTCCAGAGATCTTAGAGAGGCTGAAGCTGACAAGGACGACTCCTGAAGCTCAGTTTGTCGAGCGCCTACTGTTCAAGCTTTACACTTTGCAGCAATCACATCACCGATATCACCATATGGTAATGTATTGTAAACTTTCTCCATTGAAGAACCTTTGGGATCTTCTGCAACAACTGAATCTCTTTTTCATTTGCAGGAAACATTCATGGGTGAAATCATTGGTGCGATATTCATGGGTGGAGATCATCACAATCTGAAACCTACCATTGAAGAAATGTCCATCAAAGTGATTGCTGAAGGTGATGAATCAATGGATGGACAGATTTTGATCGACAACAAGCAAGGGAAATCAGTAAAAATATTGAAAAATGTTGACCCTATGGCTTATTACCTTCTATTTGCAGATCAAATGGGTGATCAAAACCAGTCTGCTGAATTAGGAAGCTATGATGAACAGAGAAAAATGTGGAGTACACCACCAAATGAAATGTACTGCGAATCAGCTTTGTCACTGTGAAAACAGATTCAATGTTTCATGTATATGATACTTATAATTGACTTCGATAAACACGAGCAATAATATATAGGATTAGAAATGTAGCAGCAATGGAAGAAAGAGTATAAATTGAGGAGGATAAATTCAATTGTTTCGGCTATCAAATATGATTTCTATATTTTTTTGGATTACTTTTAACATCTAAATTTAATTTATTTGACATTTTTATTATATTTTAATAAACTGTTTGATTTCTCATAATTTCACTAATCTAGTGCTCTTATTTATCCAACCGCAAATCCTCTTAACTTGAATTGTGTTGAGTGTAAGCTTGAACAATACGAATCAAACAAAGAATAAAAAATAAATTTTATTATTTTTAGCAGGGAAAAATGTAATTCATAAAAAAAATAGAATTTATTCTAAGAAATAATACTTGGGTCTCTTAGGTATTGACACATATGCTTTCTGGACTTTTGACTTAACTCCTTTTAATTTAATCTAATCCAATATTTGTTTTCACTTTTCCAAAATAAATGTTATTTATTTAATTAAACTTAATTAAATGAACTAATTATTTCCCAATTAAAAAAATTATTAATTCAATTCTAATTCCATTAAAGTCATGATAATATTACCATAAAAGAATTTGAGAAAATATATTTAATTTTCATATTCAATAAATTCATAATGATTAATTAATTTAATTCAATTTTAAACTTCAATTACTTAATTATAATTAATTAAATAATAATTCAAAAACCTTAAAATAATTCTCCAATAATTTGTATATTTAATGAAAAAACGCATTCATTTGTGAACGCTACCCAATTTTCTAACTTCATCAATTATATTCATTTTTATTTTTTTAGTTATAAACGTAATTCATTTATGATTTCAACGAGTTAACAAAAGGATTGATTGAACATAAATAATTAGGGTTCAAATAATTTAGACTTAAGGGTATAAAAAGCTTTTAAATTTTTTCAAAAAAAGCAATTAAGTCTCTATTTTTTTTGTGTGCACTCACTTAGAGTACTTGAACTTTCATAATGTATCAAAAATACCCTCAAACTTTAAAAAAAAAAAAACAATTAAGCTTCTACTTTTTTCTTGCTCTGAATTGGATACTTGAACTTTCAAAATACATCAAAAAGATCCTCAAACTTTTTCCAAAAAGCAATTAAGCCCCTATTTTTTTTTTTTTTTTTGCACTCAATTGGATACTTGAATCACCTCTAATTTTTTTCAATTAAAGCCACCCCATGTCACAACCACAATGTGACATGTGGAAAAAAATGATAAAAATAAAAATCAATAAAAGTTATAAAAAATATTAAATTCTAATAAAAATATAACATATTTAAAATTTATTAAAAATTAGAAAAAAAAACTACAAAAATAGTAAAAATTATAGTAAATTGTAAAATTTTATAAAAATTGTAAAAAAATATATAAAAAATAGAAAAATATAGAAAAAAATTATAAAATTTTATAAAGTCGTAAGAAAATTATAAAAAATGTAAAGAAATATAAAATTCGTAAAAAATTATAAAAGTTATAGTACTAAAATAAAAATTTTATTATTTTTCTATAACTTTTATTATTTTTATTTTTTATCGTTTTTCGCCACATGTCACACTGTATCGCGACACATGATGGCTTTAATTAAAAAACTGGGGGTCGTTAACTTTAACAATTAAAATGGTCTTTTTGATGCATTTTATAATTTTTTTTATGATTTTTATAAATTTTATAATATTTTATAACTTTTTAGCAATTGTATAATTTTTTTTTTCTAAATTTTAATATTTTTATTAAAATCTAATAATTTTTATAATTTTAATGATTTTTACTTTTAATAATTTTTTTTGCACATGTCACACCATGATAGTAACATGGGATGACTTTATCTGAAAAAATTAGAGGCAGTTAAATTTAATAGTCAACTGTTAAAGTTATTGATCAAAAAGCTTTTTTGATACATTTTACAGTTTAAGTACCTAATTAAGTGCAAAAAAAATCGGAGGCTTAATTTTTTTTTGAAAAAGTTTGAAGGCATTTTTAATGCATTTTGAAAGTTTAAATACTCAATTGAGTGCAAAAAAAAAAAAAAAAAAGCATGGGCTTAATTTTTTTTTTAAGTTCGAGTTTTTTTATGCATTTTTTTAGGTTTAAGTATCCAATTGAGTGCAAAAAAAAAAACAGTGACTTAATTGTTTTAGTTTTTTAAAAGTTGAGAGCATTTTACACCTTTAAGCCAATAATTTATAATTAAGTTTCAACTTTTTACCTATTAACTTTAAACTTATTAAGTCACGAAGTTATTTCATTATGATATTGTGAGTGAGCTCTCCCTAAATTACATACCATTACAAAAGTTACTTAATCATTGCTCATCTAATGATTTTGTCATAAGTGTGTTCCCTTTATAGGATATCCATAGTCTTTTTGAGATAAATTCATTATTCCAATACAATTTTATTTTATCTCATGGTAATCATTACATTTTCTTTCGTGAAAAGTCAATTACTATCAAATAGTAATTAAGTCATTTATCACAAAGAAACACGACTTATGGTCACGTTTGCTTTTCATCTATCATATAATGCCGATGAGAGTATCATTTACACATTAGTTGGACTATGAATTTCACTATTGTGAATGATGTTACATACTGTAAAAGTCATATACCCAATGCATCAACTTTCAATTCATTATCTATTTGAACTCAGACTTTTACTTGTATTAAAGTATACGAGTCATACATACATAGCCCATCATTCACTCAGGATTAAGGTAGGTCACACTATGAACGTCATAAATGAATAAATCCATAAACAAATCTAGAATCTATTCTACTTGAATCAAGTCCGATGTACTGTCAATCCAATTACTGAAATCTATGTCTCTATCTTCTAAAGTCATTTGCTTCGATGCTCATTTTTGGACTTGATAGGCGACATTTGTTTTTCAATCAACTTGCTCATTTTTTATTAGATTAAGGATATCTTTAGATTATCTACTAATATAAGCTATCTTTCCGTATTACGATCCAATCACGTAATATCGTTTAGTATTAGTTAAACGTTAAATAATCAGTGAGTCAATATTTGTTTATTTTTTTCTTTGTGTGTAAAAGTCGTGTGGACCTTATATAAAGAATACTAATGTAAATAATATGCTATTTTATTAATTAATTTGTTCAAAAAATACAAATATGCAAAGTGAATATACCACACTTAAGGCACCAAATCCAGAAAAAAAAAAGAGATAAGCTAACACAGTGGCAAAAAAATCCAAAGAAAGCAATCCTAGAACAAAAAAAAAAAAATCACACCCAGTCCTTCTACCAGTGAGATTGGGAGAGGGATCAACACCATACGATGAGGCTCCAGACCATTTATCCGATTACGATGTGTAAATGTGTGTGATCATGTCTACCCTTAGGGTCTCTCAATTTCACCGCCCAGTTTGATCTGAACCCCAGGGATGATAAACAATAATCCATAAGGACCAGTTAGGGACAAAGTCCAAAACAAAACAAAGCATTAAGCTTTAGGCTAAGCCCAACCCACAACCCTAAACCAAGACCTTGGCCGCAACCATAGAACATTAGGGACCAGTTACTGCACATGATGGGTTGGGATGGCACTCCGGTTGGCCTTGGAGTGGTATTCGCAATGAACCAGTCTGACAATGTATTCCCTCCTGTTGGTGACCGCAAGTATGCTAAGGCTATATATCCCACATGGAAGGGAGGGATTTCTGGTTTCGGATACTCCTTATGGACTAGCTCAGGACTTACCACAAAGTCCTCGAAGGTATTCCTCTAACATCCTTTCCTGTCTGAAGTGCTTAGAACTGAAATATATGGACTGTCACTGAATATATACAGCTGATAACTCAGTCAAATCACTAAGACAACCTCTGGCACTGGAAAGTTGGACTTCAACATTGAAAAGTGTGGATCCTGAATAAAAGATTTACATATTGACAAATGAACCTTTGACTACTTTAGCCAAGATTATAACTAAAACAAAAACAAAGTCGGTCTGTTTCCAGAGATCTTAGAGAAGATGAACCTGGCAAGTATTGCTCCTCAAGTTCAGTTCCTCGAGCGTCTATTGGTCAAGCTTTACGCTTTGCAGCAAACTCATCATTGATATCGCCATATGGTAACGTTTTCTAATCTATTGAATAAAATGAACATTCTCGATTGAAGATTGAATCTCCTTTTCGTTTGCAGGGAACATTCATGGGTGTAGATCATCACAATCTGAAACCTACCATTCGAAGTGATTGCTGAAGGTGTAAAAATATTGGAAAAGGTCGACACCACGACTTATTACAATCTATTTGCAGATCAATTGGGTAATCAAAACCAGTCTGCTGTATTAGGAAGCTATGATGAACAGAGAACAATGTGGAATACACCAAATCAAACGGCTTTATAGTTAAATCCAATATATTGGCAGCCGACAAAGAGAGTCCCAACAGATTTATAGTTTACGTTTTGTGAAAGACGATCTTAAAATGCAATCATATTCAGACAGCATGAACTGTAGCAACATTTGTCTGCCACTTAAATAATCAAATCAAAACCCCACAATTCTCTTGTTGCCAGTTTATATCTTTGAACCGCTAAATGCCAACATGTTGATGTCCTCCAGGACTAACTACAGTTATTTTGTTTCTTTTTTCTATAATTGACTAATAACAGTTAATAATATAAGAAACGACAGTTAAATGTGGAACATGGCAAGAAAAGACGAGCTTTGCTGATGTTTTCCACCAAGGGGAAACTTCAGTAGGAAATGGCATCAAGGGGTAAAAACTGCAGACAACTAAAACAATGATGATGGCCATTACCCTACTTTGGGGGATTATGTGCCAGCAATTCAGCATTTAGCAATATCAACACACCCCCCCCCCCCGGAAGTGTCACAAGCACTGTTAACATCGTTCTATCAATATTCCTACACTACATGCATAGATATTGCCAATAAACACGAGAGCAACGAATAGCATTACAAATCTAGAAGCAATTCCAGTGTTCACAAACTGGAACAAGAGTTCACATTCATTGAAGAAACGGTATTAATTGAAGAGGAAATTTATCAACAGAATGGTTCCTTTTAGAAGTTATGGGGAGTGAAACTAGTATGAAATCTCTTCTTTCATGAACATCAAACAACCACAAACTCACTGTTAAGATTAAATAAAAAAGAGAAACCTTAAACACCATATGTTCTATTGTATAAACCACCCCCAAAATCATGCTTTCCCCCCTTAATGTTTATGGTCTTAAAAAACCCAGTTCAATCATCGGAATCGACCCACCAGCCGCCACGATTTGCTGCTCTAACTGCAGTAATCGAAAAAAAAAAGCATAAGAAAAACCGGTTTTATAACTTAAGTACAACTATGTCCTTTAAGCAAAAAACTAGTGTACTAACCCTGAGCATAGTTTCAAGCTTGTTCTTCACAAGGAAATACTCTTGCTTCACTTGTTGAAGACATCTCAGCGTCCTGCAAAATTTTCAAGAACATCGTATCGAAACCTATAATATATCATTAAACGAAAGATTAGACTGAAGTAAAGCGACTCACGCATCAATGTTCTGCTCCTCGCAGAAGCTACGAAAAGCAATGCAAGCATTTTTAACTCTCTGTGCACCAATGCTGTTGACACACACACAAAGAAGAACCATTGATTGTTTAATCAAACAACTTGAACATTTCAACATTTTGTTCATTTTTGCTGTTTTTTAGCCTTGTTTTTCTAGAATGGTTAGATCTAACAAGTTTAGTCAACTTTTGTAATGAAACTATGGGATCAGATTGTTCTAAGGCCTTGTACCTGGAACTGCTACCCTTCAATTGATGAACATGAGCATCAACTTTTTTGAAATCTACATTTGGCTGATCTCTGTATAAGAAAAAACGACATGTTTAATGAAAGAAAAAAAAATCCATGGCAGAAAACAAAGGAAAAAGGTGAGTTTCTTACAAAGCCATGGTGAGATCATTAAGAAGCTTCTCTGAATCATCAAAGAAAAGAGACACAACTTCAACAACAAAATCTGGGTTGCTCTCATCTTGAAGCTGTTGAAGCTGCAAAAACTGGGCATCCAAGAAACCCTTCTCCCAACAAAAAACTACAAAAGTAAGCAAAAACCAAACATACCAAAACAAGAAGAACAAAACAAGGACAAAAGAAAAACGAGATTTTTGTTAACAGATTTGTACATTTAAAGTTGATATTTTTAATGGGATTTTACCTCCATAAACAAGGATTTTGTGTAGTCCACCAATCTTCTCTGCATCTGACCCACTTCCATTCTCCCTCTATCTCTCTCTGCACATACAAAGAACTTTTCCCACTAATCAAAGCTAATGACCCAACAAAAGGTCAAACCCCCAAAGCCTGTGGCTTAAATTGAGAACTTTAGGGATGAAATGAAATGCAATTATAGCACAAAAAAGGCCCAAGAAAGGGCATAAATGCTTTTTTGCAAACCTTTGAAAAGGATTTGATGTGAATTTAATGTTATTCCAAAATATTATTCCCTTTGGCCCTTTTTCTTCTTTATAGCTATTTGTCTACTTGTAGCCTATGAGTGTTTCTTAATCTACTGCTACTGTTTTCAGTTTTCTATTACAAAATCATACCCCTCCTTTCTCTCTCTCTCTTTTCTCGTTATTTCCTATATTAATTATTAAAACACGACTGGAAATTTTATGGTTAATTTCCTTTTTTTTTTTTTTTTTATGATGGCTTCAACCATTGGAAGTTTAACACATGGGTTGACGTATACATGACTTCTGAGTTCAGAATATATACTTTTTAGTTTTATTTTTTTATCTGTTTATTAAAAATTAAGTAAAATATTATAGGAATAATTTTCTCTATATTACAATAAATTTTTTTATAAAACTACTATAAATGACTTTTAATTTAAATTAGCATAGAAATTATTATTTGTTTTTTATATTTCTTTATCAAAAAATTAAAAATGAATCAATTGGACAAATTATTATTTATTTTATTTATAAAAAATTATTAAAAATCGATAAAGTGTAAAAGAAAAAATTGAAAAACAAAACCTACTAATATGTGTCATGGTAACACATTTTATCAATTGATAGTGAAAATATTAACGAAATGATGAAAGAATGAATTACTTGAAATAATATTAATAGTTTGATTATTTAGATTATCTTACGAATCGACGGTGCTGTTAAATCAAATACAGGTTTCACTGTTGCAGGAGATGTGATGTGAAAATTGAATGAAGATTAAATACTATGTTTCAATCATTATTTTGAGGATTGTTCAATCTTTGAAGCTAAGTTTTGAGGTATGATGAACGGTTTGATTTTTTTTTAAAAACGAGAGTCTAACATGATCTTGATTCATAGTGACAGTTTAGAGATGGTTAATAATTTTTAGGACAGACAATTGACAAATTCTTCCTCTACTTTGTTGAGAAGAATTAATCCATTTTAATTTTTATCATAATGAATTTTCAAAAAAATTTATCATAATGAACCCATAAATTTGTTAATGAGAAACGTCAGGAATTCATAATTACCTTAAATAAAGGAATTAATTAATTAATTTCCGCAATTAAATTATTGACAGTTATGTTATCCATAATAAGTTTGACTTTTGTAAACTATTTTTCCGAGTTGTAGATCTCTATAAAGATTTAATTAATCATAAAAATAACCCAATTATATATTATTGCATTATAATCACTCAATTTAAAAAAAATTATAAATTGGTCACTGAATTAGTTAAAAGTTAAAAGTTGATTATTGGATAGTTAAGTTGGTAACGGATGCCAAATGTGAGATTGGTAAATTTTCAATTTGGTCACTCAACTATAAGTAAGTTTACAATTTGGTCATTCAATTTAAAAAAATTATAAATTGATCACTAAACAATTAGTAACTTTACAATTTTACACTTTGATCACTCAATATTTGCACCATTTCTCTCTAACCTGATGATCCAAACAATATCAACAATAACTCAAGCTCAGACCTTAGCAACGCCACTATCAACTACAACTAAACTATTCATAGACCCTTACCTTGAACCAACAAATATTATCACAACCACATCCAAAGCAAACAAATATATATATATATATATATATATAAAGAAAGTCTCTTACTTCAACGAGCCCCAGGCATCACTTACAAAAGCAAAAAAACAAAATAAAAACAAAGAAAAGATAATAAAAATATATAATAAAAAAATTTACTCAAACATACCAAATTTAGTCAGGAGTTAGTTGGATTGTTCCAAGTGATGGAAGCTTAATCCAAAAGGTTAAAGAGAAAGTCTCGTTTAGAAGAGGAACATATTGAAGTCAAGCATCCATTCGGCGATAGTGGATGAAGATTAGAGAGATTTTTTGATAGGGCTTTGGGTTTAAATCAATGAAGTTTTTGGCCATTTCAAAAAAACATTAAACCATAAAGTTGAAAGATGGGAAAAAACTCTAGTTTGATGTGTGTTTTTTTTCCCGAAAAATGAGGCTGGACAGTGATGAGATTATTCCCAAAAACTTTTAAATAGTTTCGTGATCAACTTGTAACTATTTTGAAATTGAGCAATTGAAGTGTAAACTTACTGATAGTTGAGTGACTTTAGGTGTAGTTTACCTTATGATGAATGGCGAGTTAACAATCACATTAGATATTTGCTAGCAACTTAATAATTCAGTGACATAACTCCTGAATAGTTTAGTGATCATTGGTAACGTTTTAAAGTTGAATAACCAAAGTGCAAACTTACCAATAGTTAATTGACTTTGGATGTGGTTTACCCTATTAATTAAGGAAAAAAACAATTAATTATTATATCTTTTTACAAAAATTCAGGATGGATGTAATTAACCGTTCGGATCAATTAGACCAAAAATTAATCGGGGTATCGATTCGAAATAAAAGATTGAACCGATTGATCTCAAATTAATTGAGTCGAAAATTGAACCAACTTAATCTATTTTTTTTAATAATTTATTCAATTGACCCAACAAACCAGTGGAACTAATTGAATTGAAAACCAATAATTTTTTCAATTCGACCATCGTTACGATTTTGAAAACCTTATCATCGGGAGGATCCGACAAACCCTTTGGGTCAATCATCCAACCCAAAGCTTAGCACTGTGGGATGTGGCTAGTGGCTTCCTCGATCCCTAAGAGCATCCATCTTATTATTATGATAATGAATGTGCATGAAGATGATTGAAGGGCGGGTCAGAGAATTGGATGGTGGAGCATTGCATGGTCCACAAGCATCGATCTCTCCACTAATTTTAATGTTTGTTTTAAAGATATGGAAGGAATCCTCAAGATTTACTTGCTTCTATACCAACTTGTCTTTCTTTATTTTCCTTTTTCATCAATCAACAAGGGACAGCTGGACCCTAGATGTGCTGCTCCTCTTTCCTCGACCATCACACCATCCTTATCCTTTGTTTTTATTTCATCTCATTAAGTGGAGAGATTATCTTAGTCAACCTTTTCAAAACAACCCATCATCTCATGGATTTAAACATTTGAAAATATATATTTTTTAATTTAATTCATATCCATCCGTTAGTTCAACCTTTTATTCCGAACTGATTTTCATTCTAAAATTAAGGTGTGTTGTTGATCTCATAAAAAGATCAGTTAAACAAATGAAATACTCGTTGAGGCTCGAATCTTAATTCTTATTAAAACGTTAATGAATACTCAATTATAATATTTTATGAATGTGTGCTGTAGAGAAGATGATGGAAGATTAGGTTGAGTAATGTGACGGTGGACATTCCATTACTTGCACATTGGCCTTAAAATCATTTTCAGTGGATTTAATAATTTTGAATACAACAAATCAAAAAATATGTTAAAATATATATAATATGACATCAATGCAGTGGAACCTTGATTCTTTTTAGTTAAAAATAATTTTATTTTATTTTATTTTATTTTTTAAATTATGATTTAATGTTAATCTTCCGAGTACAAAATTTATAATCTCCCCCTTGAGCATGAATATACAAGTATTGATATTTATATAAAACACTAGTCTTTATACAAATGTGAGATGATCCCGTGGTAATTAAAATATTTTTTATTTTTTATTTTAATACAAAAGTATGAATAGATCTTAAATAAAATAATTTGATACGAAACAAAATTATGATTAGGGGTGAGTAAGATTCGAAAGAAAATTTTGAATTTCGAGTTTTACGAATCGAGTTAATCGAATTATTTAAGTCAACTCGAATTTTGAGTTCGAATCGAGTTTGAGTTTTCGAATTCGAGTAACTCGAATGAACTTAATATTAATCTATAATATTTTACATTTTTTTACCTCAAACCCCAAATTATTTTACTCCTCCCCCAAAATTTTTACTCCTCCTCACATTTCCCCCAACACTTTAACTCCCCTCCCATCCCACCACCATCTATCCCAAACTCATTTCCCTCTAATTTTTTTTTTTTTAATATTTTTCCTCCAAAGTTTTACTCCCCCGTCTACTTTCCCTAAAAACCCTCGAAACATTTTATTTTCCCCTAAAACTTTTACTCCTCTCCCATCCCACCCTCAATCTACTCCAAACCCAATCCCCCCTCCCCATTTTTTTTTTAAATATTTTTCCTCCAAAATTTTACCCCTTTATTTACTTTCCCTCAAAATTTTACTCCCCAAATAAAAAATCAAAATAATTCAAAAAATCCCTAAACCTAAATAATAATAATTTTACTTATATCTACTATTCATGTTATTAAATTAAAATTCACATCTTGTACTATTTATATTATTGAATTGTTTAATCATATTAAATATTTATATTAAAATTGATTTGTTAACGATGTCATAAAATATTCGTGTTAAAATTTTATGTTGGTATCAATTTTACATTTAATATATTTTTTAATTTCAAAATACATAGTGACAAGAATTAGAATATAATTGAAGCAAGTAAAGAAGCTAATCATATATAAAAGATTAATAAATAAATTATGAGGTGATGAAAGTTAATAACAACTTTGATTACGATGGGTGATAGTGGTTACAAGGACCCAAAATTTTTTTTAAAAAAATTAACTCTAACAAATATATTCGATTCGAATTTCATCACACTCAACTTGATTTGAGAAAATTTCAAATCGAGTTAGAATGACGAAATAAGATTCGTTAACTCGAATTTTTTTTTATTCTATTCGATTGATCGCTCACCCCTAATTATGAAATTGTATTCAAATTTTGAGATGAAAGAATGCACTGTGTATATCAAGATCGCAATAACTTTTTGTAGGTTGCCCTCAGACTAAATATGAGCAAATCTTATGACAAGATGGAGTGGGACTTCTTGGCTGAGGTGATGCTAAATTTGGATTTTCACATTGATTGGGTGACTTTGATAATGCAGTGGGTTTCAATAGATGTCTCAGTGGCCGTTTCATGCCCACAAAGGGTCCTTTGTCAATTAACCATCTATTTTTTGTCGACGCTAAAGAGAAGGATTTTGTACGGGGTGTTCGAATCAGTAGAGGTCCCTTGGCAATTAACCATCTATTTTTTGCGGACGACAATTTGCTCTCTGGGGATGCTTCAAAAGAGGGTGCAGAAAATTTTTTATCGAATTATTTCAATATACAAAAAAAGCATTTGGGCAGAAGGTTAACTATGACAAATCGTGGCTTTAATTTGGGTCAAATGTTGATGAATGTGATAGAAACATAGTAGGTTCCATGAGTGTCATCTAACCCGAAAAACTACCTAGGTTTACCTATGACGGTTGGTCGAAACAAGAAATGTGCTTTTGCACATTATGTGGATAGGTTTTGTAGCAGAATTGAAAGCTGGAATTTGGGATTTCTATCTATAAGAGGGAAGGAAACTTTAATTAAATTGGTGCTACAGGCTCTTCCAGTTATGCCATGCAGTGTTTTCTTTTTTTCAAAATCATTATGTGCCAAGTTAGGAAATGTGCTTAATCATTTTCGGTGGAGGAATGCCAAATCGTTAAAGGGTGTTCATTGGAGCTCTTGGAGGAACCTATGTGCACCAAAGTCCGTTGGGAGCTTAGATTTTCGTGATTTTGCTATGTTCAATTTATCTTTGCCAGCTAAACAGTGCTGGCGTATTTGGACTCAACCAGATTGTCTGTTTGCCAGTGTTTTAAAGTCACACTATTATCCAAAAAGTGAGTTTTTAACTACTGGGTTGGGAACTCACCCTTCACTTACCTAGAGAAACATTCTGTGTGCTAGAGGCTTTAGATAAGCAGTTACGGAGCTAGGAATTTTTTTTTGAAGGGATTGGAATTAAATTGTATATTTTTACTATAGTAAAAATGCAATCTTATTATTTTAACAGCCTACATCTTTATAATTTTTAAAGAGTTGAAGTAATTTTTTATTATTGGGGGGAACAAAATGCAATTTTACTATTACTAATTTAAAATTTTATAAATTATAAATGACCTAGATCGAAAGTTTACCATTTTAGGGAGGGCTGTGGCCCCCTTAGGTCTCTTAGCGGCTTCGCCACTCAAATTGGTGAATTGTAAACGGGGAATCAGTAACATTTTGGATTGACCCTTGGGGATGGAAGAAAACAGATATCAGATTCACTAAGGTGGCTCATTTAATTTTCTCAAAAAAATTATTCTTGGAAAGAAGATGTCATTCAGGAGATTGTAGAAGTGGACCAAGTCGATGCTATATTGTCCATTCCCATAGCCCAGACGAAACCACTCGATCTCAGGATTTGGAGAGACAGTCGAGAGAGGCTACAAATTACTTTTACATGACAATTTAAACATCCAAAGAGCTCCTCCTAATTCGACAGCACCTCTGGTTACAAATTTTTTCATCGGATCTATGGGCTGTACAAATTCCGCAAAAGATAAATATCACACTGTGGTGATCCTTCTGACCTTGTGTCACATAAGTATTGTATCTCACAATCTACAATTCCGTTGCTTATATCGTTTCTTATATGTGAAACTAAACACAATAATCTTTAATTTCATATTTTATTTAACTTCCGAGTTCAAACTCTACAATTTTTGGTGAATTTTCAAAGTGAAACAACTGTCGCTGCCCACAACTGTTTGGTGCTAATATTTACTTTTTCGAGATTCTTTGCATTAATTTTCATTCAGTCACACATAACCATTATACTTTTAATTGCATCTCACTTATCATCAGCATATAGCTTTAAAAATAACTTCTTTTTATTTCAGTTATAAATTTCACCACTTTTACAATTTAATTCTCACTATTTCTCTATAAAATCATTTTGTATCAGAGAAACAACTGATGAACTTGAACCCAAAAATGAACAAAAGTTAAGGGGACCTTCGTTGGGTCGTCCCCCTTCTCCAATCGGTGAAACGCCAATATATGATTGTTGAGGGTCCAAGGCGCTCCAAAAACATCCCGCTCCAGATCCACCAACTGAAAAGAAACATTTTATCCCCTATATCCGAGATCTGAACCCCTCGAATGGGATGTCAAACATTGGCCACATAGTGCTCCTCATCACCGGGAAACGAACAATACTAGTCGTTAGGAAACAACCAACCAAACTATAATCACTCACCACCGATTGAGATCCAGGATCTTTCCTCACCAAAATAACTTCATCCTCCCATCTTCCAAAGATAAGCCCACCCACTCATCTTCCATAATGGAACAACTCAATCGCAAACAGATCTATCTTCTCACTGCGAAACTTGTCGCCGTCGACCTCGAAAAGAAACACAAAGTAAAACTCAAAAAAACCCTAAGCGTAAGCGTGCTAGAGAAGCAGAAAGAGACGTGATAGTAAAGAAGAACAAATAGTCATTAAAAATAAAATTCTAACTATAAACCATTTTTAAAGAGACGTGTGTGTAATATTTTGAAAGAATATATTCTTTATATATATAAAAAAAAAAGTGTTGCAGTTTTAAAATAAAAAAAATGAAGAGATAAACTTTAAATATACAAAAATAGTATAAGTTGGAGTTGGAAGAAAATTAGTATTGACATTGAAGATAAGAGAATTTGTTGGGGGCATCCAATTAGGAGGAGTTAAAGTATGATAGAAGCCGTTGAAAGTTGAGCATCCACTTATAACTTTTTTTTTTTTTTATCAGTAATTTATTCGAGTTTGATTCAGGTTTATATTTTTTAAATTTAGATTTTTTTTGTTCAGATTCTTTCGAATTCGGGTTTGGATCAATTGAGGTGATCTTTGATGGATTTAGATAATTTTGAATTTTATAAGTTATAAATATTTTAATTTTGAATATAATAATTCGTTTTATTTTTATACGATTATAACACAGATTCAAATTTTTTTTATAATTTTCCTTATAAAAAACATAAATTATATATATTTAATAAAGTTATTTATATAAAATAATTGAAATGCTTATCGTATGCTAAATTTATTATTTTATGATATTATATGAATTAGCAAAAATTTCTTTTATTGTTCATTATTATATTATATTGACAATTGAATAATTTTTTTTATCTTTTTTATTTAAATTTATAAACTTAATACTCATATTCTAAATATATTACATGAAGCCCAAACCCGAATAATATATACTCATTATTATCTAAACTCAAAATAAATTAATTATAATCCAAATCTCAAGTCCAAAATAAAAAGAAATTAAATCTAATATCCAAATATAATCAAAAGCTAAACCCCAAATCAAAATCTAATTTAAAAATAATATTTTATTAATATATTAAAATTTTAATAATATTTTATATATTGCTAGTTGTAATTATAAAAATGTATTTTAATATACTAAATTACACATAACTCTTGATGTTATATCTTTTATTATAATCTATAATATAATAATAGTTATATATGTATTAATATTTTTAATAATAGTTATATATTATAATATTATTTTATGTACTAATAATATACTAACTTAGTGTATCAGATTAAGGTCAAGTTAGGTATATGGTTTCGGTAATAGTTATATAATGTATTATTGTATTATCATTTAAGTTTAATTTTATAGATTTTAATAAATATTAATTTTATATAATTACGATACATATTTAATTATAGTATTAATTTTTTTTTATATTAAATTAATATTTTAAAATTTTATTTGACATATAAAAAATATTATTAATTACTTTTTCTATTAATAAAATTTTAATATAAATATGAAATGATTGTAAATAGATCAGCTAATAGACCAAGTCACCTGCCTAGGCTCGAAAGCTTGCTTGATAAAAGGGAGAGTTTAGACAAAAATACGAGGCCCAAAAAATGGATTTGAGTAAAATTTGAGGCCTGTTTTCTATATAAGTAGAGTCTTTGGTAAGATTTTTGTGGCTCGAGCTTGGTTTGAATTAGCTCAAATATATTAAGTTATAAAAAATATTATATTAATTATATGCTAAATAATAATTATATATTTATATTTATATTAAATCACTAACCCAATAACAATTAAATCTATTATCCAAAACCTAAAAAAACCTTACTCAACTAAATAACTCAACCCAAAATATAAATATTATATTTAATACAATAAAATATTTATTATATTTATAATAGTGTTTTTAATATAAATACTATTTAATATGTTAGAAAATTTTTATTTTTTATTTTAGCTTTTTTTTAGTGCATTTAGTGTATTATAGCCTCGTTTAGCAATTAGCTGATAGTTGATTGTTGATTGCAATGGCTAGTTTGACCAACTGATTTGACCAATTGATTTTGGTGAATTACAAGGGAAGAGCAAAGCCCTAACAACAACGCGACTGGCGCGACTCGAACCCAGTCACACCTAAAGCATGAACACTCTTGATCATCAAGTCAAACACACGGGGTTCGATTTGACCAACTGATTTTGTTAATTGTTTATTTAAAAGTTTTTAGTAAAACTTAACTGATAGCTAAAAACTGATATGTGCAAAATGACAAATAATGGCATAACATATTGGATGAAATTATTGAGATAAAACATTATTACCAAGAAGTTAAAACATCCATTATGAAAATTAATTAGTGAATATTTTTAAAAATTTAAATAGGAACTTGTTTATCTTCCAAAACGTTTCATGGCCAGCATCTGAAATAGTTAAAAACTCAATTAGTTAGGCTCAACAATTTATTTCATCTCAGTGCTTCTACAGAACAAGTTCCCAAGTCCCAAACCTACAAAATCATACGGAAGGTCAGTGGGTTCATTTGTATGCTGATGGAGCAATAGGGCGATATAATGGAGATGCTTCAGTAGGCGGTGTTGCTTGTAATCATCAAGGCAATCGGATTGTGGGATTCACTCGTTTAGTGGGGAAATGCTTTCCTTTTGAAGCAGAGTTATGGGGAATACTTGAGGGAGTCTTAATTCTCCTTAACAGAGGGTACCGACAATTTACAATTCAAATAGACAATACTGAGGTTGTCAAGGTCTTGTCTGATTTGCAGATAATTGACAATGGTATTACTATCCTTCAAAGAGTGAAAGAACTTTGTCCATTGCAACCCGTTGAAGGATTCGATTAGTTCACAGAGATGACAATAAGATTGCAGATTATTTGGCAAAGTTAAGCTTGACTTGGAAGCCATCCTTACAACCTTTTTGATACACCTCCTATAGGGGTTTTAAGATTCATCCAACAGGACAGAGCCTGAAGGATTCTAGAATTCTGTGTTTTTATAATTCGTTCTTTATTTTGACCAAAAAAATTTTTTTTAAATTTCTTATTTGC
Organism: Kokia cookei; assembly: GCA_039519145.1. Lineage (NCBI taxonomy): Eukaryota > Viridiplantae > Streptophyta > Magnoliopsida > Malvales > Malvaceae > Kokia > Kokia cookei. Next base: position 15,151,046 of record CM076907.1, on the reverse strand, counting down.
AAATATTAACTTTGTAGAAATTGATAAATATTAATAGTGTATAAATATAATTGTAAATATATTATTAGTGATAATTATATAATATTCTTAGTATGTAAATTAATGATAATTATATCACACTTTGAATAAATTTATCAAGTAAAATATTTCAATTAATATAAAGTTACATAAAAAAAATCATTTTACACAAGTAAAATGAAAATAAATTAAAAGTACATCAATATTCAAGAATAAATGGGCTTGACTGAAAATTTCTCGCGATAACGTTGATTTTTGTAAATTCACAATGGAATTTTTTTTTTTAAGATTTATTTTGAACTTTAAAGATGAAAGTAAAAATAAGAGAATGAAGACCATCCCTATTCAGCTTGAGAGCATGTGACAAAAAAAGTAATTTTTAAGCATGATTAAATATATCATTTCACATATATCATTCTCAATCAGTTGCTGAAAAATATTGCTCATTCCAACATTTTTTGTTTTAGAGATTAACTCAACAAACTCTTGTAAATCTCCATTCATCATATACTACAATTAAAAAATTTGACTACTCAATCCTCCATTTGTACCCAAATCAACTAAAAAATACCCAAAATTCTGTTTATCGAACCCCCCTATGTTTTTTAAAAATATTTTTAAATAAAAATTAATCTTAAAAAAAATCAAATATGAACTGATCAAGTCAGATCCAAATTTACCTTCCTTAAATTGGATCAAGCTTGAGCAAAAAATTATAAAGTCAAACTTTTTCAAGCTAATTTATCTCAGATTCAAATCAACACACGCGGACTTTGGAGCTCCGGCCTGTTTTGCAAGCTCTACTTAAAAGACAGAGAATTAAACCGTAAAATGAACCGGTTTTAACATGAACAATATATATTTGTATGAAGTCTGAAATTTTCTTTAATAATAATGAAATTTTGCTTTTTGGAATTATAATTTTTATTTATAAAATCAAAACATTATTATTGTATTTCCAAAAAAATAAAAAATAAAAAATGGACCCATAAGGTATGGTCTGGTCTGTCTGAAAGTTGATACTAAAAAATCACGAGTCATTCCATGATCCAAAACCGTTGGCATGGGTAACCCTCAATCCTAGTTTCATGATAATTCACCTAAACTATCACACTCTAAACAAACTTGTAAGGTATTATCCGCTTCCATCTATTCTGCCTCATAGGTAAAGGTTGTGTCAACACTTACATCCTACTATGCATCCATTATGAAATTCATTGCTCCTCTACACTATCTTCAATGGCTTATCACTACTACTCTACACTCACCTCTGATATCAAATGTCACAATCCATGTCTACCTGCAACCTATTGTCAGCTTCAGTCCATGGCCCTTACCATTTAGTCCACACCAACTCTAAGTATACAATCGATATAAAGTTCATAACAGGACCATAACACAAACAACACTCACTCTACCCAAGAACCTTCATATTAAAAGAGAAAGCAAAATAAAGTCCATGGTTGAAGAAAGTTTACATCCATATACTGCTCTTTTAAGTCAAAAGTACAATATGGAAAAATTATTTTCAGATTTCAGCTGAAAGTGAAACGGTAGCAATCTAAAAAGACTATGACAAATCTGAAGCTTCCGGGGGGATATGTTAACCAAGCTGAAAGTAATAAGAATGTAAATTTGAATCCAAAAAACAAAGCAATAAAAACTAATGTAAATTTGAATCCAAAAAACAAAGCAATAAAAACTTGCAACAGATATACTATCATTGAAGCTTGTAGTTTACCTTCAACATACTTTGCAGCTTCTCCTACAATAGCCAGGAAGTTCAGCAGTTCCAATCATATATTCTTGGTTCTTGGTACACTCACCAAGAGCAGCCCATCTCTCACAGGTCTCGTTCAAATCCGTGCAGCTACCACCGATGTCTAAATTCTTGTCGAATGAATCAACATGAATCCATTTTGTGGCTGACCATTTCTCACCTTCAATCACCGGGCACCCAGCATGGAGACTGTTCTCATCAGGGATAGCAGTTGGGAAGAGACTGAAGAAGAGAAGTGCATCACCTCTTCGTGGTTTCACTAATTTATAGGGAAAGAAAATAAAATAAAACAACAAATATCAATATCGAAAATAAAAAAGCATATGATTTTTGAAAAAAGATGTCAACTATTATGTTACTAACCAGCAATTCCCTTCTTTGCACATTCCGAGAGATCATCTTTTGGTGTTCTATGACGTGAAGGTTCCTGATAATGAAGTTAAATGAGAAAATAAATGTGTTACTAATATGGATATTAGGGGATTACCAAATACCATAAAATCATATCTCATAAATCAGGATTTAAATAGGATACTATGTTTCTGATTTTAGGGGAGATGATAAAGAAAAAATCTGGTAGTTAGTGATTCTTGTTTCCAGATTTTCTCTTCCTCTATGTACTATAATTAAGGTTGTGTAGTAGCAGCCTATGTAGAAAAAAGCAGAAATGGAAAATATATACGTCCTCTGAGCCTAGTTCTCTCTATTTCTTCATGGTGTCAGAGTTGTTTATAAAACCAAATCCCTCTCTTTTCCCAAAAATTCTTTTTCTACATCAGCTGAATCCTAACTTTCAGCAAAGAACAGATAGAAATACTCCAAAAATTAATCAGTTAGGCTCAATTTTCAGCCCCTGCTCCTTCCCATGCATAACGCAATAATGTTGTGTATATACATTCTCTCAACCTTTTTCTCTCTATTGCTTCACAAATGTATAATGTAATAATGTATAATTACTAGTTGTAGAGAGATGATAAATGTAGTCATCCCATCCATGAGAAAATCTCATAAACAAAAATCATTAAGTTAAAAAAATATTCAAGCCACCAGAAAACACCAGTCTTGAAAGAAAATATGACTGCAAGCATATGAAACAACAAAGAAGAAATCTAATGGACATAAGGAAACTTAAACAAACCTCGGCTTGAGGGAATACAGTTTCACCACCTTTGGTCACATTTGTAAGATACATCAGTACAGTTGCAATGCGGTGTCCACCTCTAGCGATATTCACCTTGTCAGTAAAATAATCATAGTGCGGATCATATTTTTGCCCATGCTCATATCTCAACACTTGTATGTCTTCCCCATTTTCTGGAAATATGAAAAACAAAATTCATGTTAACATGTACTTCCTTAATTAAACCACAATTGCTATTTTTCACTATTTGAACCCTCAAACACATATGTATCTCATTTATATTAAGTAAATAAACATAAGATTTATCAGTCCACTCCCAGCCAAAGTATCATGAAGCTTTCAGATGATGACATTGACTTTGATATTGATATATTGATAGATCATGGAACACATAAAAAATAAATTCCAAATGCATAAATTAGTGATCCAGATATATAGTTCACAAACAAAATCAATGTTCAAAAAATAACTATTTTTATCCTACTTAAAACATTTAATACCATCTCTTCCTATATCCTACTTGCTAGTTCTCATATTGTGAATAATGAAAATTTGGAACTTACCTCCAGACAAATTAATGGGTGTAATCATAGAAACATAATCTAACTAAATTATCATTGTGGTGTGCAAGAAATCTTCATATATAATTAGAATGTCACTACAGAACCTAAATAACATGATCTTAGTAGGGCCCCAAATTCATGATATACACACCTTTGGGCAGAAAGGTCCATGTTGAAATCTTGTCCTCTATACCAGCAACAATAGGATCCTAAAAAGAAATAAAAGGGAAAGTAAGCATCACTTAGCTGAAATATAAAAAAATAAAACTCAAAACCATTGCAATGTTGAGTGCCTCCTAAGAAAATTGATAGATAACTTGTCATATTGAACCCTTCAAACCATCATCAGTATATGTTTTCATCAAGATAACCCTATATTACCAAGACTAGAATGAATGTCTGATATGAGTTTGTGTTTGACACTGAGTATGCTTAATTTTTAAGTTTCTCCACATATCAGGATAATCATACACTATTCTTATATCCTTGAATGCAAATTTTGAGCACAAGTACTTCCGAGAAAACGAAGAGTTCGGGTAACATAGGATAACATACCATAAAAGCCAAGCCTATCTATCTATGGAACTATTAATGTAGTTATCATTTTTATCAAATCCTACCTAAATAGTTCCTCTGCAACTAATGGAGTACCCATAAGCCATAAATATAGGCCAACAACTTATAAACCATAATTGGATAAAATAAGATTGAGAAACAATCTACAAGAGAGAAGATAAACGACTGAACCTTTCCCTTAGGAATAAACATCCCTGAGCTCGTACGGACTTCGCTAAGCTTGCTCTGTCCACTAACATTATCAGCAACTGCAGATCTCTTTAGCTCCGATTTCGCCTTTAATTACAAAGAAAAAGAAGGGACATTAAATGAATTCAAAATTAAAAAAAAAAAGGAATAGATGAAAATTTGGAGTCGAATTTACTAGAGAGATCAAATGATCGCATTCGAGGTCCGTTAAGAAGCCTTCATAGACAAAAGCCCTGCAAAAGAAGAGAAACAAATTAAAGAAAATTCAAACATTTACTAAATTCTTCGGAAAAGTGAAAAGAGATCGAGAGAGAAAGTGACCTAGGTTTCCAGGAAACTTGTTTCACTTTAGAAGGATTGATAATGGAGCTTGGAGGAGATAAGAAGGATTCACATGATTGGTACAAGATTGAAGCGAGTAAGTTCAATATCAAGATTTGCAGAAGATAACTCCTCCCAATTGCCATCGAATGTAAACCTTAGATCGAAAGATTTTCCGGGAAAGAAAAGGTCAAAAATTCTCTCGGGAAAATGGTACTTTGCTAATCTGAGTTTAACCAGTAGTAAGGATATAGGCAGGAGCTACGATGACTATGCTTCACCTGATTTTTTATTTTTTTTTATTTTTAAGGAACTAATACGGTGTCGTCTCAACAATTTTGCAATGGGGTGTATTCTTAAAATTATTTACATCTTTTAGTAAAATCAAATACTAATTATGATTTAGAGTATCTAATTAGTTTTATTGTGTTAAATAATGCTTTCTTCCCATGTTTTTCTTTAATGCTTTCTTCCCATGTTTTTCTTTCTTTTAAAAGTTAGCAAAATCGGATTTAATTCAAAAAATTTGAATTTTTTTTTTAAATTTTAAATTAAATAGTTCGAGTTATTCAAGTTAATAAAGCTGTTTGGAATATAACTCGAATATAAATTACACAATTCGAGTTTCTGAAAATCCAAATAAAAAAAGTAAAAACTACGTCATTTTGATAAATATTTACATTTTTTAAAGTTAAAAAGTAAAATTATGTCGTTTTCGTAAACGTTTACCCGTTAAATCTATTAAGTAAAAAGGCAAGATCATTATATTGTTTATGTAGTTAAATAATTAATACATGTAAACGTAACATTGAATATAAATAATAAGATCTGTTAATTCGACTTTACTTAACTCGAAATTTTTTTACTTGATTCAATTCGATTTGAAAAAAAATCATATTGAGTTCAATTGCTAAAATACAATTCTTCAACTCGACTAACTCAAAACTTTTCGACTCCACTCAATCGAATGCTCACGCCTACTTTACTTCTAAGTAGTTCACTAGACATTTTAAGATTTACTCTTATAATGTTATCTCAAAATTATATCTTCAAAAAAAAATGTTTATCTTAAAATTATCAAAATATTGATTACAATTTGTAAATCCCAATTGTAAAGCCATATTTTTTAAATATGTTAATATATATATATATATATATATATCATGTTTGGAATTTTTTAATAAACATAAATAGAATATAAATTATTAATATGAAAAAAAAAACATGTGTTTATATTATATTTTGTATCAGCTGGTCTATTTTTTTCCCCTTCTTTCAAACTGTTCCAATCCTTCAAATGTTTGGGTTCATTTGATGGAAGCTACAACTTGAATAAAAAGGATGTAAAAAGCTAGAAGAATCAACAATCAAAACTTGGAAAGAAAAAAACAAACAAATTCTTGGAGAAGAACCAAATTTTGAGAATATATATTTTGCAAAACCAAAAAAAAAATTATGAAACTTTGTCATTCTGAGAATTTTGATCATTCAAACACATAGTTGAATTGTATTCTTCTGTATGAAAGATCTCGTCGGATAAAGTCCTCCGATGAGGGCACTTTTCTTGTTCTTTCAGCATCTCAAGGCATTTAGGATCACCTTTAAGCATGCCTACAACCTGCAGTGAAATGCAATTTTCTGAATTATCTACAGTTTTACTTGGATTGCAAGTAACATGTATGAAAAAGGGCATGCCTGGCTCATTTGGGGTCGATCCATCGACGATTGATTTATACAAACAGAAGCTGTTGCAATGGCACGTTTTAACTGGTCCAGGTCATAGTTATTCCCGAGAGCTGGATCAACGAGCTCGCTGATCTTATTTTCTGCAATCAATGGTTTTGCCTGCAAGTTGAATCATGGGATTATTCAACAAGGGTGGTGATGTGAGCGCAAATTCACTTATGGTAAACCAGATCTACCAAGATAACAAGGCTTTTTTGTGAACTATCAACAGCTCGCCTCCCGGTGATGAGTTCCAACAGCAGTACGCCGTAAGCATAGACATCCGTTTTTTCATCGACTATTCCGTGCATGAAAAGCTCGGGAGGAAGGTAACTGTAATGACATGAATTCAGGTTAAATTTTGTATACAATAAGAAGAACTTTTAGATGTACAGAAATCAAGTGAGTTTTCAACTATGAACCCAAATGTGCCTTCGACTTTGTAGACGGTATGATGTGTCCAGTTATCGGGTAACCACTTTGAAAGGCCAAAATCAGAAATCTGGAATCACATTGGAAAGTCAAACATTAAGCAAAATGTACATCTTTAGAACGGCAATGATTCAAGTTCGAGTTTTACCTGAGCATCGAAGTTCTCGGAAAGCAATACGTTTGCTGCCTTGATATCTTTATGGATAATTCTCCGCTGGCAACCTTCATGAAGATAGCTAAGGCCTTTGGCAGTCCCGACAGCAATCTTGAATCTGATGCTCCAAGTCAGTTTCTCCTTGGGGCCTGTAAATGAATGGCAACAAGTTATATTTGAACTCGTAAAGAAATCAAACTTGAGAGGCTTAGCAGAAAACAAACCGTAAAGCAACGATGACAGGCTTCCATGGGGAGACAACTGAAGAACAAGGTACATGCCCCCTTCAACCCCATAGCCAATTGTTTTAGCAATATTGGGATGGTCAAGATGAACCATAATTCCAAGCTCAGACAAGAAATCCTCGACCATCTCTTCCTGTGAACCTTTCATTAGCCGCTTAATTGCAACAAACATCCCGTCTTTCAATTGCCCTTTGTAAACTTCTGCATACCCTCCTTGACCTATCAAATTTTCTTCTCAAAAACAATAGCAAAATGAATGTCAATGTCATAGGAACTGGATTGAAATTAAGAAAATAATGATCAAGTAGCAGGACGAATACCATGGTTGAAGTTATTGGTTGCTTCCTGAAGCTCTGAGAGTGAAAAGTTCTTCCAGGAAGATTTAAAACAGCAAAATTCTGCATCCAGAGTGGAATCTAGTGGAACCGAGTCATCTCCGCCTTTTTTGCCCTTCTTTAACGGGAGCCTAGGTTTTAGAGGAGGCAATACTTGAGAAGGGATTCCGGGTCCTTTTTTCAGTAAACGAAAGAAGCCGCGCAGATGAACAAGACCAGTCAAACTCAGTTGGCCTTCAGCGTCAGTTGCGGCATTAGATTCTTCTGATGCTTCATTTGTTGGTTCTATAGGTTCTGCAGTCCTTGAGCTATCTTGAAGATCACCTTTTGGAGACAGTGCATCGACTCTCTTCAATTCGGCTCCTAAACATGCCAAGTCTAACATCGCATACGATCTAACATTAGAAAAATTATCAAGTCTCTTAACCATATCAACTCTGAACAACATGGAAATGGATGATTAGTATACCAAGAGATGTAACTGAGTCGGAGAAAGCAGTTCGAGGTTTTCTCCTTATAAAACGAAGAGGCTCCCATTTCTTCTTTTCGGTGCCAGTTTTATCGGAACTTTCAGCACTACAAGAGGGGGCAAAAAGGACAAACAAATGGTATGAACAATCATACAATGAGAAAAAAACAAAAGCAGCAAGAAACAAGTGCAGAGCAGGCATGGGAATGTCTATAAACAGACATGAGCATAGACCTTGTCTGAAGAAAAAGGATCAGAGAGATTAAAAGAACCATTGAATAGGAACCTAATACAACAGATGGCAATGAAACTGAAGACAGGGGCAATCTTAAAAGAATCTAATGCAGAATAGAAGAGATAAAAGAACAAAGCTTGGGGAAAAAAAACATACATATACTCTTATCCAAACGATAAATTTATATCTTTATCCATACAAGCATTACATGTAAGAGAGATTTGAAATCATCAAAGCATGGACGTCAAAATCCAAAACACAAACATATTGAAAACAAACCAGGTTGTGATAATCCTTCCAAAAATTTATAAGTAAAAAGGCAATGCTGCAAAAACACAAACATATTGAAGACAAACCAAAATGAGAAAGAAACTAAAAGGCCGAAAAGGATGCAGATTCAAAGTACCATGTAGGACCAGATGCTTCAATTTTGTCCCCCATGGTTTTTGAGATGGATCATAACCAGGGAGACCTGAGAAGCGAAAAGAATAGGCAACAAATGAGAAAGATATAGAGAGAATAATGAGAAATATGAGAAATGGAGTAGAGGGTTGCCATTATTCTCTGAGCTCTCAAATATCCATAATCTCCTTGTGCCTAAAAGTAGGCTTCCTTCCATTTCATCATTCTTAATCCATCCCCCTTTTTTTAGAAGAAATCTATTAAAAATAAAGGAGAGTATATTTTTAATCCTATCTTTAGCAAATCTAAAGGAATGTTTAAGGCTTGTAAGGAAGCACGTTGGGGGTTCTCTTAATGGAACAAGTTTGGGTCTTTGACACGTGGAAGAAACCACCATGTTTTTTTTTTCTTCTTTTTGTTCTTCCACTCTCTGTATTTAACCTTTCTGTCAATCTCATTTCCATACTGTTTAAATTAATCAATACTTGTTTGATATACAAACAGTGAAATTTTTTTAATTTTATAAGTGAGATTAAGAGGCCGAAAAATATCCTTAAATATTTAGAAATGGGTTAGTATTTGATAAATAGGTTGTGTATTTCTTTTATTTAGAAAAGAGGATATTGTTCATTCTAGGGGTTCGGGTTCGAGCATTTGTGTTGCGCGTTGTCAAAAGATTAAGAAAGTATAAACAGATACTACCATGTGATCACATCAATATATTCAAAAAAACATAATTTACTACACCCTTATAAAATACTTGTCAATCTCTTGACTCTACTTGAAGAGTCTACAAATATTCGCTACCCGTAATAATCTTAAATTTATTAGCATTAATATCCCATTAACCCTAGGTTTCCAAACTTTTTTTTTTTACTTTAAAAAATTATTATTTGAATATCAATAACTAGAATTAATTAGTGTAAAATACATATAGAATAAATATAAATTGAAAACTTATACAAAAATACTAGAATCTATAATTTTAAATTTTTTAAAGACTCAATCTCTAAAATAAAGCCAAAATCTCATTGAATTATTATTTAATTGCATTATGAGATTTTCTTTTTAAAATAATATGATAATTGAATTTGGAGGAAATTTTCAAAGTTGGATAATGAAAAGAAATGTTGTTTGAGACAAAGGGGCAAATTTGACTTATCATAAGAAAGTGCTCAAATCAGTCAATTTTTCTCTTTAAAGAAATGGGATAAATTTCAAAATTATACATGAACTTTGATTTAACGTGCAACTGTATACATGAATTTTAATTTGATGCAAGTATACACGTGAAACTCAATGCAATAGATAACTATATTTATATTGGATAAATATAATTATTTATGCATGTAATTTATAAATATAAAATGATGTTATATCAATAATTTTTTTAATAATATACAAGAATCGAATCAAATCAAAATTTCATGTATAAAATTATACAAAATCAAATATTTTAAGAATTATCCCTAAAGAAATAAATATTTTTAAATTAAGAAAAAACAGAATAGAGTGGACCTTGATGATCTGGATGTGACTCAAGTAACACTTCTCAATAATTTTCCACTAAAAAAAAATGAAATTGATGGGATCAAATTTGAAAAAGCTTTCATTGAAGAAATTTGTTGTTATTAATAGCATTTGTAATGTTTATTGTATTATTATTATAATGTTTTGAATAATTATAATTAAAATCAATCATTATAAAAATATTGATGCAGGGATAAAGTCAAAAATTTTTTTTAGAGGGGTTAAAGTTAAATTATAATTTTTATGATAGTAAAAGTGTAAATTTTAAAGGATTAAATTAAAATTTTATCATTTTTAGAGGGTTAAAATATAATTTTACCTTTATTAATTTAAAATTTTTAAAAAAATTTAAAGATTTAAATGGGAAATTTTCCATTTTAGAGGGTTATTCGCCCTTGTATTGATGCATTATCAAATTTATATCTTCGGATTAATTCATTTACGATAAAATTTAATGAAAATTCATATTTATACAAGATAAAACTTAAACATGAGATTTCAAAATTCTTAAAAAAATAATTTTCCATTTAATTAACCATTTTATTACTTCGAGTAATTATATATTATTTTTAAATACATTTATTTTTTAAATTTTCGGTACAATAAAGATTTCGAATATAAATAATAGGTTGTAATTATCAAATTAGAGCAGTAAAGTGGAAGGAATCAATAAGAATTGTTGTCTCCCATTTCCATAAAGAAAATGCATTGGAAGCATAAGTGGAAACATCGTCTTAGGAAAGAAAAAGCATAAAGGAAAAGTGTTTAAAAATCATGGGATTTATTTCTTTTTATATTTATAAAGGCTTATTCTCTTTAGTGAAACTATAAAGTGGACAGTGGTCACCCTTTGCCTTATCAAATCAACATCACCTACCACGTGGAACTTTTCCCTTTCCCTAATTATGGACTTTGACCGAACCAGGCCTACCTTCAGGGGATTTTATCATTCTTTGCCCAAAACTGTTTGGCTAAAGATTTTAGCTTTCTAACTTGTTTTTCTTAATAAAGATTAATATTGCTATTAATATTTTTGGTGATGGGTATACAATTAATGCAATTTTATAATTTTTTTCATATATTTTGTATAATAAAACTATTATATGTATCGATATAATAATATTCATCATATATTTTTATCATATTGATTTAAAATATAATATGAATTAATATTTATTAATCAATTGAAATTTTTTACATAAAAAATAATTAAAAATATAAAATATGATGATTAAATTATTAAAATATTAATTATAAAAGTAGATCTTTCCCCTAATATTTTTATTTAAGTATATATTTAATATGAATATATTTACTTTTTACTTTTTTTATATTTAAAAGATTATATTTAAATTAATATAAAATACAAAATTTATTTTTACCCAACTCTTAAATTGGAGAAAACGTGTGCTTAGATCCTACTGGTTGTTGCAGTAGTAACAATACAAATTGAGTTAAAGCTCAATCAATACAAATGTGAAGATACTTTGTCTTGAGCATCGGAGCTAATGACTCCCAGAAGATAGAGACATAGATGCATTTGACTAGATTAATATTACATTGAAAATGACCCAAGTAAAATAGATCCAAGCTTTGTTTATGGATGTATTCACTCGTGATGTTCATAGTTTTGCATATCCTAATCTTGAATGGATAATAAACTATACATATGTGACTCGTATACTTTAATATAAGTAAAAGTTTGAAATCTAATAGATAATGTCACGTCCCAAAAATCGGATTAGTAGAACTAGGTTAGTGGACCGAATTTTGAAATTAGGATAATAATAATAATAATAATAATAATAATAATAATAATTTAGGTTAGGACATTAAAATTAAGTAAAAACGAAATTGGATTTGAAAAAAAAACGAAATTGGATTTGAAAATAATTAAAGAAATGTGCTTTAATTTGAAATAAGAACTGATTTGAAAAAGGATGAAAATTGAAAGTTTTAAAAAAAAAATTTCTAAATTTAAAAATATATTTGTAAAGAACCCAACAAGTAGTTCTAGTGGAAAAGAGGATGTTGTTCATCCTAGGGGTCTTGGGTTCGAATGCCTATGTGTGCAAGATGTGTGTGCGTTATCAAAGAGTTAAGAAAATATGAACAAATACATTACCATAAAACTACACCAGTATATTTAAAATATATATATAAGTTTTTAAACACTACCTATCTTTTCCCTCCAAACTTGACTCATTTGAAAAAAAATTCCCCAAAAATCAAATCACAGTTTTCTCTCTCAAATTACCCAAACAAACCTGAATTTCTAACATTCCAAACACCAATTCTTCCCCCAATTTTAAAGAAAATTTATCTTTTTCTCATCAATTTCGTCATTTTTCTTCAAACATTTTTCACTGAATTAGACCTAAAACTCGTTGCTCTTCTCAAATTGAGGTAACATTTTGGTTCCTATTAATAATTCTAAGCTTGTTGTTTTTATAATTTGAATTTTGATAAACTATTACGATATTTCAATAGATCTAAAGCTTTTAAATCGAATTTTCGTTCAAAAATGATGAAATCCAATTTGTTAAGTTAACTTGCTGTTTTAAATTGATTTCGAACTAATTAGAAGGTTTGTAAGCTCAATTTAATAGATCGTTAAAGAAATTTTGTGAATTGAAAGTTTTCCCTCTTTTATCGATCTTGTATGCTTAAATTTACGGAAAAGTTAGATATGATAAATTAGGTGATTTTGATAGTTTAGATCTATAATAATAGGATATTTAGGATGTTTAGAAACATGTTTAGGGATTAGAAATGAAAATTATGCGAGGAAATCTCTTATTTCAATAAAACAAGTTAGATTTCAGTATTGAGAAATGAGAGTTTAGATCTGTGATTTTGCTGTAGTTTGAATGTAATTAAAGTTGCAAATGATGAGTTTATAATGTATTTAATATGTATGTGAAGTGTTTGATCCAACGGGAACCTCTACGAGCAAGGCGAAGGGAAAAGAAAAGTTTGTTTAAGCTTTCGGTATTCGAGTCGAACCGACTAGGTGAGTGATCAAAATTGCTGGTACTAGGCACAATTCCTAAAGTTAAATGGGAGCTTAGGTTGACCTAAACACCTAATCTAAATTTTGAGTGTAAGTTTTTTTACTTGATTTATGTTTTATTACATATGATGCTTGTATATTGAGATATGTGATACATGTGGAACTTTCATGCATGTGTTATGTGTATGTGACAGTAAATGTTAAGTGACCTGCTGGTCTTATGCACACCATAGTGATCTAAAGTGAATATGGCTCTTCAAGCAATTACGTGAGGACTTGAAAAGTGTATTATAAGTGAATATGAAAATGCTATCAAGATATGAGTCTGATAAGTGAAAGTATGTATAAAACAGTAGATAAATGTGTACATAAGTGATATGTTGGCATTATGATATCCTGGAATTATTGGATATCATTGGCATGCCATAGAATTGTGAGTATTCACCATTTTTTATTATATGGTTAGGCGTTGAGGCCTTGGGATAACATTGGAGAGATAAGAGAATGTTGAGCTTAGCTCCATTCACTGGGATAGCGTGGTGTGTTCAAAGAGTGTTAGCATTCGTGCTACACTTACATGAAATAGCGTACGAATCTTTGAGTCATTTGAAGTGTTTGACGATCCGCTTTTCCAATGTATTATGTTTTATAAATGTTTCATAGTCACAATATGTCAATATGTAAATATGTAATGCTTTGAAATATACTTTATGACATGCCATTTTTGGTTGATTTAGAATGCTTTCTTTTAACCATGGAAATTGTGTTTATTTATGGCTTTCATGAGCATTCGCGGAACTTAAAAAAGCTCACACTCTTTAATGTATAATGTTGCAGCAAAATAACTGAAACGAGGAGGAGAAGTGTGCTTGCCAAGTGATCCTATCCAAGGCAACATCTTGTGTATGTGATGCGTTTTCACCTTACCAGTGAAGGGAATGTGGGACTATTCTTGAGGAAAATGTCACACCCTCATTTAGCGAGTTGATACTATGTTGAGAGACTATGAGACCGTTTAAATCGCGAAATTTAAATAAATTATCAATGGTAAATTTCGTGATGAGATATTTTACTGAATTTCATTGAATCTGCGAAATCTCATTACATAAATTGGCAAATTCTTTATTAATTGGAAATTTACAATTTGTGATTATTACATATTCGAGTACAAATTATAATCTTTAAAAATAATATTTTTTTTATAAAAATATTTGTATGAAATATATAATCTATTTGATATTTACTTGTATTGGAATAACATGAAGGAATAGAGCTATATCCAGACAGAAAAGTTGTAGATAATATGCTTATAAACTCTGAGTTGGAAGGCACCCACTGTATTAGAATAAATTCACAGTCAAATCCCCCCAAAAAAACATGCTTATCTATAGATTAGCATATGAAAAGACTTACCACTAACTTCCACATTTTCTTTTATTTAATGTCTTCAATCAAATCTTGCCTCCAATTCAACAGTTATGTCTCCATCATAATAATAATAATAATTATTATTATTATTATTGTTCACTTAATTTTAGATAGCCAATCAATTATTTAATATTTTTTATTCAATGGTTAAATTATTAACGAAAAATGATGCCATTTTTTAATATTTACATTTTATATTAATTTGATTTTAATTTTAAAAAATTTAAAAAATATAAAATTTTAAAAACTATAATGAATTAAGGAATACATAAAAATTATTAAGTTATAAAAAAAATATTTTTCAAAAACCTTTTAAATTTAGCAACTTTGGCTCATGACTTTCCTCATAACCAAAGCCTTCATCCTTCCTATTCATCAACTAAAACTAGAAATTAAGTAAAAAAAAATCTTTCAGTTCGAATCGAATTAACCGTTAACCGAAATTTTAAAAAATTTCTATTTGATTTTCGATTGAACTAGATTAATTAATCGAATTAAATTAATTCGATTGATTAATTTAATTTTAATCGAAATTTGAATACCTATTTTTTATCTTGAGTAAAATGATTCATCAAGCATCATGAAGCCCATTTATCAATCTAAAAGCCCATGAAAAAGAACTTGAACAAAAGCTTCTAAGCTCCCTAATGGTTGATACTACGACGCCATTTTAAGACCAACCAAAAGCTGTGTCTGTTTCTGGGTGACGCCATTTTAAGAGTAACCAAAAGCTGTGTCTGTTTCTGGGTTTTTACTCAAATATTACAAAAAAAAATATTAATGACCAAAATGGTACCCCCAAATTATTATTTATCAAAATGATATGTTTAGTTAAGTGGAGGGACTCTAAGTGGCGGGACTAAGGGATATTTCTGAAACGTGTTTTTTTTAATTATTTTTATTATTTTTTTATATTTAAAAATAAAAAAATATTAATTTATTAGTGGAGGGACTTAAAGTGACGGCACTCATGGGTTTTTTTTCAGAAAAATACGAGAAAAATACGACAAAAAAAAACATGACACCCAGTGGAGGAACACGAAGTGGCGGCACCAATGAAGGGTTTTTAAGTGGCGGCACTAAGGGGTGTTTTGCTACTTGGCAGCACCCCATTATGCTCTGTGTGTGTGTTTGTGTGGGTTTTTTAAGAAGTGGAAATTAATTTGAGTGGTTGGAGATTTTTTATAGGTGATAAAAATTAAATAAAATAAATTTTTTTGTTATAAAATAAGTGGGGAGGGGGGGACCAACGAAAATTGAAGGAAAAAAGAAAGAAAAAAGAGAAAGAAAGAAAGAAAGAAGAAGGAAGAAGGAAAAGAAAGAAAGAAAAAGTAATGTGTTTACTTTTAAATTTAATTTTAAAATATTTTAATTTGTTAATTAGTAGTAATAATGTGATTGATTTGTTATTATAATTTTATTTGTTTAATAGGTTAATTAAAAGAGTAAATTAAGAGGAGTGAAAGAAATGTAAGTTTAGTTAATATTTTAAGTATGGTTAATTTTAAAATATTTTAATTTGTTAATTAATTTGATTATTTTAAGTTTTTTGTTTTCTTTAATTTAATTTTTAATTGATTTGTTATTTAATGTGGTTATAGTTGTTGATTAAATTAAGAGGAGAATAAGAAATATAAATTTGATTATTATGTTATTATTAATTTACTTTAATTTAATTTTGCTAGTTAGTAATTTTATTTTGTTGTTAGTAGTAGTAAGTAAAAAATATTGTTCATATTTATTGATTTAAAATTTAATAATGTTTAAATTTTGTTAGTTAGTAACTTTATTATACAAGTCATAAGATTGTTTAATAAAATGTGAAAGAAAACTATCACAAGTGTTTAATAAAATAAACAATAATTCATTTTTAAATTAAAATTAAAATTAGTTATAAGTATGAAATTAAAAATTTTATTATTTTATAAAAATAAGAGAGTTTTAATAATTCACAAAAAATTAAACCTAGCTAATTAATTACCAAAATATAATATAAAAAATAATTAATTATCAAAATAATATCCCCATCATATTATTTACCAAAATGGTACAAAATAAAATAATGGTGTGTGGATACTATTTTGGTTTATAAATATATATTTTGTACAATTTTAGTAAATAACACATTTTGGTATTTAATTATTATTTTTGTATTATATTGGTAAACTTATGTATTGAACTAATTGATAATTTTTTTCAAGTTGCATAATGACTTCATTAATTAACTCGGAACGTCCTCATATAGCAAAATCGGTGAATGCGGATACACACCAAGCCAATATGAATGTAAAAAAATTATTATTCGTTCATTATGTCATTCACGATATTATTATTTATTTACAAAATTAATTTTGGTTATACTAACTATTTTTGTAAATTAACAGAAAGAGCTCGCATATCGTTCATTGAGGGGTCGTGCACAAAGCCTTAAATTTCTTCCTCATGAACGTCTGCTTCCGTACTTGCGGGATGCCGGATTTGGATTAGCGGCATTGATCCAAAAATTTGAGTTAAGATATGATTTAATCAGTGCATTGGTAGAGCGTTGGCGCCCGGAGACCTACACATTTCATCTGCCTTGTGGGGAGTGCACTGTGACATTGGAGGATGTTGTGGTCCAACTAGGGCTACCAATCAATGGTGTATCAGTCACCGATATTAGTTCGTTTCAAGAGCCGGCAACGATGTGCATCCAGTTACTAGGTCGCTCACCTAGTAATAACAGTAATAACAATGACTTCACGTCGTTGTTATTTACATGGTTAAAGAGCAATTTTCAGCACTTACCCGAACACGCAACTGAAATGGAGGTTTCTTTGGTCGTTCGAGCCTATATTTTGCTAATGATAGGGGGCATACTCATGCCGGACGCAAATAATAATAAGATCCACTTGATGTATTTGCCCTTACTAAGAGATTTGCGAAAGATTCATTAATATAGTTGGGGATTACTAAGAGATTTGCGAAAGATTCATTAATATAGTTGAGGATCTGCGGTGCTTACCATGCTATATCGAGAACTTTTTCGAGCCACAAACCCTTCTTCCCGGGATATAGGTGGATGCCTAGTGCTATTACAATCTTGGGCACTATATCGGATGCCATTTTTTACATCCGTTAGGCACCAAACATATGTTTTTCCACTCGTTAACAGGTGATTACCATATACCCTAAATTTTAATTATTTGACATATTTTATTAATTATATTATTCTAACAAGTTATTTTTTGTTTTATTAGATGGAAAACAAAATCGAGGATCGGGAAGCAGTACACAGCTCCCATGTATCGTTTGATGCTAGAGCAATATGCCGGGGAAGGGGTATGTTATTCATTAACATGTTAAATTATATTACTTGACTCGTGTTAATATGGTTGCATGTTACTAAATTATATTACTTTACTCTTATTAATATCTTGACATGTTATTAATTGTGCAGTTCATCTGGAACCCATATATACAGCCAGAAATTACCGTTGTTATTCTTACCTCGACATTCCTCTACTCAGACGAATGGTGCATTAACGCACCGATAATCAATTTTCAAACAGTGGAGTGGTATACCGGGGATCGAGTACTCCGGCAGTTTGGTTGTAAACAACCTATCCCGCAGTCGTCATTCCAATTAGGGTCTATCTATGCGATGGATAAGAAGGGGAAAAGAAATTGTGATTGGGGGAGTGTGCATGGACAATATGTTTATGTGTGGAACAATCGAATGATGCGAGTATTTTTGATGGAGTACACTCCGGATTTACAGCCATCAGTGCAGAACATGCAGTGGTTCATTGAGGTTGGGAAACCATATTTACTTGGTGCTTCATCGACGATAATTCCCCCATACATGTCTCGACAAGATCGCCCCTATCATGTAGCTCATGCCCTAGAGCCACAGCCAGTGCCAAAGCAACAAGAAGAGGAGGATGAAGAGGCATTAGATAACGATGATTATTATCGTCCTGATTTTACGGGATCATCACATATGCATAGCTCATCAAGCCAAGGATATCAGCCTCAATTTGACGAGCCACCGCAATACAAAAGCCAAGGATATCAGCCTCAATTTGACGAGCCACCGCAATACTCAAGGGAAGGATATCAGGTTGAGTTTGACGAGCCATCGCGATACTTTATTCCTCCCGGGCAATACTCTACTCCTCCGGGGCAAATGGACCTTAATGATGACGATGAACTTGACAAGCAACCTCGACGTAGATGTCGGCCACCACGAAGATATACCCCGAGAATCACACCATCTAATCATAGATACTAGGGTTGTATCTAATAGTGTTTAAATTTTACTGTTGATGAATTATAATGATGAATTTTTTCTCCATAATGTACATATATTTTAACCTATTTGATCATTTATTTATATTTCATAACATTAAACCCTAAAACCTAAATTATAAACCTTAAACTTAAAACCCTAAATCATAAAGTTAAAATGCTTAGGGACTTAAAGTGCAATTTTACCATTTCTATTAAGTGAGATATCTTTGAAGAAAAGTGTAGAGAATTTGAGAGATGAAAAATTCGAAGATAGTAATTTTTAGTGAAGAAAGGTCGAAACTGTCAGGCAACAGAGAAGGGGTAAATTGGAAGAATTTACTGTACAAATTGGCTAAAGTAAAAATTCTGAAATTTTTATGGTAAAAAGATATTTGAGTCTAATTTCAGAAACATCAAACGGATTATAATTTTGAATTCTTTACTTCAAGATATAAATAATTTAGTGATTGTGACGCAAGTGGACAACTTTGAAAATTAATGTAAAAATAAAAGTAAGAGGTATATGATGATGAACCGGGTTTAGGCCTTACTCGATCCGGATGACTGACAAATATGATAGGTTCGTTGAGGGAAATTACGCCGAGTATGCCCAACTAGCCTACACAGTCCACACAGCTTGTCGCCGTCTGTTTTCTCCATAATGTCCATTTTGTTGCGGATTCTAGTGATATGGGGACGACCTTTCGGATTCCTTCGTAAACCTTTGTTCGGGATAAGCTCGAAAGTCGTCGGAGGTACCTCCCATGTGGACAAGTCAGGCAGGACGGGGAACTCATTTTCCCAAATACGTAACATACGCTGGAGAGTGTAAACGAGGTCGATGAACTGTTCAACATTAAGCGACACTTTAGCACAAGCTGCAACGACATGCGCACAGGGATTCGTGTATTGAACCTCCTGTAATCGCTGTTAAAGCCCAATTTGTCTGGGCCAAATAAAATTAAAATTTATTTTAAATTTGAATTTATTATAAATTTAAATGAAATTTAAATTTATCATAAATTTAACTTTAAAATTTATTTTTGTCCAAAGTCCATTTACAAATCAAATGGCCCAAATCGACCCAAATACATATTAAATGGCCCAAAATGGCTCAAATACATACTAAATGGCCCATGTCAGCCCAAATACCCTAAGCCTAATCAGCTACAATGGATGCTGCTGCCACCTTCCCCTCGGCCAACCAGGACGCGCCACGTCAGCAGTCAAGTCACCGTCTCCAGCTCCAACTTGCACTGCCACCGGTTGCTCCAACTGCCACTGCCATAGTCGAACCTGCAAAAAAAAAAAAGAGTTGACGTGCATTTAGTTGTATGAAACAAAAAAGAATCATTGTAGACATAGGCTATAAAAAGCCAAATCAAATTTCAGTAAGGGGGTTGGTTTTTTTTTCTTAGGAAAACAATATTCACTCATAAAACAGAAATCAATAGTATTGATAAACAAGAAAAGGTCATCGATAGAAACAGAGGCATCAAGCACTACTAGACCCAAAGCATTGAATACTTGCAAAGGTACAAAACGCTTTCATCATCAATATTATGCAGTAATGTGCCTATTAAATTCTTTGCTGTTATCATTTATTATCCTAAATTTTCTTAAACGTTTTAACATAAATACATACATATTAAATTAGTACTTGTTATTAATTTGACTATCGGTTTCCACAAACCCGTATTAATTATTAAATAATTTCATTGATTTTAATAATGACAGCCTTTTAAGTTAATATTTATTAATTAATTAATAATAATTAATAATTAATAAATAAATAAAAAGAAAACGAAAAGTCAGAAGGTACTTCCCTGACCCGCGTCGCTGTCATCGGAGCTCGAGTCGAAGCCTCCGTCGAAACCCCGCACCTCGCCGCGCCGGGATCTGCAAAAAAAAGGGAACAGAATCAGAACCTTACTAACGAAAGTTGAATAAAATGGTTTTTTTTTTAAAAAGGAAAACGTTTTTTAAAAAAAGAACAGGTTTGAAACGTTGTTTAAAAAAAAGGGGAAAGAATGGAGAGTACTCTACTTGGGAAACCATGAACGGAGGCGCGTGCAGTTCAACTCAGACGGCCAGGACGACGCGTGGACATGTAGGCGGTGGTTCGTGCACCGGAGGCCTCCAGGCGGCAACCCGCGACGGCCACGCACGTGGATCGATGACGCGCGTGTGACCTTAAGTGCGACGGACGGGCGACAAGCCCGAGGCCGGAGCATAGTCGACGAAAGCGAAAGGGAGAGCCTTTTTGGAGGGTTTCTTGGTTTTTTTTTTTAGGAGGGCTAAGAAATTGTTTTTTTTCTCTGAAATTAGCTATTTATAGGCCCTCAGAACGGTGCCGTTTTGAAGGCTGAATCTCAGTGCTAAAACGGCACCGTTCTGAGCTATAGCTCGAATCCAACCCAACCCGCCTAAATGATCCGCGTGTTTTTGAGAAAAGGGATATTTATGCATTTGGTCATTCCGCTTTTTCTCAAATTTTCAATCAGGTCCTTCTCATACTTTTAATTAATTTTAAATTGGCCCAATAATTTTCAATGCTTTTCAATTTAATCCTTAGACCCTTTGAAAGCACCAGGGGTTGCCACGTGTCATTATTTAGGTTTATTTCTACAAATGGT
Organism: Kokia cookei; assembly: GCA_039519145.1. Classification (NCBI taxonomy): domain Eukaryota; kingdom Viridiplantae; phylum Streptophyta; class Magnoliopsida; order Malvales; family Malvaceae; genus Kokia; species Kokia cookei. The sequence goes on along the minus strand of CM076907.1, from coordinate 15,129,582 downwards.
CCCTTTTATTTTTAATTTGTTTTAATTTAATCCTTAAATCAAGTTCGTTTTAATTACAAAATTGACCCAAAAATTTTCCATGGTTTTCAAATTAGTCCTTTGACTTCAGGATGCCTAAGGGGCTGCCACGTGTCACTTATTTTTGGTTTTATTGCCCTTAAGGTCCCTAAACTATCTAAAAATTCCATTTTTACCCTCGAACTTCCAAAAATCTCATTTTTAACCCCAAAACTTCCAAAAATTCCATTTTTGCCCCTCGAACTTCCAAAAATCACATTTTTGACCCTAAAACTTTCAAAAATTCCATTTTACCCTCGAACTTCCTAAAATCCCATTTTGACCCTAAAACTTCCAAAAATTCCATTTTACCCCTAAACTTCCTAAAATCCCATTTTAACACTAAAAGTTCCAAAAATTCCATTTTTACCCTTGAAATTCCAAAAGCCTCATTTTTTACCCCAAAACTTCCAAAAATTCCAATTTTACCCCTAAACTTCCAAAAATCATATTTTTAACCCTAAAACTTCCAAAAATTCCATTTTTAGCCCCAAACTTCCAAAAATTACATTTTTAACCCCGAATTTTCCCAAAATTACAATTTCACGCTCGAGAATCCAAAATTACCATTTTGTCCCTGAGTATCCGAAAAGTCTTATTTTGAACTCCGATTGCATCATTCTTCTTTCTCATCAATATTTGCATTTAATTTTAAATTATTATGCACTCGTATTTTGCATTTTTTATTTTTTTCGCAAATAATTTATCTTCTTATTTATCTTACTTCGCATTATTTAATATCCATTATTAACTACTTATTCGTATTTAACTCGCATGCTTGTTTTCGAAATTGTCTTTTTTTCATAAAAAAAAACTTTAATATCAAGGTAATATTCTTTCATTTCGGGTTTCGAAAATTTGCTCCTTAACTCACTAGGTGCAATTTTTTCTTCAAATCGAAATAATCGAATACCCTTAATCGAGGCAATGTTTTCTTATCTTCGATTTCGAAATATTGCGCCTTAACTTACTAGGTGCAACCTTTCTTCAAATCGAGATAATCAAATATCCTTTTCGCAAAGATTTCAAAAGGTTTTACAAAGGAAAACTTGTTATGTCTGGATCTTGAAATGTTATGTCTTAACTCACTGAATGTAACTTTCTTCCTCGATCACTTTGAAATATCGAGATTTCCCAACTAACTCGATTTCTTTTAAATTTAATTTATGTATTCAAGGATCGTATTTTTAAATTTTTTCGAGCTCTTAAGCATTACAAATCAAGACCCAAAAATAATCAATACGGTACCAATTTTGGGCGTATGAGGGTGCTAACCCTTCCTTCTGCGTAACCGACTCCCGAACCTGTTTTTCTGGATTTCGAAGACCTACATGTTTTCAAAACGGCTTTTAAAACATTTTGTGGTGATCCAATCACACCGAATAAAGGATTGGTGGCGACTCCCATTTCGATTTTAAAATAATTTTCGAAATTCGTCGTTTTCCAAAAAAGGATGGTTTCGACAATCGCAGTGTCTGTTTTGGAAATCAACCCCGTATGACCTAGGTGGGATATTAGGTCGACACCCAATGTTCTCACTAACTTGAAATCGTTGAAACTGTCATGAATATATTTCAATGTTCATCGTCCTCGCACTCTAACGGTTTATAACCATTGCATTCCTGACAGCTTCGACAAACATGTGATCGACGTTCATCTGATCGATTTGTCGCATCCCTATTACTGGCATCAAGGTAGCTAGCCTATAGAACGTAACGGAGAACACGGATGAAATCGAAAGATATCGTATTCTCTTAAACACGCTGTTAATCAATTCTGCCAAGCTGGTCGTCATTTGACCATATCGATACCCCTTATCAAAACTTTGAGACCATTGCCACGGTTTCATGGTACCCAACCACTCGCGTAGAGGCTTGTTCGTTTGATCTTCCATGTCACGCTCAAGTCTGGTCATTCTTTGCCGGAATCGGTGTAGCTCTAGTTCGTACGCTGTAGGAATATTAATAAAACATAAGTTACAGTGTAAAATTAAAACCTTAAAAATATAATTTGGAACTTAATTTTTTTACCCATTTTCACAAGTTGTCTCCGCCAATCTGCATTCTTATATTCTCATTGGAAGTTAGTCGCAATGTGTCGACTGCAGTAAACCGATTTTCATGGTATACCAGTACGTCTAATGGCCGTAATAATACCCTTCCCTCTATTAGAAATGATGCAAATATTATCATTATGAATCACATGCCTCCGCAGGTTTCTCAAGAAGAATTCCCAAGATTTCATGTCTTCTTTGTCCACAATAACGAATGCTATTGGGAGCACGTTTTGATTCCCGTCTTGAGCCACCGCAATTAGTAGGGTCTGCGTATATTTCCCGTATAGCCACGTTCCATCTACCAGGATAAATGGTTTGCAGTGAGGAAATGCTCGAACGTAAGGATCAAACGTCCAAAATATATACTGAAAAATTCTTTTTCCCGGTTGTATATTGTTATCTGAGCCATAATAAGGTCGTGTCACCAACTTAATCGCAGTCCCCGGCACGTACTGTCGCATTGCGGCTATCCATCCTTGCAGCTCATTGTATGATGCATCTCAATCACCGAACAATTGTTACATTGCCATCTGTTTTGCAGTCCATGCTTTTCGATATGAAACCCGATAATGGAATCGTGATTGCATGTCCACAATCAATGTAGAAACCTTGATGGTCGGGTTGTCCTTAACCATTGGCATGATATGTGTGCAGATAATTATGAAATCAAGTTTCCGGTGATCTTCTGACAAACGTGTTGAACTGCATTTGTGAGGCCCATCAATTTTTCTTATCTCTCACATCTGCGACTTCTGGATAAATGCAGCTCGCACCCGTCACTTGTAACCTTCCGTCGACTTCTATCACTCCCCAATATACAATGTAGGTTTAGACACTACGACTTTGTAGTCTATCGACACATTCATGCTATATCGCTTAATAGCAAATATGCATTCTTCCTTGGATTCAAAATTTTGGCCCACAAACAACTCTTCACAATCTGCTGCTACAGCTAATCGGTGAGCAGGTACTATTCCACGGTATTGCACGAACTCAACATATGTCGCATCGGGGTTTATTAGCGACATGTGTGCCCTAGGAGGATTATTGTGCATCACAATATGTGTAACTGGATTTTCGACTGGATTTTCATCATCATTCGCCCCTTCATCGTCAATATCATCTGAGACCTCATCCACATCCGGATCACTATCAATATTGACTTCATTATCAGAAGGAATACTACTATCATATCCACCATCTTGATCTGCATCATTCTCGGGCGCAGCAACATTAAGATCGATGTCTAGCTCACGTACGATTGATTGACTTTCAATGTACGATACTGGAACCACCATACACGGAGTTGAATCTTCATTTTCTAATGGAGTTGGATCTTCATTTTGTACAGGTTCCACATCAACTAACTTAGCAAACAATTGAATCGGTGCATTTGGGTCACTTTGATTCGAACAATAAAGAGCAATCATTGTCTCCACGTCTTCATCGTTTACAAGTTCCATCTCGGTGAATTTGATGGGATCTATCGAAACTGGAAACTTGTAGAAAAGTTTCGAGATCCTTCTCCCACAATGTCTAAAAATTTTTGCACTAATCCTTGCTTTCATATCATCAACCGAGATATTTCGACGAAATCTCATTCCTATTTGTTCCCGACAATCAAATATACATCCAACCGAAGTTCTCAAAATTATTCCATCAAAATAAATGCATACAAAAAATTGATTATCCATCTTCAATAAATCTGTTAAAAATTAAATAAAATTTAATAAATAAAATATGATTTTAAAAAGATATCATACTGAAATAAATTTAAAAATAAACACATTACCTTTCTTTCCTCTCCTTCTTCCTTTCTTTCTTTCTTTTCTTTCTTTCTTTCTCGTTTATTTGCTCCCCCCTTTTTTATTTTATAACTAAAATTTTATTTCATTTAATTTTTATCACAAACCTTAAAAATTCCCAACCACTCAAATTAATTTTCACAATTAAAATAAAATAAACACACACACACGACATAATGGGGTGCTACCAAGTGGCAAAACACCCCTTAGTGCCGCCACTTAAAAACCCTCCATTGGTGTCGCCACTTCGTGTTCTTTCACTGGGTGTCAGATATTTTTTTATCGTATTTTTCTGAAAAAAAACTCTGAGTACTGCCATTTTAAGTCCCTCCACTAATAAAATAATATTTTTTTTATTTTTAAATATATAAAAATAATAAAAAAATTAAAAAAAACACATGTCAATAATACCTCTTAATGCCGTCACTTAGAGTCACTTCACTTAACTAAATATACTATTTTAATAAATAATAATTTGAGGTACCATTTTAATCATTAATAAATTTTTTTGTAATATTTGAGTAAAAAACCCTTAATTTCTGAACCAAAGAAAGAAATAAAGAGAGAGAAATCAACTAAAAAAGCAGACCACTTGAAACTTTGTCTTTTCTCCCTTTTGCCTATCCATTTGCAGGCCACATGTTCTTTGTTTTGTCATAAAGAAAAGAAAAAAACCCAACACACTCTGACATTCTCAAGTCTCACCCCATGTCTGAAATCCAAATACAACCGTTTATATGATTTATCTAATCCCCATACTTTCAGTGTTTTTCTTCATATATAATATAGAAAAGTGGAACAAAAAAGGAAGCAAATAGAATAGAATACAGAAAAGAGATTGGAGTGTGTGTGTGTGTGTGAGAGAGAGAGAGAGAGCTATAAAAATGTTGGCGAAAGAGTCGGGTGGTTCCACCTTCGATCTTCCCGAGGAATTATTGCAAGTATTACCCTCTGATCCTTTTGATCAACTCGATGTGGCCCGTAAGATTACCTCCATTGCTCTCTCCACCCGCGTGTCTTTACTCGAAGTCGAGTCTTCATCTCTTCGACACAAGCTCACTGAGAAAGACCAACAAATCGCCGACTTGTGTGCCCAGATCGATGCTCTCGAGACTTCTTTGTCTGAAACCTCGAATAAGCTCGTTAAGGCCGACCAAGAAAAGGTACGTTCCATCTGGTTTTATGTCTTAATTTGTTTCTTCCTTTTTTAGAATTTTAATGATTGAATTATCTTTCCTTTTTTTTTTTTTGTTCTTTGGTAGGAGAGCTTGTTGAAAGATAACGCTTCGCTTTCTAATACTGTAAGGAAGCTTCAGAGAGATGTTTCCAAGGTAAATTGTTAATGGGGGGTTCACTAAATTGTTAATAGGACTGTTAAAATGGTGAAGAGAATTTTATTTTTCATGCAAAATAAAGGGTTCCCATTAAATTTTATAACCAATGTGCATTCACAGAATCCTGATAAGGGAAGGCATAAGCATTGCTTGATGATTTGGAATGTTTTCATCTTGTGTATTATATGTATGTTGAATTTTGGAAATTTGAGTGTGCCCTTCAATTTATGTATCTGAACTACCAAGGGCTTGTGTGGTTTGAGCTAATTGGAGTTTTGGGGAAGTGAGAAGTAGTGTTAAGGGTTTTATTAGGCAATTTAGTCTGAGGTTCAACTGTTACGTGATTGTGCAGTTGGAGGTGTTTAGAAGGAAGCTTATGCAGTCACTTCAAGAGGAGGATGAAAGTTCTGTAAGTAATTCCACTTCCAAGGATTCCCTTTTAGAATGATGCTTTGAACAGTTTTGACTTGCTAAATCTTGTTTTCCATACAGGCCACTGGGGGTCCTCCAATCATTGCGAGGCCAACACTGTCAGGTATTTTTTTCTTGTTCCTGTTCACTCAGTTGAGCGCATTTGAACTTCATTTGTATAGTGCATCTGTGATCTAGATTGAACATTCAGTGCACTATTAGAAGTTGTCATCCTTTCAGTTCTTTGTCAGATGCTTACGCTGCTTGTTATTGCTTATGATGATAACCCTCGGTATCTTCCAACTTTCCAGAAGATGATTCTGCCTTGATTTCAAGAACTGCTTCAATGCGCAGCCAGTACTCTGATTACGGTACAGAGGATCGTGGTGCAGAGGATCGTGACTCAGATGGTACACTCCAGTCTTTGTTGGTTTTGCCATGGCTGTAGAATTTATACCTAAATATGTTTCTTTCCACACACTGCACACTAAAGTTCTTTCTGTTTCCATGCATACAAATATTTGTTCATGCATGTCTGTTATCGTGAAAAAAAAAAACTCAAATGATTGCTCTGAGAGCACTGAAATATTTTATTTCCCCTTTTTCTTCATATTGTCATCTATTTTCCTCACTGGGTACCATTATAGTGTTTGCCTCAAGACCTGGCTTACCTCATGGCCTCCTGCTAGTATCACAAACAAGCACACCGCGGCTAACTCCTCCAGGTTCTCCACCAAGTGTGTCAGCTTCTGTATCCCCCACAAGGACATCTAAGCCAGTGTCTCCTAGGAGACATTCAGTTTCGTTTTCTACCTCAAGAGGCATGTTTGATGATAGGTCATCAATATCAAGCTCCGATTCTGGAGCACCATCTGGTTAGCTTCAAAACTATTCTTCTAAAATAAGAGCTAGATATTTAGTTCTTCAGTACCACATTAAATGCACCAGTGTAGTAATTTAAATATCATTTCATGATTTCTTTCTGGATATGTTTCAGGTCGCACTCGGGTTGATGGGAAAGAATTCTTCCGTCAAGTCAGGTAAATACATCTGTGTTGTGAAAACTTACTGGAAACAGTAAGCTGTTGTGGTTGATGAACCCAATCATATAAGTTTTGCCTAATTTCATATCTCACACCTGTTTTTTCCTTTTTTTTTTTTTCTTTTCATCAGGAGTCGCTTGTCGTATGAGCAGTTTGGTGCATTCCTGGCAAATGTTAAAGAACTAAACTCCCACAAACAAACGAGAGAAGTATGCGACTTCTTGTCTAACTCGTCTTCTTTGTTTTATCTGTTTCACAATGCCGCATTTTCATCTTGTTTATTTCTGACTTATGCAGGAGACTTTGAGGAAAGCAGAGGAGATTTTTGGCTCGGATAACAGAGATCTTTATGCAATATTTGAGGGTTTGATCAATCGCAATGTCCATTAAATCAGCTGAGTAGTCATCGGCTTCTCCAACTTGTTATTTATTTGGTAATTTTTTTGGTGTAAAGTTATCCAATAAAGCCTGTATTGTGACACCTTCAGAAAAAAAAAACACTTAATGCTATTGCTTCTCTTGGCTATAAGTCTGTTCATCTGCTGTTCCATTGGTGAAAAAACAAAAATCTACCTCAAAGGTTACAACTCCAAAATTGTATGAATTAACCGAGTTAAGCTCTGGGTTCGTAGTTAACCTCTCTTTAATCATTTCGAAGATATTTAGTCTTTGTTCGCATCTCCCTCCAAGGATCATACTTTCATGTGAATTTTGAAGTAAAAATCAATTTAACTAGTTTTTTCTATTTTATAAATTTTTTAATGATTTATTTGATCAAATTGGACGAACTGGTAGTCTAACTAGTTTGATGGTAAAGAAGTAAACAAGAGAAGTAAAGCATTTCTAGTGGGAAAATCCGAAGTGTATTTAAATACCAGCTCATCTGGTTTGAAGCTCCAAACAAAGTAACAAATCCCTGTGCTTTTCAACTTGTCAAAGGTTTTTTGTTGGTTAAAATATCAGTAAAATTAAAGATTTGGTTTAACATTTTGAATATTATCTTTAGGTACGTATGTGACCATTAAAAAACTATTGGAAGCACTTGACATGGCTCAACGATAGTAACATGATTTTGATGTTGGAATGCTTGACTAAATCAATGATTTGTGTAATCATCTATCACATATGAAAAGTACATGCATTATTATTTTTTCTTTTAAAGCTTTGATTAATTTGCTTTTTGAAATTAAAAATAAAATTAGTGGGACATGACAATAATTTAGAGAAGTGAGTGGAAAGATGCCTTGTTGTGTTGATTTTGAACATATAGAGACATTAGAAATAGGGACTGAATTGAAAATGAATAAAAATAAAGAATGAGTATAAATTAATAATTAGAACATGCCAGTTAAGATTTGTTCCATCTTATGTTGGTTGGTTTGTTGAATGAATCTATATTTTTTTTTTATAGTTTTTTATTGAATATTAATTTTATTAAAAATTTAAACATTTAAAAAATAATAAAAAGTAGCAAAAAAGGCGATTGGTGCAACTCAAACCTAGATCACATTTAAGACAATGAACACCCTTGACCATTCGGGCAACACATGGGGATCAAAATAACAAATTTTATTACAAGAATATTTATGTATTACAATATCTTTTAAATTTAAATATTTTAAATTACAAACTAAAAGAAATTATAAAATGAATGAATGATTTTTTTTTTATATAATTTCATTATAGTTTTGATTATATCTACTTTTTTTTTTTTTGACACAATGTTTAGAATTACCCATAACCCCACTTCAACCCATAAATAGAAGGATGATGCACTTCAAGCACTCGAACCCACGTCCTCTTGTACTAACAATAATGCTCATGCTAATCGAGTTAAGATTTAATCGGCAAATGGATGAATGATTAAATTGAGAGATTTAAAAGTTTTTAATACAAGTTAAATCTTTCATATAATTAATTGATTTGATTGACTTTGTTGGATTACTATTTAGTAATTACAAATATTTTTAATTAAAATTAATTATAAAATGTAAATAATGATATTTTATTGTTATATATTTATTGAAGTAGGATTCAAGCTTTCAAGTTGGATCTAGTCAAAATAGGGATGCATATAATTTATAGAGTTGGTGGCACAAAGTAACATTAACTTAATAAAATTATTTAAAAGTTTAAATTAAAAGCTTATAGACAAAATAAAACGAAGGGTATTTAAGTCTTTTAATTTTTAATAAATCAAAGAAAATTACTATTATAGTTTTTATTTGAGTTTTTTTAAAAATAACTACTCATGTGTACATTTTTATTATTTTATCAATAATTATTAATTTTTAAAATTGATTAATTAGAAAGTTTATATTATTTTAATTTTTTTTTTACTTATATAGGGTGTGCAATAGAACCAGGAGTGTAGTTAGGGGTTGGTAGAGTCCAAACTCCCTAAAATGAATTTTTTTTAATTTAGATCTTTTAAAATTTTAAATTAGTAAAGATAAAATTTCACTTTGATCCTCTTAAAAAAATAAAAATATGTATTAATATTTTAACAACTACAAAAATATAAACTATTAAAATAATGAAATTACTTTACCATATTTTTACTATCGTAAAAATTATAATTTAATTTCAACCCCTAAAAATATTTTCTAATTTGACCCCTAAATATAGCTAATTTATGAAGCAAAATTTAGAGGATTATCCAAAACTTAGTTATTTGTTAACTTAACTTACCTTATGTTTAGATAAAATTTATTAAAGGAAAGGAAAAGAACAGAAAAGGAATGGAAGGTTAAAAGAAAAGAAATGATATATATTTTTTGTTTGATTTGTTAAAATTAATAACAAAAAAGAAATGAAAGTAATTTTAATATTTCTTGTTCGGATAAACAATGAAAAGGAAAGGAAATTATTTTGAATAAAATTTCTAATTACATAAATAAAAATAATAAATATTCTTCGTAGAAAAGTAACAAAAGTTTTACCCAATAATGTATTGACATTTTTTTTTTATTACTTAAAACAAGTTTATTTCACCAAATTGAAAAAAAAAAAGTTAATAATCTAGACAATGTATACTAAATAAATTTGAAAATTAAAGACGGTTGATAATCTAAAAAATAGATAATGTAAATAAAGTTGTTATCGATTGAGTATTAGTTTAATTAACATGGGCATTAATGCAGGAGGATGTGTGTTCGAGTGCGTTGAAGCGTATTATTTTTTTATTTACTGGTTGGGATGAGCTATGAATAGTTTCAGACATTGTATCAAAAAATCATATATAATCAAAACCTATAATGAGAATATTAAAAAAAATAAAATTGTTACAAATTCAAAAGAGAACCAATAATATAAAAACAAGTAAAAATGTTAGCTATCATAATTAAATGAAGTGATTATTTCAACAGAGTCCTAAAGAAATTTTGAAAAAAATAAAAAGGTTATAAATGAAATTTTATTTAATATAAAAATTTACAAATTTTCTTTTCTTTCACTTCACCCCAAATTGGGGTATTAAATAATAGAAGAAAGTGAGGGATTCTCAACTCTCTTTGCTTTCATTCCCCCTCCCTTACTAGAAACAAATTATCCAAACGAGAGAAATATGATTCATTTCTTTCATTTTACTTAGCTTTCTTTACATTTTTTAGGATGTTCGAAAATACTCTCAATGTTTATGAGTTTTTGGGTTTAAGCCCTTAATCATTTTTTTTTTGGATTAACACCCTTAATGTTACGATTTTTCTAAAAATCAGTCCAATTTTAACGGGAAACATGAGTTGACTGTCAATCAACCGCAAGTCAATGAAGCAACCCAAATTTTTTTTTTTTCGTTTTGTTTCCATTTTCTTTGTTCTTCTCCTCTTTCTCTTTTCTCCTCTAGCTGTTGTTGTCATTGTGTTCAACCCATTAGCATCGGTCATGTCCCTCCCTCTCCACCTCTAAAACTTACAATTTCTCTCTCTATATTTGTTTATTTGTATGTATCGATTGATTGTTCTGTCAATTGATGGAAAAGATTAAAATTTCAAGTCGATTTCCTCCTTAGAGTTCCTCAAAGACTGGAACTTTACTTTTGTTTTCTTTAAAGTTTAGGGTTATTTTTTCGTTTTCTTAGGGGGATGGAATGTGGAGGATCATGAACTAGGTTTTCACATTTCTTTTTTTTTTTTGGTGGGGGGTTTGGTTTTTGATGTCCAAGTGTAAAAGGATTTGTGTTGGTTATGGTTTATCGACGAAGAAGAGGAAGGTAATTGACGGGGAGGAACCATGAAGAAAGGTTTTTTAGCAAACGTTGACAGTTTTGAGGGGAATATCGTGACTGACAACGACAACAATGACCACGAGGAACAAGAAAAAGGGGAAGAGGAAAAAGCCCCTTCTACTGTTGTTGTCTCCGTCGCGACGATGACTCTACTTTTCCTTAGCCTTAAATAGGCGAAGACAAGGGGAAGAAATGTCGTTGTTGTTTGAAGAAATAGTCTCCGCCATAAAATGCGATGGGAGTTGGGATGATGCTATGTGGAGAGAAAAGTTGGAGATGGGTAGATTGCGAGAGCAGAGGGAAACAAAGAAAGAAAGAAATGAGAGAAGGGGTAGGCATCTACCTACAGTTGACTGGCAGTCAACTCACATTTTTCATTAAAATTGGGTTGATTTTTTGAAAAAATCGTAACGTTAAGGATGTCCATCCAAAAAAAGATTAAGGGCTCAAACCCAAAAACCCATAAATGTTGAGCGTATTTTCAAAAACCATGTCTATTATAAATTTGATTTTAAGGGGGCATTTGGTTCACGAAATGTAAGGTTACATCTACAGATATGATTGTCGAAATGTAAGATTACTTAGCACATTACTAGGCATATTACACATTTAGTCATATGGTAAAACCAACTACGATTCCCACAATACTGACTCTTGTTGTCCAACGTAATTGGAAATTGCATTAAATTGACATAAACAATGCCTTTCTACAAAGCAAACCCGACAAGGAAGTCTACATGTCCCACCCTCTAGGTTTCGAGCATCTTGATTTTCCAAATTATGTCAGCCGGAAGCAAAAAGCCATTTATGGACTCTAGCAAGCACCAAAAGCATGGTATGATGCTCTTACAACTCTTTTTTTTTTGTGAATTACTTTGTTCCTACTTTCTTACCAAGGATTTTTTTATTGTTATGTTGTTGTTAGGTGGTTCCTAATTTTCTTATTTGTTTAGATTATATGAAGAAATGCAGTAAAAGAGAAGAAGAAGCCAAACCTAAATATGAAGTTTTAAGATGGAGTAATGATGATGTGAAGATGGAAGAAGAAGAAGTTGAAGAAGATGATGATGATGGTGAGCCAAGAAGAATTATTTGGTACTAGATGAAAAATTGAAGATGAAATTTTGAGAATATGAATTTTGAAATGGGAACCCCAAAATTTTGAATTGATTTCATGAATGAACAATCGGAAAAGAAAAACCATGATATATATATATATATATATTTTTTAAACTAAAAGGATGTTTTGTTTCTTAAGCTAATGATTTTTTAAATTCAAACTAATTACTTTTCTTGGTTTTATAATGTATCATTAAAAATTAAAATCATATCGAACCCAACAAGTGACTCCAGTAAAAAAGAAGATGTTGTTCATTTTAAGGGTACCACATTAAAAGATTTGTTGAAGTATAGGGGATTTTTACCATTATCTCTTTTGTATTTTACTTTCGGCTGAAAAATAACCTATTAATTTTCATCTCAATTTTATTTTTTCTTTCGATTTTTTCACTAACTATATTTAGGGGTGAGCAAAACTTGTTTTGATTAAAAAAAATAAAATAAAATTTAATTTTGAGTTAATTGAATCAAATTATTCGAGTCCACTCAAATAAGTAATTCGAGTTTCGAGTTCGAACCGAGTTGAATTTTACAATTTGAATAATTCGAATAATAGATTGGTATAAATACCTTTTCGGTTCCTGTCAAGTTTGAAAATGAGCAAATTAGTCTCTCTCTCAACAAAAAATTACAAAATAATTTTTAAAATTTAAAATATTTATAAAAATTCCAAAATTTATACTTTTTAAAAAAATCTAAAAATATATAAAGAAAGTTAAAAAATAATTTTTTATAGAATATTAATTTTGGGATCTAAATAAGTTAATTAATTGTTCAATTTTATTAGACTAAAGTATTATTATTATTATTTTGCTTTTAAAAAAATTCAAATATATATAGTTTCAAATTTATGTGCTCTAATATGTAATTAATTATACTGTAATAATATTTTAATTTAACATGTTTAATTTTTAATTTAACTCTATTCAAATTTCATTTCATTCGATTTGATTCGAAAAATTTTCAAATCAAATTAGAATGATTAAATAGGACTCGTCAACTCGAAATATTTTCACACGATTTGATCGAACACTCACCCTAAATATAGCATATATAGTGTAAAGCAATATTTTCATACATTTTAAAAAATATTTGTTAATGAGGAGTCCTTTTTGTTACAAAATGTCTTTGTTAACTTGTTATTTGCGCCACACGTCGGCATTTTTATATTATTATTATTATTATGAAATAGACCCCTTTCATTACAATTATGCATCTCTTTCCATGCATTTTGGTAATTATGGTTGCATTTTTTATTTCTGAAAATAATTATTAAATATATAAATATAATGTTATAACCTAAAAATGTAGTTCCTATTTTTAAACTATATTTTTTATATCACTAATTATGGTTGCGTACGTTAAAATATATTTGTGTAAAAATAAGCAATAATTACTACAAATATGATAATAAATAAAGAAAATAAAATTATAATCTATATTTAAAATATTGATAGGATTACTGAATAACAAAACTTATAAAATTTCAATCTTTTAATTTTTTTTGGATTTTTAATAATTTATTTATCATCTATTTTGATAATCTTTAACGTCGATTTCAAGATTAAAATTGTAGAGTTATTAATATTTTGTTTAAAACTAAAATTTTCTTTTTACGTAAATTTCATTATCAGTGGCACTTTATTACATTAAAAATATTTAAATTTTGAATTGTTTTTTTAAAACTTTTAATGTAAAGTTTATTTTTTCTATAATCAAATTATTTCTTAAATATTGAGAAAGATTAATACATATTTTTTATATGAAATATAATAATTATTACATGCGTTCAACTATTTTATTATGCATATTTTATTACTTTATATATATATATATATATATATATATATTGGTTGATTAAGTTGGTGTCATAAATAATTTGGTATCAATTTAGGATTGATGACAATACTATGATAAATGATTATATTCAATTACTATTCTTAATATAATGTATTTAAATTCCATTTTACTCAGAATTTAATCTAATTTTTTTCATTTTAATATCATGTGTATTTCATGTGTTATTATTATTAATTAGTTTCAAATCATATATTTTATTATTTATTGTATATTATTTTTAAACACATAATAAAATTTATATTAAAGATTAATTGATTAACAATTTATAACAAATATATTTGTATATTGGTATCATATTTGAGAAAGGTTATATAATATTTTATTTTTTATGTAGTGAATCTCTAAAAGGTCTTCGGTACTCCTTCAAAATAACAATTCATTATTTCTATAAAGGGATAAATCTTAAAAATATACACGAATTTTGATTTAATATGTAATTATATACATGAGCTTTAATTTGGTTAAATTACATACGTGAAACTCTAATTGTAGTTCAAATACAGGCTTGAAATTTTAATTTTGATTTAATCATACACATTTAAAGAAATAAATACATCAATTTATTTTTTTATTGGATAAATATAATTATTTATGTATGTAATATATAAACATAAAATAATGTTATATTCAGTGGCAGAGCCAAAAATTTTTTTGGATGGTCGAAATTAAATTGTATATTTTTACTATAGTACAAATGTAATTTCATCATTTTAATAGCCTATATCTTTATTATTTTTAAAAAGGTTAAATTAAATTTTTATCATTTTCGAGGAGGCCAAAGTGTAATTTTACCATTACTAATTTAAAATTTTATAAATTATAAAGGGCCTAAATTAAAAATTTACCCTTTTAAGGGGGCTAGAATAAATATATACAAAGAGAAAAATTGCAAAAATCTTAAACCTTGAGGGTCCACTTATATTTTGGGAGGTCATAGTGTAAATTTATAAAGAACTAAATTAAAAAAATTTAAACTTTAAAGGGCCATGACCCCTTAAGTCTCAACATGGCTCCATCACTGGTTATATCAATAATTGTATTGATAATTTACAAAAATTAAATCAAATCAAAAATTTATATATAAAATTACATAAAATTAAATTTATATATACAACTGTACATTAAATTATAATTGATATATAGTTTATGAAGCTTCCCTCTCAGTATAAGTCAATGGTAACCGGGTCAAACATTGTGGAAGTGGAACACGCTCCAAATATGACTTACAATATAACACTTTGACCAAACTTTATTCACCTCGAAATTACAGGGATTACGTCTTTTACGTGTTCTTCCCATATGACTCGTTCTTCCTTAATAAAATATATTCTTTATTACAAAAAATATTATTATAACTATTTATAGAAAAAGTGGTATTGGATTTTTTTTTAAACATTTAGACTGAGTTTACCTAAACACCACCAAACAAGATTAGATTCAGATTATATAAATAAATTTTTATCGAATTATAAAAAAATAATAAAATGCTAACAAATTAGAATTTAAATCACACTCTAATTATAAAATCAACATATCATGAGTTTCATACATAATATTCTCAAAGGATAATATCTTAAAATAATATTTTACTTTTATTAAATTAAAAATATAAAAATATATAATCTTAAGTAACATTATAAAATACTGACCAGTCTTTTTTTTTATTAATTTACTAATAAAATAATCGAAAATACTTCGTTTTAAGACAACATATTTTTTTTAATTAAATAAATAAGAGAAGGAGAAAAAAAAGGACAAGAAAATGATTTATGAGCATATAAATAAGTGGCAACGACATTATCATATGTGGTCCCTTCACCTAAAACACTATAACAATAAATTATTTAAAAATAAATAAAAAAATCTTACAAGCCGACAATTCACCCTTCCGTCGCCATCCTCCGTTATCATCGAAAACCTTTTTAGATAAAGACAAGTAACCAAACAACACTTATTTCACTTAATGGTTTCCGTTACAGCAACTCACCGCTCTCTTTTTAGTCGGGCCCCACCTGACTCCAAAACCCGAGCCGCCCGGGTTTATGGGACCCATATGACGCGTCAACACATAAAACGTAGACCAAAACAACCCGAAAACCCGACCCTGACCCATCCCCCCTCTTTTTCCTCGCCATTTCTTTCATTTCCGCCTATATAATACCCTTTCCCTTATCTCTTTCTTCTCGGCAGATTTTAAGCCTCAGCAGAGCAGAAAAAAAGAAATAAAAAAAAATAATAGAAGGAAGGGATTTTTTTAATTTTTAAATTAAGAAAAATTTCAAGAAAAAAAATCCTTCCTTTTTTCCTTTGATTTCCCCTTATGAGATCGTAAAATTTTCGAGAATCCATTTTTTTTCTGTAAATTTTATATATCTGATTATTGCTTTGTCGTTGATTTTATTGGGGTTTGTTTTTCGAGTTAATTAATATGGGGACTGAAGTTTTACGACCTCAGGATTGTTTGATCGAACGGATTCGGTTACCTCCGACGGCGTGTCCTCGCCGGAGATACGGAAATGGTAGCTTTAATCCTAGTTATTATCATAACTACAACAATAACAATGGAAATGGTAGATCTAACAGGAAACCCGTTCAGAGGAAGCGGATCGGATCGGAGCAGGGGATTTCGAAGAAATACATCTCCGCGGATGACTTGAAGACGGTGAAGAACAATGTTATGGTGGAGAAGGTTACGATTATGAGACGAGGTGAGTCGTTGGATTCGAAGATCAAGATCGACAACGGCGGTGGTGGAAGGGAAGAGGGTTTGGTTGTTATGGGTACGGATCGTTTGGGCCCGGATCCGGAAATGGTCCCTAAACAGGTCAAAATTGTGGATGTTAAGTCTTTGGTGACCGTAAAATCCGACGTGTATGCCGGATCGGCTTTCTCCGTTTCTCCGGCACCGAGCTCACTTCCTTTACCTAGTTTCTCGAAGAAGAAACAGGTTCTGGTCGATGATTCAGCAACAAGGGATCTCAGGCGTTTGCTCCGGCTGGATTTCTGAGACCCGAAAGTTTAGATTTGGATCCAAATAAGCCTTCGTCTCTTTTTCTATCTCCATCTCTCTCTTGATACGTTTCGTCTCTATTTAGATGTCTCCGGAAATTTCAAGATCCGATGCCCACCATGATATTTTTTCAAGACGGTGGACGGATTTGAAAATCTGGGAAAATTTTAGGGGCGATTAGATAATATTCCCTGCTTATGCGTTAAACAAGTGGGGTGTCTTTAAGGAAAAAAGAAAAATCAAGGGGGTTGGTATGTAATATTAGGGGAATAGTGGGCGAGGGTTGAGTTTTAAAATGTTGAGATGTGAAAAATGCTTTTTCTGCTCCGTTGTGAAAAAAGTTTGTAAGAGATTTGCAATTTAGTCCCTTTGATGTAAAGTAAAGATAAAATTAGGGAGAAATTTGAGCAGATTTCTATAATTATTACTAGAATACGTCTAGAATACGTCCCTTGCCAGGCTTCAAAAAATCTTAAATATTATAATTAATTAATTGATGCGAGTAAAGAATGAAATCCTATAAGTTCTTAAATGTTTTGGTCTTCAATTTTTTGATTATTCAATATATTTATTGAAGCGAGTTCAATAATTAATATTTTGTTATTTTGCATTTTATAAGCTTATTAAAAGGGTAAATGTTGATTACAAATTTCAAAATTGTTTCATTCTCAAGAAGATCGAATTTTTAACCATTGGTTAAAATAGAAGAGATTTTTATCATCTCACTTAATTTTCGTGATTATATGACTTTCAATTTTGATAACTCTTAATTTGTTAAAAATTTCATTTTCTTTTTCTAGTCCATAAATGTGATAATTTTAAGGGTAAATTATACTTATTAAAATACTGTAAGTTTTTATTTTGTTCACTTAAAAAAAATTAAAATTTGATCATTAAACTATTTAAAAATTTTATTTAAATTATTAAGTTATTAAAAATATGTTATATGATTTTTCTGTTCACATTATTTGTATCAATCGAAAGTTATCTTTTTTATTTTTTTTACTATACAATTTTTTTCATGAAATAGTTTTGGATGTAATGAATCTCTAAATTAAAATTCAAAAAAGTTTTTTTTATCGTATTTTCGACATTGACCATCATATTAACTTGAATATAATATACGTTTTTCTACTCATCAATAAATATTAATCTAGCATATTAATCATTAAATCTTTCTCACTAGCAAAACTTTCTTTTTATATTTTTTAAAAAACTTAACAATTTAATGATTTAAATGAAAATTTTTAAATAATTTAATAATTTGAATGAAAAATTTAGAATAATTCAGTAAATAAAAACTCTATAAAAATAGACATTAAAACAATTATAATTCATAAAAAGCGAATAAATAGAGGAGTTAATTTAATTTGTAAATAAGAAGAGCCCTCCCCAGAAAATGAAAATGAGTGGTCCTGGTTGAAGAGCAGTAATGGGAGAAGGGCCCAGCCCTGCCCTTGAACACTTGCTGCCTCAGTGACCACACCACCAATTACCAATCCTCGCAAACAATGACTGAAACGCTCATATCCCAATGTCCCCCTTCAAGATTTAAATCCTTTGGCTAGACACTTGGGATTTTTCTTTCATTTTAAATTATTTAAATTTGGGGTTATGTAAAAAAAAATTATTTTCGAAATAATTTATGGAAATTAATCAAAAAGAAAAAAATTATAGGAATAGGTTAATTTCGTAAAACCACACCTACGTATTGACGTTTTTAAGGAAAATTTTAGTAAAGCGCTTTCATTGTAAGCATTTTTTATTAAATGAGAAAAAATTGCTTTTACATAAAAGTGTTTTTCAAATTAGTGTTTACGTGTATACATTTTCAGCATGTTTTCATAGTGCTTATCTCAATCAAGGAAAAACGTTCCTATATGGAGGAGTTTTTATCTTATTTAAGAAAAAGTACTTACACGTAAAAATGTTTTTATGAAATTCCCCTAGAAAATGTCGCAACGTAAGTGCATTTTTACAAAAGCGGCCAATTCTAATAAATTTTTTTCACTTTGACTTATATCTATAAATAATTTAAAAATTGAGCTTTTTATGGTACATAACCCTTAAATTTGAGTTAATTCAAATTAAATTATTACTGTTTTTATTATTATTTCAAATTGATCACAAGTGATTAATATTCAATCATATAAAATAAACTTTAGAAAACAAAAACTCTTAAGTCGAGTTAAATTTAATAATAAATTAAAATAATTATTTTAAATAAAATATAATATAATATCAGGTCATTATAAAATATTGATATGTCTCATATTTCAGTCAATTTTGAAAAATAATTTAAACTATATTTATTTGTTTCAGTCAAACTCTGATTAGTTTAGATTATTTTATTATTATTTGACCTAATAATTTAACATATAAATAGGCTATTTTACAGCATTAGAAAATACACCCATTAAAATATTAGAACTCATGATATTTTTGGAGAATTCTGTGTTTATGTTTTGAAGATTTCTTTGTTTTTGGGTATAATTTTTATCATCAGCTTTTGTACTCTTCGTTTTTTTGTCATTATAGTAAAATTATCTTTACTCGTGATTTTTTATCTTCATTGAAAGAGTTTTTTCACGTTAAATTTATGTGTTCAATTTCTCAATTTCTGTAACCCTTTTTACCCGGTTTAAAAGATATGACCGGATCCAGAATATTATTTCTGTAATTATACCCTTACGCAATCTGATAAACCATAATCATTCACACACACACACACACACACACATATATATATAATAAAATTATTGAACTTTTTGAACCAAATAAATTTACTACAGAAATACAATCAAAATTATTACATTTAAGTGATTTATCAGTTTCAAGAGATTGGATGATAGGAAGAATTAATAGTCCCAGTACATCTAAACCAATATGTACTATAGAATATATGTCATCTGAAGATAAATTTTATTTTAAAAATAATACAATTACAAACACAAATAATAATATAGTTTTATCCTCAACTGCTCAAATAAAGGATGAAGAGGAAAATATAAGTAAAAGTTTCATATCTTCAACACCTATAGGAATGAAAACAATTCATATTCCTAATGGAAGGTAATGGACACTACCAATGCAAGGTAATGCAATTTGGATTATATAATGCACCTCAAATATTTCAGAGATGGATGGACTCTTTTTAATAAATATAAGAAATTTTGTATAGTATATATAGATGATATTTTAGTATTTTTAGAAACATTAGATTCACATAGAAAACACTTAAATATTATTTCTCAAGAATTCATAAAACATGGAATCATATTAAGTCCTAAGAAAATAGAGCTAGAAAAAAACAGAAATAGAATTTTTAGGATTAAAATTGTCTATGGATGATCTTCAATTACAATATCATATTATAGTAAAAATAAAAGAATTTCCTGAAAAAATTGAAGACAAAAAAAGCCTTTAACAATTTTTAGGAATCATAAATTATGGTAGAATTTTTTTTCCAAACCTGTTGGAAAAGATAGGAATGCTATATGAAAAATTAAAAAAGGACAAACCGTTTACTTGGTCTAAATCAGACTTGGAAATTATAAGAAAGTTAAAAATTGAAATAAATCAAATTCCTAAAGTTTATTTACCTAAACAAGGTGATAAATTGAATTTAGAAACAGATGCATCACAAAACCATTGGGGATGTATTTTAAAAGCTAGAACTAAGAATAATGAAGAATAAGAATGCAGATATAGTTCAAGAAAATTTAAGTCAAATGAAATTAATTATGTTATATTTGAAAATGAATTATGCACTTTTAATTTTGAAGTTTTATATGTTAAAGGTACTGATAATGTTATTGTTGATTATCTTAGCAGGCCTTATGGACAAAGTTAAACAACATTTAGAAAAAGTTGGTGAATGGACAACTGTTCACATATGATTATGGCTTTGGCAACACGCAGGAAGAACCAGATGAGCAAGTTATTCAGCTGTTAAAAAAGATAGCTGATATGAAATTTGATGATTTCCCATCAAATATTATTGAAGACATAAAAAATTCATGGAAAAATTGGAATTCACCTCGAATATCCAATGATTTATTAAATCTGGATGAAATTGAAGAAATGAATCTTGATAATATTCAAGGAGATTAGACGGACATGTGGAAACCACCGCATTCATAAACGACAAAGAATAATGCCAGATGGAAAGCATTCATAAAGGCATTAATTTCAAGGAAGAAGTTAGGCAAAGGCATTAATTTCAAGGGAGATATTATGCAAAAAGGCATTAAGAAGGAACGAGAAGCTTATCTGAGAGGACGGACTTCAAAAATTTATAAAACACTGTTAAGAAACTATCCTATAAAAAGGGGAATAAGTTGCCTAACCAGGGTATTCGAATCTTTCTTTCTTATTCACTTCTTTAGTTCTTAAAAACTAGTCCACCATCCTTTCTCTGTAAAAATTTCTTTGTAATATAGTAATATTGTCCATCGTTCTTAATTGTAATTGGTATCCGAGCTACAGTGTCACGTTTTCTAGAGAAATAATATCATAGTTACATTGTAAGTTCTATCCTTTATACTTATATTTGTTTACTTTTATGAGTTTATCTTAAAACCCATATATCTGTTATTCTATCTTACTGTTGCCTGTTTATCTCTTTGTTGAGAGTTTGGCATTTTGAGTAAGAGAATATTAAGATAACAGACGGTTTAGGTACCTAAGATAAATTTCATGGAAGAAATTGAATGTTTATATAAGGATAAAACTTGTAATCATACTATGCATATAGACTCTAAAAACAAAAACAATATTTCATCTATTAGTAAAGGTTTTAATAGTTTGATAGATATTACTTCTATATATTTTCATAAGCTGTGTAATAAAATTAATAAAATTGAACAACAAGTAAATAATCTAGGAGTAGTAACTGAGTTGGATTTGAACAACAAATCGAAAAATATGTTAGCAAAAATTAATAATAAGTTAGAACAAGTAATAGAATATAAGAATATAGAACAAGATGTAGATTTAGGTCCTTTATATTATGGTAATAATAACATAATATTGACCCTATCAGATGAAGAAGAAACTTCTTCTGAAGAATCATCTTCAAAAAATAAAAAACCTAAGAAAAAATATATATATCAACAAAGATATGACTTTCAATTTTATAAACAACTTATAGAACATTGGAAAGTAAGATTTTCCAAAAATTCTAATAAATATAAAATAATAGAATATTTAAAACTTATTGAACAACTTTATGAAGAACATAAAGATTTATTTATATTATTTAATTATTACTACATGTTAAATTATGACTCAATAGATAGTAGTAGTAGTTCTAATAATTCTAGTAATAGTATAAATCTAGAATATATAAAAGTAACAAGTGATCAATCTGATGAATAAAATACTTCAACAGATGAAGATGAAAATATAAAAATCCTTGAACCTTTGGAAACTGATCAAACAGATCAAGATCCTAAAGGAAAAAGAAAAATAGATTCAGATATTTTAAACGATGATTTTTTAAGATCTGGTAATAAACAACATGAACAACTAGATAATACCATAAGAATTTTCGGTAATCAAATTGAAAATATTGCTACTACAGAGATAAAACCAGAAAATCTAGGAGAATCATCTAATCAACTTATACCCTATAGGATAGATGATCTTAATAAAAGAAATGTTGCTCAAGGAGGAATATATTTAGATCTTACAAATATTCCTATATCAGACTATGAAAAAACTATAGATGATTGGGCACAATCAATGACTATTATTGTAAAAAACAACAATTGGACAAAAAAAAATTTAAAACTATTTTGTTGGAACATTTCAAGATGATGTGTTACAATTTTTAAGAAGATGAGAAGAATCAAAAAAAGAAAAAGAACAAAAAGGCAGTTAATCAATTACAATTGCAATTAAGAACGATGGACAATATTATTATATTACAGAGAAATTTTTACAGAGAAAGGATGATGGACTAGTTTTTAGGAACTAAAGAAGAGAATAATAAAGAAAGACTCGAATGCCTTGGTTAGGCAACCCATTCTCCTATTTATAGGATAGTTTCTTAATCATCCTTCATAAATTTTGAAGTTCGCTTTCCCTGATAAGCTTATCGTTCCCTTTTCTTCTTTGAAATTAATGCCTTTTGCATAATATCTTCCTTGAAATTAATGCTTTTTAATTTCTTCCTTGAAATTAATGCCTTTATGGATGCTTTCCACTTGGCATTTATTCTTTGTCATTTCTGAATGCGACGGTTTCCACATGTTTGTCTATTTTTCTAATCTCCCTGGATGTTATCAAGATTCATTTCTTCAATTTAATCCAGATTCAATGAATCATTTGATAATCGTGCTGAATTCCAATTTTCCCATGAATTTTTTATATCTTCCATAATATTTGATGGGAAATCATCAAGTTCCATATCAGCTATCTTTTTTAACAGCTGAATAACTTGCTCATCTGGCTCTTCCCGTGTGTTGCCAAAGCCATAATCATATGCAAATATTCTTCTTCCATTGATCCAAAAACGATATGTTGTTTTTGTCAAAAGTTCATTAGCTTTAACCATAAGATCAATTCCGGCTTGGATTTGATAGTAAATGGGATTATTGTAGCACTTGTCAATGTATTTTGTCAAGCACTCCTTACCTTTTTCATTTGTAGCTAAGAGTAAGGATCCTCCAAGCACAACTTTAAAATCTAATATTTGATATGGCTGATAAAATTTTTCTTTTTCATCTATACCAATTAGGCTACTAATATCAATATAATAATATTTTACATAGCCATCTTTATGTGCCTTACGTATTATCATAGATTTAATAAATGCTGGAAAATCTCTTATTAAATGAAAAGAAAATTTTTGAATTGTGAGTTCTTGAACAAAACCCCATTTAATACTGCTTATATCAAATGGTTCATGATCAAGTCTAAATTTTATAGTAAGAAAATTTTCTCCCAAAATATTTGTAAAAACAAAAGACTGATAAAAATATTCAGAAAAAGATTTTTGAAATAGATCCTACTGGTTACAGATGATCCTGTTAATTTTTCCAAATATATCTATTGGTAAAATAAATCTAACTTTATAATAAATACATATTCTAAATATTTTATTGAGAACTAAGTTATTAGTTCCCATATTTTTAAAATATTAGACTGTCTCAAAAAGATTGTTTATTTCTTTAATATTTAAATAACTTATTTCAAAATCATTTCAATCACAATATAAAATGAAATTTAATAATAAGTCATTACTCTCTTGTTCTTTAGTTGTTTTTTCAACTAAAAATTGTGATAGTTTAGTAAAAACTATTCTGAAATTTACTCTTTGTTCAATAATATGAGTTTTTCGTATTTCATTACAATTACAATTGCAATTAAGAACGATGGACCATATTACTATTACAATTACAATTGTAATTAAGAGCTCTGATACCAATTATAATTACAATTAAGAATTATGAACCATATTACTATATGAAAGAGAAAGAATGATGGACTAGTTTTTAGGAACTAAAGAAGAGAATAAGAAAGAAAGACTCAAATCCTTTGTTACTCATTCTCCTATTTATAGGATAGTTTCTTAACTATCCTTCATAAATTTTAAAATCTGCTTTCCCTGATAAGCTTCTCGTTCCCTTTTCGTCTTTGAAATTAATGCCTTTTGCATAATATCTTCTTTGAAATTAATGCTTTTTTGCCTAATTTCTTCCTTGAAATTAATGCCTTTATGGTTGCTTTCCACCTAGCATTATTCTGTCGTTTCTGAATGCGGTGGTTTTCACATGTCCGTCCATTTTTCTAATCTCCCTGGATGTTATCAAGATTCATTTCTTCAATTTATCCAGAGTCAATGAGTCATTTGATAATCGTGCTGAATTTCAATTTTCCCATAAATTTTTTATATCTTCCATAATATTTGATGGGAAATCATCAAGTTCCATATCAGCTATCTTTTTTAACAGCTGAATAACTTGCTCATCTAGCTCTTCCTGCATGTTGCCAAAACCATAATCATATGCAAATATTCTTCTTCCATTGGGCCAAAAACAATATGTTGTTTTTTTCAAAAGTTCATTAGCTTTAACCATAAGATCAATTTCAGCTTAGATTTGATAATAGATAGGGTTATTATAGCACTTGTCAATGTATTTTGTCAAGCATTCCTTACCTTTATCATTTGCAGCTGAGAGTAAGGTTCCTCCAAGTACAACTTTAATAATCCTATATTTGATATGGCTGATAAAATTTTTCTTTTTCAGCTATACCAATTAGGCTACAAATATCAATATGATAATATTTTACGTAATCATCTATTTGTGCTCTACGTATTATCATAGATTTAATAAATGCTGAAAAATCTTTTATTAAATGAAAAGAAAAGTTTTGAACTGTGAGTTCTTTAACAAAACCCCATTAAATACTGCTTATATCAAATAGTTCATGATCAAGTCTAAATTTTATAGCAGAGAATTTTTCTCCCAAAATGTTTGTATAAACAAAACACTGATAAATATTCAGAAAAAGATTTTTGAAATAGATCCTACTGGTTACAGATAATCCTGTTAATTTTTCCAAATATATCTATTGGTAAAATAGATTGAACTTTATGATAAAGACATAATCTAAATATTTTATTGAGAATTGGGTTATTAGCTCTCATATTTTTAAAATATTGTATTGTATCAAGAAGATTGTTTATCTCCTTAATGTCTAAATAATCTATTTCAAAATCATTCCAATCACGATATAAAATGGAATTTAATAATAATTCATGACTCTCTTAATTTTTAGTTATTTTTTCAACTAAAAATTATGATAGCTTAGTAAGAGCTCTTTTGAAATTTACTCTTTGTTCAGTAATATGGGTTTTCCATATTTGATTAATAATATTGTATATTTCTGGTGGTAAACCTGAATTATAAATTTTTTTTACCTCATTCATTTGTTGTGTTTTCAACAAATTTTCTTTCACACAAATTTTTTTTGCTTTTTGAATCACTTCTGTATAGCTGGCTTGATATGCAGAATTTTGGATCTTGTGACCAAGGTAAATAGTTTACCTGTGGTGTAAAAGTTTGAGTTGGGACTATTGTCCTGTCAATGGATATAGAATATAATATCCTTGATTAGGATAAAATGGTACTTGAGAAGGTATTCTTATAAAATCAGGACAAGGATTTTTTAGATTGAAATCATTTCACTTTTTGCAAACAGTTGTCCATTCACCAACTTTTTCTAAAGGTTGTTTACCTTTGTCGATAAGGCCTGCTAAGATAGTCAGCAATAACATTATCAGTACCTTTAACATATAAAACTTCAAAATTAAAAGTACATAATTCATTATACCATCTAATTCTTCTTGGTACTATTTCTTAACTTTTATTAGTAAGAAAATGTTTAATAGCCTGATTATCAATTTTTATGATAAAATTTTCAAATGCTAAATAGATAAGAAATTTTTTTATTCCTTTCTTTATGTTTAATAATTCTTTTTCAAATATAACATAATTGATTTCATTTGTCTTAAATTTTCTTGAACTATATCTGCATACTAATTCTTCATTATACTTAGTTCTAGCTTTTAAAATACATCTCCAATGGTTTTGTGATGCATCTATTTCTAAAATCAATTTATTACCTTGTTTAGGTAAATAAACTTTAGGAATTTCATTTATTTCAGATTTTAACCTTCTTATAATTTTCGAGTCTGATTTAGACCAAGAAAAGGTTTGTCCTTTTTTAATTTTTCATATAGCATTCCTATCTTTTTCGACAGGTTTGGGAAAAAAATTTCTACCATAATTTATGATTCCTAAAAATTGTTGGAGCTGTTTTTTGTCTTCAATTTTTTCAAGAATTTCTTTTATTTTTACTATAATATGATATTGTAATTGAAGACCATCCATAGACAATTTTAATCTTAAAAATTCTATTTCTGTTTTTTCTAGCTCTATTTTCTTAGGATTTAATATGATTCCATGTTTTATGAATTCTTGAAAAATAATATTTAAGTGTTTTCTATGTGAATCTAATGTTTCTGAAAATACTAAAATATCATCTATATATAGTATACAAAATTTCTTATATTTATTAAAAATAGAATCCATCCATCTCTGAAATATTTGAGGTACATTACACAATCCAAATGGCATTACCTTCTATTGGTAGTGTCCATTAGGTTCACTAAAAGCTGTTGAAGGTCTAGATTCTTCGGTTAGCATGATTTACCAAAAACTTGATTTACAGTCAAATTTACTAAAATATTTGGCATGTTTTGCCTGATTAATTAAAACATCCTTTCTCGGAATAAAATATTCATCAAAAATAATATTTTGATTTAATATTTTATAATTAATTACCATACCATCGTCACATCACAATATAATCATCACAATAACAATATACCTCAACAACAACATGTAATAACATATGACACAACATCTGATACAATAGGGTATGTTACAGTTAGAAACAGACATCTAGGAAGCAAAAACTTCAACAACAAGGAGGTCGTCCACCACATACTGATCGAGTACCCAATCTAACAGGATTAGATCCTACAAACACAACTAAATATTAATATTATTTCTAAGCCACCGATTAAACATAAAACTAATTAAAATAACTCACATGTAACTCTTGGAACTGGTGAAAAGTAGGTTGCACCGATGGAGGAGGAGGTAACTCTTCAGCCTCGGAGTCGTGATCACTTAAACACAAATATCTCATATTAGATTTCCCAAATTAAATTTCTGAATAACTTTAAGTACAGAATTAAAGATAAAATAGTTAAAACGAGACTTTCAAGTTTGAATTTGGCAAAACGGACAGCGAAAACGAACTCAAAACGTAAAAAAAGGTAAGGTAAAGTTTCTCGAAAAAAGTCAACAATCAACCCAAAAAGTCAATGGTCAACAGTCAACGATCCAATTTGGTCAAAGTCAATGGTCCGATTCGGTCAACGGGTTTGGGTCGGGTTGTTGGGTCAGACCGATTGGGCTTGGTTCACTTAGTTTGAGTGTTGGGTTTGGTTTAGGTCAAAAGGTTTGGGTTTGGTTGAATTTAAGTTTAGGGTTATTGAATTGGTTTTTGGGTAAAAAGGGTTTGGGCTAGGCACTTTAAGGCCCAATTTTAACACAACACAAAAGGGAAAAGAATTAAGGTCTGGTTTCCTCCCCAAATCGATACCATCAACACCTCTACAATCATAACCGACGTCCGACTGTCGAGATCAACATGCAAACAACCTCAAATCAAAGCCATAACATGATTTCAACAACTTACTATCCTCAAAACAACAGAATGAGCGGTGGTGCACAAAGCAGCAAAAGAAAACTGAAGGTTCACTTTGTGTTTCTCACGAACGAATATGATAAAGAAGGAGAAAAGGGTGAGCTTGGGTTCTCGATGTGAAGAGAAGGGAGTTGGCAAGGGCAATGTAACAAACGACCAATGACATGGGCTTGGTCAGAGGATGATCGGAGAAACAAAATAAGGGAGAGAGGAGAGCTTTGGAAATTTCGGCATTGGCAAAAAATAAAAAAGAAGTGGAAGAGTCACACCAAGGCTTAAGGGTGTTTAAATACCCAAGAAAAAGGTGAAATTATTCGGAGACCTTCGAAGAGTTTTAGGGTTTTTGAAACAACCCTACACTTTTACCCGTATCACAAACAAGTCCAAAATCACCTAATTAGTCACAAGTTTTATTTAAAGCTCAATTAAGTCCATAATTTACCAAATTTTGCGTAAAAGACCCTAAAATTCCCTAAAATTCTTAATTTAATCTCTAAAATAAAATTAAAGTGTTACAACTCTCCCCCTTAAAAGAAATTTCATTTTCAAAATTTACCTAAACCAAAAAGATGTGGATACTAGGCCTTAATGATAGCTTTGGGCTCTCAAGTAGCTTCCTCATAACCATGATTGCGCCACAAGACCTTAACCATCTTAATGATCTTCCTGCTAAGAACCTTATCGTTCTGAGCAATAATTTCAATCGGTTCTTCCTCAAAACTCAAGTCAAGACGAACCTCGATATCCTCAATAGGCACAATATGAGAAAAGTCCGACCGATAACACCTCAACATAGAGACATGAAAGACATCATGAATCCACTCAAGCTCAGACGATAACTCAAGCTGATAGGCAACCGGTCCTACTCGATGAAGTACCCGATAATGACCGATAAAACGAGGACTCAACTTACCTTTTCGCTCAAATCTGAGCACTTTCTTCCACAGAGATACTTTTAAGAAAAGCTCATCACCTACATTAAACTCAATATCTCGATGCTTTAAATCAACATAAGACTTCTGCCTATTAAAAGCAGCCTTAAGTCTTACACGAATCAATCTTACAATCTCCTTAGATTATTAAATAATATTTGGTTCCAACAACTGATGCTCAGTCAACTTAGTCCAACCGATAAGAGTGCGACACTTGCGCTCATACAAAGCCTCATATGGAGCCATCTTAATACTGACCTGATAACTGTTATTATAGGCGAACTCCGTAAGAGGTAGAAAATCCTCCCAACTACATTGATACTTAATTACACATCCCCTCAACATGTCTTCCAAAATCTGAATCACATGCTCAGATTGACCATCAGTCTGCAGATTGTAAGCAGTACTGAAGTTTAATTGAGTACCCAAAGCACCGTGTAAGGATTTACAAAATCTCGAAGTAAACCTTGGATCCTAATCAGAAATGACAGACAAAGGCACTCCGTGGAGACGAACTATCTCAGAAATGTAGAGTCGATCTAACTTGCTCAAAGAATAGTCGACCCTAACTGAAATAAATTGTGCGGACTTAGTGAGCCAATCCACAATTACCCAAACATAATCTTTCTTGAACGGTGTTAAAAGAATACCACTCACAAAATCCATAGTCACATGTTCTCATTTCCACTACGGAATCTCAATCGATTGAAATAACCCAAAAGGACACTAATGCTCAGCCTTGACTTTCTGACAAGTCAAACACTTTGACACAAAGTCAACATCTTTTTTCAAACCCTTCCATCAGTACCTATCACGAAGATTCTTATTCATCTTATCTTTGCCAAGATGCATGGAATAAGGGCTATAATGCCCCTCACGGAGAATAGTCTATTTAATTGCAGAACCCTTCGGAACACAATATCAATCTCGAAAGCATAGTATACCATTCTAATCCATGAAGAAGTTCACAGAAGTACTTACTTCCACCTCTCTTATACGGTGCACTATATAGGGGTCATTAGACTGCTCAACCTTAATCTCCAAGGGTAAAGTGAGAATAACTCGAAGTTCGGCTAAAAGGCTGTCATCCTCAAACAAACTCAATTTGACAAATAAAGCCCTCAATTCAGTCACAGCATTTCGACTCAAGGCGTCGGCAACTATTTTAGCTTTGTCAGGAGGATACTCAATCTTACAGTCATAGTCCTTAAGAAGTTCTAACCAACGATATTGTCTTAAGTTAAGCTCTTTCTGAGTGAGCAAATACTTTAAGCTTTTATGGTCAGTGAAGATGTAACACTTCTCTCCATAGAGATAATGCCTTCAAATTTTAAGGGCGAAGATCACCGTAGCATGTTTGAGATCAGGGTAGGATAAATAATCTCATGTGGTTTTAACTGTCGAGACGCATAAGCCATAACCTTTCCCTCTTGCTTTAGCACATATCCCAATCCTATGTGAGAAGCGTTAGCGTAAACAACATAAGCTTTCTCAGGCTAAGGTTGGATTAAAACCGATGCTTGAGTCAATACCAACTTTAACTTTTCAAAACTAGACTATTAAGCCCCAGTCCAAACAAATGAGACATTCTTCCTCAGAAGCTTAGTCAAAGGTGTCGCAATAATCGAGAAACCCTCAACAAACCTTCGATAATAGTCGACTAAACCCAAGAAATTATGAATCTTAGGAACATTCTTAGGTTGCTTATAGCATATAATAGCGTCAATCTTTTTGGGATTCACACGAATTCCCTTAACAGAAACAATAAGCCCCAAAAACACAACCTCCAAGAGCCAGAATTCACACTTGCTGAACTAAGCATAAAGCTACTTCTATCTCAAGGTTTGCAAAACAATTCTGAGATGCTTCTCATGCTTAGTCTATGTCTTAGAGTTAACCAAGATATCATCTATAAACACCACCACAGACTGGCCCAAGTAAGGTTGAAACACCTTATTCATCATGTTCATAAATGTAGCAAGGGTATTAGTTAACTCGAAACGCATCACCAGAAACTCATAATGCCCATAACGAGTTCGAAAAGCTGATAATACCCAGATCTCACGTCTATCTTAGAAAATACAGTAGCTCCTCGAAACTAATCAAATAGGTCATCAATATGAGCCAAGGGGTATTTATTCTTAATCGTCAACTTATTCAGCTTTTAATAATCAATGCACAACCGAAGTGTCCCATCTTTCTTCTTTACAAACAGAACTGATATTCCTTAAGGTGAAACACTAGGTCGAATAAAACCCATATCCAACATCTTTTGCAACTGTATCTTTAATTCCTTAAGTTCATTAAGTGCTATTGGATAAGGTTCCATGGACACAGGAGTCATATCGTGATAGACCTTAAGGCCAAACTCGACCTCATTATGTTTAGGTGGCACACCAGATAACTCTTCTGGGAATACGTCAGAGAAGTCCCTTACTGCTCGAATCTTTTCAATCCCAGAATCTGTTTGCCTTGGATTTAGGATGTAAGCTAGATAAGCCATGATCCCCTTTCTAGTCATCTTTTCTGCTTTAAGGGCTAAGATCACATTAGACTTTCCTTCTACGTTCACTAATTAGTGTTATCTCCCAATTATTAGAAGTTCTCAAAGTTGTCAGCTTTTTCACATAATCCAAATTAACTCGGTGCTTAAAAAAGCCAATCCATTTCAAGTATGAGATCAAACTCACTGATTGCTAACTCCAATAAATTGACAGGAAATATTTCCCCTTGAATCTCAAGAAGACAGTTACGATATATCTTATTGACCTCTATAGAAATACCCACAGGACTTTAAATAATAACCGCAGACTCAACATTTTCGACTGAGATCTTAAAACCCCAAGATACTGTACTCACCACATAAGAATGAGTCGAACCATTTCAAGTAAAGAAAAATAAAGGATAAAGTGAATAGAAAAAGTACCCGCTATGACGTCAGGCTCATCACGATCCTCATGCATCCTAGTCGCATACACTAATCCAGAATGTCTCGCCCCAAATCTAACTTCTCCACCACTCTGAATAGGACTACCCCCAGTAGTTGAACTCGAAGTAATCAGTCAAATCTGCCCTTTACCCTAGCATGAGCCTGAACCGAACCCTGTTACTAACTCTACACAAATGAACCAGTAGGAGGATGGGGACAATCTCTAAAGAAGTGCTCCTGTGAACCGCACCTAAAACATGCCCCAATCTTCCTCCAACACTCGCCCTCATGTATTTTTTTACAATAAGAACAAAGATGCAAGGGACGAAAACCAGTAGAACCATCAAGACTACCCTAGGAGTTACTGAAACTGCAGGCCTCACCTTCGGATAATTAGGCTGAACTACCTCATTTCTATGCCTCTTAACAGAAAGACCACAAAAAACAGGTTGAACTGGTATGCCTACTGGCTTCTTTCCACGCTCCTTATCTTGAGACCTTTGAGCCTTTGTACAAGCCTCCAAACTCTCAGCAAACCTAGCTCGACTAACCAAATCATTGAATACTCTATCATGATGCATTTTAGCCCCAACCGGGAGTGAGAGTCGCAGTATTTTTCTAAACCAATCACACTTCTCTTTCTCATTAGTAACTAGTCCAGATGCATAACGGACTAACCTTAAGAACTCAATCTCATAGTCATTAATAGACATGTCTCCTTGCTTTAAATTCATGAAGTCATCCCTACCTTATCAAGGAACTCCTCAACCACATAGCGATCTTGAAAAACCTCTCTAAAATAATCTCAAGTAATCTGACCAGTAAGAGTAGACTCTTCCATAGTATCCCGCCAATTTTGAGTCTTACCTCGCAGTAAAGAAATAACAGCTCTAACCTTTTGCCCAACAGAGTAATTCATCTCCACAAACAATCTCTAAAGATCCTTCAACCAATACTCAGCAATAGAAGGATCCGTACCAGTCTTACCCTCAAATACCTTCATCCTAGCAACTATAAAATCGACAAATATGAGCCTCCTCGGACCCTTAGACTGACCCAAGCAGACCCACAAAGTAATCTCAATAATTCTTGACTAACCGTAGCACTATCCAACTTCATGATCTCGCTATCTCTAAAGTCAAGCACATCTTCAACAAGAGGTTCCTCAGCAGGTAAGACTCCCCTAGCAGCTTGTTGACCCTTAGTACCTACGAGCAGCTCATCCTCCTCCACATTAGGCAGTTTATCCACATTCACTTCAGGCTCGATTACAAAAGTAAGGTCACCAATGACCCTAATAGTACGACCCCGATCTCGACCTTAGTCGAGACTAATAATAAGTCTAGAACTCCTACGTGGTGGTATACTATCTAACTACATAAGCAAAAAGTACTAAAGTAAGAATTGGTATCGAGGATTTAGAATAAATCATAACTTTAATATATCTATATAACAAAAATTATTTTATAACACATTAATTTATTTGAAAATTCCCATTTAACCCCAAAACTTGTTAAAACATGCTCGAAAAACCTCACAATCCGAGGGTTAAACTTAGCTCTTATACCACTAAATGTAACCTTCTTTACCTAACTCAATAGATATAACCCGATCCAGAAGGTTATTTTGTAATTATACACTTACGCAATCCGATAAACCCCAATCATTCACATACATACATACATACATAAATACATACATACATATATATAATCTATAATTTAAATTAAATAATTAAACTTCCAAAATAAATGCCAAAAATCCCCAAATTAAAATCAACTTACAACCCAATAAAATAATAATCAAGAAAATACAACGAAAAACCAAAATGAAATAATGAAATAAAATAGTACTATAAATATTCCTTCGGGTACCAAGTCACTTATGTCTCAGGTATCTGTAAAGAAACTGTAGGGAAATAAGCTAAAAAACCCAGTGTGTCTCTAAGGTACATACAACCTATTATATACAATAGCATAACAATTTATAACGCAAAAAGTAACCACAAAATCATGTTACAATCACATGCACAATGCAATGCATCCATACTCCAACATACCAACACAGTGAAATGGTTCCCCAAAACCCTTTCCCAACCAATCGTCACCAATCGCAGTATGGTTTAGTATCAACCATTTAAAAGGGTGATAACCACGTTTTCCACCATACAATCCCAACCCATGAACACACAGTGGTATGATCACATAAATATCTCAATTTTAGTCTCAGTGCTAATCTCATTGTATTTCTCATGTATCACAATGCACAATAGAATAATCATAATAATTTAAATCAGCCACATGTCCTATATATATGCATGACAATATCAACATGCTTTACACAGCTCAACCTCAATTATACCATCTTCACATCACAATATAATCATCACAATAACAATATACCTCAACAATAACAACAACATGTAATCACATATGACACAACATCTCATGCAATAGGGTATGTTACAGTTAGAAACACACCTCTAGGAAGTAAAAACTCTAATGACGAGGAGGTCGTCCTCCACGCACTAATCGAGTACCCGGTCTAACGAGATTAGATCCTACATTCATAACTAAATATTAATACTATTTTAAGCCATCAATTAAACACAAAACTAACTAAAATAACTCACTTGTAACGCTCGAAACTGATGCAGAAGTAGGTTGCACCGATGGAGGAGGTAACACTTTAGCCTTGGAGTCGTGATCACCTAAACACAAATATCTCACATTAGATTTCCCAAATTAAATCTCTAAATAACCCTAAATACAAAATTAAAGATAAAACAGACAAAATCAGGATTTCGAATTTGAATTTGATAAAACGGATAGCGGAAACAGACTCAGGACATCGAAAAATGGTAGGGTAGAGTTTCTTGGAAAAAGTTAACGATCAACCCAAAAACTCAATGGTCAACGGTTCGATTTGGTCAAAGTCAATGGTTCGGTTCGATCAACGAGTTAGGGTCGGGTTGTCGGGTCAGACTAGTTGGGCTTTGTTTACTTGATTTGGGTGTTGGGTTTGGTTTGGGTCAAAAGGTTTGGGTTTGGTAGAATTTGGGCTTAGGGTTATTGGGTTGGTTTTTAGGTAAAAAGGGTTTGGGCGAAGGCACTTTAAGACCCAATTTTAACACAACATAATGGGGAAAAGAATTAGGGTTTGATTCCCTTCCAAATCGGCATTGTCAACACCTCTACCACCGTAACTAGTGTTTGACCATCGAGATCAACATGCAAACAATGTCAAATCAAAGCCACAACATGATTTCAACAACTTACTAACCCCATAACGACAAAACGAGTGGTGGTGCAAAATTGAGCAAAAGAAAATCGAAAGTTCACTTTGTGTTTCTCACGAACGACGGTGGTAAGGAATGAGAAAAATGTGAGGTTGGGTTCGCGATGTGAAAGAAAAGAGTTGGCAAGGGCGCTGTAACAAACGACCAATGACACGGGCTTGGTTAGAGGGTGATCAAAGAAACGAAATAAGGAAGAGAGGAGAGCTTT
Source organism: Kokia cookei (assembly GCA_039519145.1). Taxonomy (NCBI): domain Eukaryota; kingdom Viridiplantae; phylum Streptophyta; class Magnoliopsida; order Malvales; family Malvaceae; genus Kokia; species Kokia cookei. Next base: position 15,094,006 of record CM076907.1, on the reverse strand, counting down.
GGAAATTTCGGTAGAGGCAAAAAGCAAAAAGAAGTGGAAAAGTCACATCAAGGCTTTAGGGTGTTTAAATACCCAAAAAAAAGTGAAATTATTTGGAGACCATCGAAGAGTTCTAAGGTTTTTGAAATAACCCCACACTTTTACCTACATCACAAACAAGTCCCAAAATCTTCTAATTAGTCGTAAGTTTTATTTAGAGCTCAATTAAGTCCATAATTTATCTGTAGAGACCCAATTTTGACCGGGCCTAAAGGTAAAACCAAGACTTGGAAGTTTTAAATTAAAATTTATTTTAGTTTAAAAGTTCATTGTCCAAATTACATTTTCACTTAAATTGCAAGCCCAATTCCAAACTTAACCCTAAAAGCCCAAAATACAACCAAGAGCCCACAACCTTAACTCAAAAAGGGAAACCCTAATTTCCCCTCACATGTCTGCCATCGCTTGCCCCTCACGTCAGCAAGGCACCCCAGCAAGCACACTAACCAAGAGTCTGACACCTTACCTGCTCCTTACATCGAAATAGCAAGGGTGTTCTTCCCATCGCCGGAGTTGACCCCTAAGCTTTGCCGCCACTATGATACCTGCAAAAGAAGAAGAAAAGAGACAGAGCATAAAAAAATATAAAATGTATTGAATACGGCTATAAAGGCTAGCAACTACCGCTTGTAATTTTTTACAGAGACTTGAATACAAAAAATACAAAAAGGAAATTGAAAAAAATCTAGCAAGAGAACACCAAGCAATTAAGTACGAGCAGTAGAGAGTCAAAGGAGATTTAAAGGTATAACATCTTGATTCGTTTCTATAATTTCCACAGATACATATATATGCATATACAAAAATAATAAAGGAAAGGAAAGGTTTTAAAATATACCTGCATAGTGCAACCGTCGTAAACGTCCGAGGCTACCACCCCCGATGAACGATGGGTCATTTTCTCAGTATGTGTCCCTCGAATAATCAATATTTGACAAGGAGATTTCGAGAGAAATATAAAAATGGGTCCTTCGAAAATCCAACAGAATATAAAAAAGGGTTAGAATTTTTAAAAAATGGCTTTTGAATTTTAACTTCCGAAACGAGGACCTAATGTATATTACAACCACTGAAGAGGGGACCACGACAGAGCATCCTTGGCGATTGAATTTTGATGGTGCTTCAAATGCCACGGGTAATGGAATCGGGGCAGTTTTAGTATCGCCAGAAGGAGACCATTATCCCTTCATTAGTAAACTTGACTTCGATTGCACAAACAACATGGCAGAGTACGAGACATGCATTATGGGCATTCAAGTATCCATAGAAAGAGGAATCAAGGTCCTGGAGATATACGGAGATTCAGCATTGGTGATTTACCAACTCAGGGGAGAATGTGGACAAGAGATTTCAAGTTAATCGATTATCGAAAGGTGGTCCTTGAGTTGATCAAAGAATATGACGAGGTTACATTCCAATACCTTCCATGTGAGGAATACCAAATGGCTGACGCTTTGGCTACTCCTGCCTCAATGATAAAAGTAAACAGGCCAGAGGATATGAAGCCTATTCAAATAAGCGTTTATGAGGCTCCAGCCCATTACTACGAGATTGAGGAAGAAGAAAAGGATAACCACCCTTGGTTTCAAGACATCCTCTAATATGTGAAAAATCGTAAATACCCCAAAGAAACTACTGAAAATGATAAAAGGAAATTGAGAAAGCTCGCAAATGAGTATGTCCTGGATGAGAAATTTTGTACAAAAGAAGGAAGGATCAGGTGCTGTTAAGATGTGTTGATGCAATTGAGGCAAGGAAAATCCTAGAAGAAGTTTATGAAGGTATTTTTGGAACACACGCCAATAGATTCAAAATGGCTAGGCAGATTATGAGATTTGAATACTACTGGTCTACTATGGAGAGTGATTGCATCTGTTATGCGAAGAAATATCACAAATGCTAAATCTATGGAGATAAAATTCACGTACCCCCGTCACATCTGTATGTCATGACTTTTTTATGACCTTTTTCTATGTGGGGCATGGACGTTATTGAGCCAATTTCTCCAAAGGCTTCTAACAAGAATAGATTCATCTTTGTCGTTATCGACTATTTCACCAAGTGGGTGAAAGCCGCCTCTTACGCCAATGTTACAAAGTCTGCAGTTAGTAAATTCCTGAAAAGGGAAATCATATGCCGATATGGGATGCCAGAAAGGATTATATCGGATAATGTATTGAACTTGAATAACAGCACGATATCGAATGTTTACGAGCAATTCAAGATCAAACATCATAATTCATCTCCATATCGCCTAAAAATGAATGGATCAGTGGAGGCAGCAAATAAAAACATCAAGAAGATCGTGGCAAGAATGACAAAAACCTATAAAGATTGGCATGAAAAATTACCATTTGCCCTTCTTGCTTATAGAACTTTAGTCAGAACTTCTACTGGGGCAACGCCGTTCTCACTTGTATACGAGATGAAAGCCGTTTTACCTATTGAGGTGGTGATTCCCTCTCTCTGAGTCTTGTCAAAGCTAAACTTGGATGAAGCAGAGTGGATTCAAGCCAGACATGATCAGTTGAATTTGATTGAGGAAAAGAGACTAAGAGTTATTCGGCATGGTCAGACGTACCAAAAGCGAATGATACGAGCTTACAACAGAAAGGCCCGTCCTAGAGAATTCCACGAGGGAGATCTAGTCTTGAAGAAAATACTCCCTATACACAAAGACTCTCGAGGAAAATGGATGCCTAATTAGGAATGACCATATATGGTGAAGAAAGCTTTCTCTAGAAGAGCTCTCATTTTGACTGAAATTGATGGTAAAGAGCTATACAACCCAGTAAATTCAGACTTGGTGAACAAATATTTCACCTAAAAAAAAACGGAGAGGCCAAGGTGAAAACCCACAAAAAGTGTATGTTGGAAGCAAAGGGGTTTAGAGTTGAAAACTCGAAAAGAGTAACTCAAACATGAGGCAAAGTGGTCAATTGTTCCCTCAAATGTAACAAGATAGAGAGAATTTACATCTTGGGACATCAATGATGTACTCCAGGTTTTCTAGACGCATATCAAGCAGAAAAATGACTCTTATTCCAGAGAAACTCATATTTGATATCTAGGCATCTAATATTGTCACTTGTAATTATTTTATTCCTTGTAAATATTTGGCGATTTTTTTATGGCCAATAATCCTTCGAGCTTTGACTCTAATACAATCTCATTCTTCCTCATATTGCCCAAGTATTTTCATACTAAGATAATGGATAATAGACTAATATCATAAGGTACGCAAGGATCTGCGAGTGCTACTTTAGAAACTTCCTAAATGATGCAAGGACACTAAACAGGACCACTAGTATAAAGAATCAAAAGGATAGTCGAATTAAGAATGTTCTGCTAGATCCTGTCATAGATTTGAGAAGACATAAATAGATAATCCCAAAGAAAAAGGAATTAATTTTGAAAATTAACATTAATCATGCACATTCATTTCATCCCGATCATGACATCCTAGCCTACATAAAGGCCCATTAAAGCATACTTTACAGGTCTCATTACCATGAAGACACGAAAGGAAAGATTTAAGTCGCAACGGTGAATCCAGTACCACGAAGATGCAAAGGGAAAAGTTTAAGTCGCAATGGCGAACCTTGTACCTCAAAGACATGAAAGGAAAGATTTAAGCCGCAACGGCGAACCAGTACCACGAAGATGCAAAGGGAAAGGTTTAAGTCGCAACGGCGAACCTTGTACCTCAGAGATATGAAGGGAAATATTTAAGCCGCAACAACGAATCCAGTACCACGAAGATACAAAGGAAAAGGTTTAAGTCGCAATGGCGAACCTTGTACCACAGAGACATGAAGGGATAGATTTAAGTCGCAATGGAGAACCTTGTACCACAGAGACATGAAGGAAAAAATTCAAGCCACAACGGGGAATCCAGTACCACGAAGATGCAAAAGGAAAATTTTAAGTCTCAACGACGAACCTTGTACCACAAAGACATGAAGGGAAAGATTCAAGCCACAACGACGAATCCAGTACTACGAAGATAACAAAAACAGCAAACCTTGTACCATAGAGACGTGAAAGAAAAGATTTAACCCACAACGACAAATCCAATACCACGAAGATATTGTAACCACAATGGCAAATCTCATATTCTAAAACCAAAGAGGAGCAAATTAAAATCATAATAATGAATCTTCTACCTCGAAGCTACAGTAAATCAAAATAGCAAGTATTTATTTCTCTGAAGTTGCAGCGAAATTAGATTAAGATTGCAATAATGGATCTCATTTGGAATAGAGCGAAACTACAACGCCTAATTTTATTTTGATTTCACCATGGGACAAGATGAAATCATGACATATTCTCGAAATTACAAGGAAGCATATACAATACAGTTGAAGTGGTCGATAGTGGAGCCGAGTTTCAACAGGATCGAACAAAATTGGTCCTCTTTTAGTGTTTGCTCCGTTCCGTTATACAGCAACGAGCAAAGAGGAGCAATTGTACAGACCTAATTTTGACCGAGTCCAAAGGTAAAACCAAGACTTAGAAGTTTTAAATTAAAATTTATTTTAATTTAAAAGTCCATAATCCAAATTACATTTTCACTCAAATTGCAAGCTTAATTCCAAACTTAACCCTAAAAGCTCAAAATACACCCAAGAGCCCACAACCTTAACTCAAAAAGGGAAACCCTAATTTCCCCTCACTTGTTTGCCGTCGCTTGCCCCTCACGTCAACACGCCATGTCAGTAGGCACACCAACCAAGAGTCTGACGTCTTGCCTGCTCCTTATACCGAAATAGTAAAGACGTTCTTCCCATCGTCGGAGTTGACCCCGAAGCTTTGCTGCCCGTATGATACCTGCAAAAGAAGAAGAAAAGAGACAGAGCATAAACAAATATAAAATGTATTGAATACGACTACAAAGGCTGGCAACTACCGCTTGTAATTTTTTACAGAGACTTGAATACAAAAGATACAAAAAGGAAATTCACAAAAATCTAGCAAGAAAACACCAAGCAATTGAGTACGAGCAGTAGAGAGTCAAAGGAGATTTGAAGGTATAACATCTTGATTCGTTTCTGCAATTTCCACAAATACATATGTATGCATATACAAAATAACAAAGGAAAGGAAAGGTTTTAAAATATACCTGGATAGCACAACCGTCGTAGACGCCCGAGGCTACCACCCCCGATGAATGGTGGATCATTTTCTCAGTATGTGTCCCTCGAATAATCAATATTTGACAAGGAGATTTCGAGAGAAATATAAAAATGGGTCCTTCGAAAACCCAACAAAATATAAAAAAGGGTTAAAATTTTTAAAAAATGGCTTTTAAAGAATAAGAAAATAGAATATGACAGAAACAATTTCCATAAAAAATAAAACACATTCTAAAACCCCTTTTCTTGTGAAAATTTTCTTAGATCTGCGTTTGCTTTAAAATGTAATGATGAAAATAAGAGGAGTAAAACGAAAAGGGGGAAGAAAGAATGAGGAATGGAATCATCTTTAAAAAAATTATGATTCTTAAGAACCAAGTCTCGGATTTTCGAAAGAATCTAAAAGCCAAGTCTTTATTTTGGTTCAAATCTAGGGTTTTAAAACCAAATCCAAGATTTTTAAAAGAATATGAATGAATGAAGGTTAAAGAAGGGACCTTTTGAAGTTCCGACCGTCGTGCACACCCGTTGTCAGCGTCGGAGGTCGACGACCTATGGTGGACGGACAAGAGGTCCAAGGTGGGGATAAGGTTCTGTCTTAGAGAGCAATAAAAAGGGTTTTCTTAAGTTTTTGTTTAAAGGAAGGTTTAAAGTGATTTTGAGAAAAAAAAACTTGCTTTTAGAGGTGCATTACACAGCCCGTTTTGAATCCTTTGCCATTCAGAGGGCTATTTCTGGATTTAATCCCTCTATGTTTTCTAAAATCCCTAATTGCATACTTTCATACTTCTTCAATATATTTTAAAACTGACCTCAACTTTCATTTCCCTTTCATTCTAACCCCCAAATTTTATTTTATTTTTATTTAGTTTTCTAACCCCTTTAAGGCATATAAAAATTTCACTCAATCTTTCTGATTATCGACCTTAGGCCAAGAATCTTTTTATTTTTACTTTTCTTTGCTTTCCCTTCAAATTTCTTTTGTATTAAAATTAATGTTCATATTATTTCTTCTTTCCTTCGAACAGGCTACCCTCATTTTTTAATATGAGTCTTTTGTGTTGTGACTTTATCATATTAAACTCTAAGTTTTTATGTCATTTTTTCATCTTTGCTTGGCATTATTTTATTTATCATTGCATCACATCGTTATTTCATATATTGTTATTTTATTTATTGGGTTTCTCATAAATCGCATTTCGTACAATTTATTCTATTTTTCTATTACTTTTATCATGTAAAATGGGGTGCATGTTCATTAAATATTTGTTAAAATAGATTAGTGAAGTTGTACGTCTTGAAAAAACATAAATTATCCTTTTTAAGGCAAAGTCCTTTATTTTGAGGAATTCGGAATGTAATGTACTAATAAGTTGGGTATTATTTTCTTTCGAACCTAAAATATTGGACCCCTCATTGTAAAATTGATGATGACTATTCCACTTGCAAATTGTAAATTCACACTCAAGTTTTATAAAATCGTTTTTTTAAAAAAGGAATATAAAAAAAATAAAAATATAAAATGTACATCATTTTCCGAAACTTGTGAATTGTTTAAAATGGAAAAGTCATATTCTTTTATTTAAGGGGATTTGAGAGATTGTGCTCTAACGTGTTGGGTACAATCTTTTCTTTAAACCTAAATAATCAAGTACCTTACTCAAAACTGATAATTGTTTGATGTTCTTTTGTCTTAGGGGATTCAAATCGTGCCCTAACGTGTTAGGTGCAATTTTATTTTGAACCTAAAAAAATTGAATATCTCTCTTGACGTCTAATTCATGAATGACATTTTGAATTTCGACTCGAATTTTCGATTTTCAACAATTAATATACTAAATAATCGACTAGGTACCAATTTTGGGCGTGTAAGGGTGCTAATCCTTCCTTACACGTAACCGACTCCCGAACCTATTTTTTGGATTTTAAAGACCAAACATTTTTTTATAAAACAAATTCAAACGTTTTATGGTGATCCAATCATACCAAATAAAAAGGGTTGGTGGCGACCCCATTTTCAAATTTTAAAAAATATTTTCGAAACTGCCATGTAAAAAAAAATGGTTTCGACATTATCGAATTTTATGCAAAAGACCCTCAAATTCCCTAAAATTCTTAATGTAATCCCTAAAATAAAATTAAGGTGTTACAATTTCTTCCGCTATTTTTTATTTGTTCGTTTCTTAATCGGATTGATCCCCAACATAAAATATATAAAAAACATGCGAAGAATTAAATTTGGATCCAAAACACCATAATATTCACTCTCACAATTTTATCATTTTAACTAAAATCGTATTTGATTTTTATGTCAATTTTTTTTACATTTATTATATAATTGTTACCACCCATATTGTAGTTTGTGATAATTTAGTACAAATAACTAAATTAAGACTTTCTCATAATTGGGATCCCTTAAGAATTAAATCTTGTTATTGAAATTAAACATTCTATCAATAGTTAATTATAATTAAACAAATTTTAATGTGCATATAAAATTAATTAATAAATCAATCAAATAAACTATCACTAAATTAAAACTAAAAACGAAGGGAAATAGATTGTATGCTTTTGTGGTAAGTGACTAATCTGCTTTTTTATAAAAAAATATAAAATAAAATAATGAAATAAAAAAATAAGGTGGGGATAGATTAATTATGAACGAAATTATTAGAGTTTTGTGATCTAAATTCCTGTTAAAGAAATAAAATACAAATAGCAAGATAAGGGGATTTGTGGGCGCAAAGGTCGCATATCCCTATTAAGTATAAAATTGTATTGGGGTTGTGATCGAGGGTGCAGGGCCGCAATATAATACAGATTGCTCAAGTGGAATTCGTATAGAGGTACACTTATTTTATTTGATATTATTTAAAATAAGATGTTTTAACTTTACTACATTATTTCTATTAGAGATTGATTAGAATAAAATTTTTAATTTATAAATAGACGTGCTCGAAACTACTCTTGTATTATTTGAAATCGATATTAATGAATTTTTTTCTCTTCTACTCGTGATTTTTTTTTTCCGAAAGAATTTTTACGTAAAATATATGTGTTATATTTTTCTTTCTTTTTCTTTACGATGTCTCTACATCATCATTATTGACATTCAATTTCTACCGCTACAATAATTTGAGTGTCGCTTGATATATTAATGACATCAATAAATTAAAAAAAAAGTCTAATAGAAAAAAAGGATGAAAGTTGTGATTCTAACGCGAAATATTTAGTACCTCATTTTTTTAATAGCCAATGCCTCACTTTCCAATTTTTAATACCTTTTTTCAAATAAAAAAACTGTTTGGTAAAAAAAAAAATTGAAAGTTATGGTTTCAACACCATACAATTAATGTCTCACTTTTCAGTAATCATTGTCTCATTTTCAGGCTTTTAATGTCTCTTCTTTGCATTTCTATTTATCAAATTGGACGAGAAGAAAAGGAAAAGAGAGATGTTAGAGCCCAATTTGTCGGCCCAATTTTGAAACCAATTTGAACTTAATTTTGAATTGTTTTTAAATTTTAATTTATTTTAAGTTTAAATTTATTTTAAATTTAAACTTATTTTGAGTAAGTTTAAATTTATTTTAAAATTTAAATTTATTTTAAATTAAAATTTAATTAAAAGTATCTAAATACAAAGTCCAATACAAATCAAAAGTGTTTACAAAGCCTAAATTTGGGGGCCCAATTTTAAATTGACCCAAAACCTAAGCCTAATCGACCCAAACAAGCCCAAATACAATCCAAAATAAATCTAATAAGAACACCAATCTGCTTCCACTTGTGTCACTAGCATCACCTCATTCACTCAGAGTGTGCCACGTCAGTACCAACAGTGCCACCACCAACAACTTGCCACTGCCACCGTCTTTGCACCAACCACCACTGCAAAGCCAAACCTGCAAAGGAGAAGACAGGCATTTACTGAGAATAGACAAAATATAATCATTGTAAATATGATTATAAAGCCAGAATTGAAAGACATTGTAAGGTTACGGAGTAACCTAAAAAAAAAAGTTAATATACGGTTACGAACCATTGTTGAATATTCAAAACCAAAACAAAAGCAAGACAGAGTGTGTTTGAAGTCAACAGATTCACAAAATATTTGAAGCTTCAAGACATTACCAGAATACATAGCATCCAATTATTAAATATATGTATTAATTATTTATTTACTGTTATTTATTGTTCGACTCTCAAAATGTTTTCATCACAAATGCACATTCATACACCTATTAAGTACACTGCTATTATCGTTATTATTTACCATTTTCGGTTATTAAAAATATATTAAATAAATATTAATAAATAATAATAACATTAATAAATATTAATAATAAGAAGAGACGACAGGTCGAACCTGACCAGTTACCACCGTCATCGTTCGTCCGAACGCTGCTCCTCCGACCTCGCTCCCTTGGACGCCGCCCCTCCGATCCACAAGAGGAGAATAACAAGAATCGATCAACACAATTACTTTTTAAAAAAAAAAAGAAAAAGAAAGAAGAACAAGTCGATTTCAAATATGAAATAAATAAAAAAACCAAAACAGATTTCAAACTTTTTGAAACATGTTTTTAGATATGATAGATCCATAGATAAATATAAGTTTTAAATGAAAGGACAGAGGAACGAACAAAAAAAAAAAGATTTAAAGATGAAAGGATCCGTGAGTTTTTGATAAATAGTATATTTATTACCTCAATCCTTCTGCTTTTTCTGGATTTTACAATAAGGTCCTTTTTATATTTTTTTAATTAATTGTAAATTTGCCCAATGATTTCATTTCTTATTCAATTTCATCCTATAACCCTTTTGAAGCCCCAAAAGCTACCACGTGTCAATATTTCAATTTATTTATGCAAATGATCCCTCTTATTTTTAATTTGTTTCAATTTAATCCTTAATTCAAGTTCTGTTTAATTACAAAATTGGCCCAAAAATTTTAAATGATTTTCAAATTAGTTCTTTGACTTCAGAATGCTTGAGAAGCTACCACGTGTCACCATTTTTGGTTTTATTTCCCTAGAGGTCCCAAACTGTCCAAAAATCATATTTTGACACTCGAACTTACCAAAATTCTATTTTTGACCTCGAATTTTCCAAAAATTATATTTTAACCCTAAACTTTCAAAAATTCCATTTTAACCCCAAATTTTCCAAAATTACATTTTTACCCTTAAACTTTCCAAAATTCCATTTTTGACCTTTATTTTTCCAAAAATTACATTTTACCCTCAAAATTTCCAAAAATTCAAAATTTGACCCCAATTTTTCCAAAAATTACCATTTTACCCTCGAACTTCCAAAAATTCTATTTTTGACCTCGATTTTTATTTTCAAAATTACCATTTTACCTTGGATGTCTAAAAATTCTATTTTAAACCCCGAACTATCCAAAAATTACCATTTTTGACCTCGAACTTTCCTAAAATTACCATTTTGCTCCCCGATATCCAAAAATCTCATTTTCGACTCCGATTGTTTTATTTTTCTTCCTCTTCAATATTTATATTTAAATTTTAATTATTATGCTTTCGTATTTCGTATTTTTGATTTTCGTATACCATTTATCTGCCTAATTTTTTTGCTTCGTGTTATCTAATCCTCATTATTAACTGTTCATTCATATCTAAAATTTCACATTTTTTTTCAAAATTGTTTTAAAATTGAGGCAATGTCTTTTTCGTGTGAAAACTTTGGGAAATCATGCCCTAACATGTCGGGTGTGATTTTTCGTATAGCTAACACGAATCGAATATCCTTTTTTGAGTTTTTAAATCCCTTTTAACTTCGAGATTCCGAGAATGTCGTGTCCTAACGTGTTGTTCACGACTTCAATTCTTCGCGAGAATCAAAGTAAAAGGACATTCTATCTTCAAATCCTTGAAGTCATGTGTTTGAGGATCGTATTTGAAACTCTATACAAAATTTCAAGTTTTCAAATACATATATACAAATAATTTTAAAACAAAACAAGGCAATGTCTTTTCGTATGAAAACCTCAAAAAAATCATGCCCTAACGTGTGGGCTGTGATTTTCGTAATTCATGCAATCGGATATCCTCTTTGAAATCTTTCAAAACGTCCTTCAATTTTGAAAATCCGAGAACATAGTGCCCTAACGTGTTGGACATGACTTCCAATTCTCATAGAGATTCGAAACACGGGGACAGATTTCCTCAAAAAGGGTTTGCTTTGAAATCTTGCAAAGTTTTCTAAAAGACAAAGATCGTATTTTAAATTTTACTCGAGTTTTCAAAGTTTTAACAAATCAAGACTCGAAAGTAATCAATGTGGTACCAATTTTGGGCATATAAGGGTGCTAACCCTTCCTCATGCGTAACCGACTCCTGAGCTTGTTTTTTGGATTGCGAAGACCAAAATATTTTTCAAAACGGATTTTAAACGTTTTGTGGTGATCTAATCACACCAAATAAAAGATTCGTGGCGACTCCTATTTTTCAATTTTAAAATAATTTTTTAAACACGTTTTAAAAATGGTTTCGATAACTCATTTTTTTAAATGGTTTCGACAGCTTGGCGACTTCACTGGGGACATACTTTTAAAAAGTAAACGAGAGTCAAGCCAAAATTGATTATTTCTAGGTCATTTTTGAAAACTTTTAAACTTTCGATTTTGTTTGATATGCGATCCTCGACATCTTTTATGTGACATTATATGTGATATTGCTAGTGTAATTTTGCATCCATATGCATTATGTTACTACCCTTTTAAGTGGAAGCAGGAAACTACTCCTTCGTGAGGTCTGCACCTCCGTGTAGGATAGTGAATCGCTTTTGGGATTACATCCGTACCCTTGTTTTTGTGAAGTTTTCACTTTCGCGCGAACATGTGGGAAATGTGTCCCTCTAAACCGAACTCATCCGTATGAGCCTGTAATGGGTGAGGATCGATGAATCTACTGGTTTGGGTACCCTTTACTTTAGAGCCTAAAACCACATATAATGAGCCGTAAGTACTTGCCTTAGACGGAGATATACCAAACCTTTTAGCAATTACCCAAGATATCTTTTTTAGGTTCTTTACTATATACTCGTATGTTGACATTATTATATGTTGCTAACGTGTTCTATTTTGTCTTTTTTCTTTTGTTTGCATATTGCATCATCATACAAGAAAGGGTGTTGATTCATACTCGATTACCAAATAGAAAGCTTTGACATAGAAAGCAGGTTTCTTGATAGAGTAGAAGATAATATGGCTGTGCGTTTATGGTCTAAAAGGAGACAACGTGAAAATGGAGATAGTTTGACAGAAGGCCATTTATCAGAATTTTGGGATCACACTCAAGTAAACGTGACCCAAAATAATGTGCAAGAGCTAAAGGATTTTGGGGGCAATGGAATGATGAAATAAAGCAGTTATTTGATAGAGAATATGGAGATTTGCCTTATCTGCTCGAGGTAAAAATAGAGAAGCATCTTTTTCGGGCTCTCGCTCAGTATTGGAATCCCGCGTATAGTTACTTTTCCCTTGGTAGTTTCGACATGACACCCACTGTAAAAGAATACACTACGCTAATCTGTTGCTCGAAGATTCAAGCTGACAAGGTTTACTCGAGAGCTATGAATGTTCCGACCCTTTTGAAGAGGTTGTAAATATAACTGGGATGAGCGAGCAATTGGTGACGTCTAGAATCAAAGTAAAAGGGGACAATAAATGCATCACTTGAAAGAGTCTGAAGGAGCTGATAGTAGCACATCCAGATATGAAGAAACATGTTGATCTTTTTGCTTTGAGTATTTATGGGCTGATTATTTTCCCGAAAGCGTTAGGGCACATAAAGGATGCGGTTGTAGATCTTTTCGACCGTCTTGGTAGAAATGTCACACCTGTCCCGGTAATCCTTGCAGAGACTTTCCCATCGCTGATTACTTGTCGAAGAGAGGGCGAAAGAAGGTTCATTGGCTGTGCACCGCTTTTGATGGTCTGGTTTCATAGCCACTTTTTAAAGAAAGAGAGGATTTCGTATAAAGTATACTCAGTGGACAACTCGCCTTTGAAAGAATTTGTAGCAATGTAGAAAGAGCTAAATATCTCCGGGGTAAAATGGATGACAGTTCTTCAAAATCTCCGAGAAGAGGACATAGAGTGGGAGGCATCATGGCTTATTATCGACGATATCCTTTACCGTTGTGGTAGTTTTGACTGAGTTCTCTTACTTAGAATATGGGGGGCCGTAGGATATGCTCCTCTACTCGTGTTAAGGCAATATAAGTCAAGGCAGTTCATACCAACGACACATGGTTTGGCCCAGTGGGAGTTCACTTACAAAGGGGATAACTATAAAAAGAGGGTCAAAGAGATAACTAATGCCTAGAGGCAAGCACATAGGATGAAGGTATTCGCTACAAACCCAATGACAACGCCAGAATATGATTGGTAGAGGAGTAAAAGGGTCAATGATAATATTCCAACACCGAACCCTGATGACGCTAGATCATTAGAAGAATGCTTACAAGAAATTCCATCAGAGTTGGACATCTTAAAGTAGGATTTTGAAAGAAAGAGCTTGGAGTTTGGGAAAAGAATAGAAGTCTTGGAAGAGGATAAGATAAAGTTGGGGTTGGATGTAGACATTCACAATTAGAGGCTGAAAAGTTGAAGAAAGGGAAGAATAAAGCTGAGGAAGACTTGGAAGATTTAAAGAAACACTATAAGAAACTTCGTCAAACCATGAAAAACGCGAGACTTGGTAAAACTTTTGAGCAGTGACGACAAGAGATTCGGGAACAAGATGATCGAGCAGAGCAATGGAAAAGGAAATTTCAAGATGGTCAAGCTCGGGAAAATACCATAAAGGGAGAGTTGTTGGAGAGTCAAGTCAATAAGGCTAAACTAAAGGCTCAAATAACCGAGATGGAGGAAAGAATCATTGAATTGGAAGAATCTTTGCATAGACATCGCAGCCGAGACTTTATCATAAAATTTAAGGCAAGTCAAGTCGAAAACAGAGAACTGAGGTAAAGAGTACAAGAGCTCGAGGCTTCACTCCAAAATAACAAAATAAGGGTCAAAATTCTAGAAAGGAACTTAGAAGTAGGTGAATGACACACTCAGCAGGCCCAAAGGAAGGTAGGAGAAAGAGACTATGTCATAGGCGAAGCACTTACACAGATGCGAGAAGCGGCTGATCATGTGTAGACGCTAGCCATAGAAGTCGACGAGTTTAGCTTACAGTATGTGTCGAAGTCAACACGAAGACAAAAATTGACCAAACTTTTTAGGAAAATTAAGGCTTTAGTCACTAAGGCAAAGCTATTTACGTAACCTGTTCCATGTAAGGAAACTTGTCTTCTACGTGAAGTTTATCTAATGGAATTGAATTCAAGATCAATGCCTTCTCTTACATTGCATACATTGTATTCATTCGCATTACATTATCACATTTTAACATAATAACTCTCATTAAATAAAATTTGACATAGTTAAACTCGAAAAAATAGAGAACTCACATCCTTATGGTACTCGAAGAGTCATGAACCAAAGAATAGAAAGGTTGGAACAATTACAAAAAGAGATACAAGAGAAAATGCAAGCACAGTTGCAAGATCAGCTGACAATGGTCCAGCAAGATATGAGAGACCAGATTATTGAGTCTCAAAGCAACATAATCAACCGATTTACTAAACTATTGCAAGAGGCAAAAAAAGGAAAAAACCCTGAGTAAGCCCAAGGGAGGAGAATGAAGACCTTTGATACATTCTTAGCTTTACCCCCATACACAATCAAGTTCCACCGACTATTGGTACCTCAGGCCAAGCCAATTAACCGACTGGATCAAGGTCTAATCTAGGGGAAACTGCTGCGAACCCCATCAATCCCGACTTTGACGAAATCATGAAGGCAGAGAAAACAAAATTTGAAGTTTCCAAACAAATAGAGACAAAATTAGAAGTTTCCAAACAAATAGAGGAGCAGTACAAGTGGTTAGAAGATAAGGTCAAAGCAATAGAAGGGGTTGACACCTACTGTGGGGTGGATGCTAAAGAACTGAGTCTAGTTCCAGACTTAGTGCTGCCCTCAAAATTTAAGGTTCCAAAGTTTGAGAAGTACAATTGGAGAAGTTGCCTAGAAGCTCACATCACTATGTTCTGTCGAAAAATGACAGGATACATCCATAATGACCAATTACTAATCCACTGTTTCCAGGATAGCTTGGTAGGATCTGTGGCAAAGTGGTACAATTAGTTAAGTCGTGCAAAGATCAGTTCATGGAAGGACCTGACCCAGGCATTTATGAAAAAATACGGTCATGTTACTGACATTGCTTCGGATAGAATCACTTTGCAAAACATGGAGAAAAGGCCGAGCGAGAGTTTCAGGTAATATGCTTAACGATGAAGAGAGATAGCCACCCAGGTGCAGTCGCCATTAACGGAGAAAAAGACGACTATGCTTTTCGTCCACACACTAAACGCATCATATCTCAACCACTTGTTGAGAAATGCTACGAGAAGTTTCTCGGACATGATTATGTTTGGAGAAATGATTGAAAGCGTAATTAAGAGCGGTAAGATTGACGTTGGGGAAAGTGGAAAAAGAACAGCCCCTAGAAGGAAAGAAGCTGAGATAAACAACGCAGGCATGTACAGGCCAAACTATGCGAAGTCAATCATGATGAAGCAATCTAAAACCTCTGCAAGCAATTATCAAAATCCATCGAAGTCGGAACCAAACTCTAGAAAAAACATTGAAAGAATTCAGTTCACTCTTATTCCGGTGACGTATAAAGAGCTTTACCAGTAATTATATGACCAACATGCAGTAGCCCCGTACTACACGGAGCCAGTACAACCACCTTTTTCAAAATGATACGATGCCAATGCTCAGTACAATTCCATTGAGGAGTAATCGGACACTCCATCGAAAACTGTTTTGCTTTTAAGAAAATAGTGGAAAGATTAATTAAAATGAAGTGTATAAGATTCGATGAGCCATCTAGACCTAACGTAGCTGGGAACCCTTTACCTGCCCACCCAGATCAAGGGGTGAATACGATTGCAGGAGCAAAAGATAAAAGGGTTAAGACCAATATCGGAGAGGTCAAATCACCTTCGAAATGGGTACGGTGTCAAATGATAGATAGAGGAATGATCACGCGAAATGGTGGAGATATGACGATAACGATCAAGAATTATTGTGACTTCCACAATACAAAGGGACACGAGATTCAACATTGTACGGAGTTCAAGGTTTTGGTACAGGATCTGGTGGACTGTAAAGAACTGGAGTTCTTTGAAGAAGAAAAAGGAATGGTGGATATTTGTGCCTCCGAAGAAAAAAGGACGAACAAGCCCGATTGCCCTTTAATAATTATCTTTGCGTCCAAGAGTACTGAAACAAGAAGGCAAATGACACCTTGTGTCATCATACGGAAACCTACACTGTTTCCTTATGAGGATAGTAGGAGTGTCCCTTGGAATTACGGGTGTAACATAATAACGCCCAAAGAAGAGCAATCCAAAAAAGATGTAAACCTTGTTACCGTAGTGGGAAATTTTATGACTTGAAAGAAGAGAAAAAAGAAGCTGCAAAAGGAAAGGCCTTGGCAATCGAGCCAGAAGAAAAAGAGACTGACAAGCCTGAGCCAGTAGCAAAAAAGAAGCGAAAGAATTCTTGAAATTCTTGTAACATAGCAAGTACAGTATGGTCAAGCAGTTACACAAACAACTAGCACGTATATCAATCTTAACCTTATTGTTAAGTTCGAAAGCCTATCGAAATGCACTAATGAGGGTGATCAACGAAACTTATGTGGCTAATGACATATCCGTGTGTAAGCTGGATCGCCTAAATAATAGCATCAGCGCTGACAATTTTATTTTCTTCAACTACGACGAGATCCCGTTTGAGGGATTGGGGTCGACAAAAGCTTTGCACATCACTACTCGCTGCAAGGGGTATACTTTGCCCAAAGTGTTCATTGATAATGGCTCAACTTTCAATGTATTGCTACTAGCCACTCTGGAAAGATTACCAATCGATAACTCCTATATGAAGACATGTCACAACATAGTTAGAGCTTTCGACGGAACAGAAAGAAAAGCGATGCGCCGAATTGAAGTACCGTTGTAGATAGGCCCGAATACCTATGGGGTGAACTTCTTGGTAATGGACATTAGGCCCTCCTACAATTATTTATTAGGGAGATCTTGGATCCATTCAGCGGGGGCAGTACCGTCCTCACTTCATCAAAAGCTTAAACTGGTAACCAAAGGAAGATTGGTTACAATAAACGCAGAGGAGGATATTAGCGCATCTATGACAAGTGACGCCCCGTACGTAGAAAGAAACGAGGAGGCAGTGGAATGCTCCTTTCGATCATTAGAATTCATTAATGCAACATTCATTGTAGAAGGAAGTAAAATTCTCGAACCAAAGTTGTCATGAACCACGAAGATGGGGTTACGATTGATAATTGGAAAAGAGGTACTACCAAGAAAAGGGCTTGGAAAACATTTACAAGAGGTAATCAATACACCAACACCACTAGGAAAGTGAGACCGCTTCGGGTTGGGATACAAGCCAGATGTGAAGGAAAAGAAGAAAGAGATAAAAAGGAAGCGAGAGATGAGAAAAGCACGATTGGCCAGGGAGGAAATCAAATGGGAGCCGATGACCTTTCCCCATATATTGAAAACTTTTGTTTTCGGTGGAATGAGGTTTAAAGAGGAAAAGTATACTGAAAGAGTAGTGACAGAGTTGGACATTAATGCCATCTCTGAAGAAGGCGAAGAAAGGAGTTTATCACAAATTTAACCGTACGTACCAGGAAGTATTCTAGACAACTGGACGGAAGAGGAGCTCCCTATAGCCTATAGGATCATTTCAGAGTAATACTCGACGCATATATATCGTTCTATACCCGAGAGCAATAGAGATCTTTTGTAAAAGGGCATTTGACTTTTATCCATTATCTTAATAAAAATGCACTTTATCCCTTTTCGGTAAAAATCTCTTTATATTCTTTCATTCTATTCAAATAATTTGTTTGCCCTTAACCTACACAATTAATCATTCTTGAATTTTGTATACATATACTCATACTCATACCATACAATCATTCTTAAATTTACTTTGTTCATTGGACCACTCTCATTCTTTTGACAGATCATTGGATATCAATAATATGAGCAAAACTGACTGCGAGGCTCATTTCGAGCGAGATATGTGTCTCGAAGAACCTCAGGACTTTGAAGATGACCAAGATACTAACTTATCTCTTAATTTGCTGCGAATAATGGAACAAAAGGAAAAATAGATCTGCCCCATAAGGAGTTAATCAAAACTGTGAGCATAGGGGATGAATATGAAAAGAAGAGAAAATTGGAACTAGCATATCGATAGTAACACAAAAAGATCTTATTGTGCTGCTCAGAGAATTCAAAGACGTCTTCGCCTAGTCTTACCAAGACATGCCTAGGTTAAACACCGATATTGTAGTCCATAAGCTCCCAATAAAAGAGGAATGCTTGCCTGTCCAACAAAAACTCCGCGGGATGCGACCAGATGTGTTGCTAAAAATAAAAGAAGAAGTTCAAAAGCAGTTTGACGCGGGTTTCCTCCAAGTGGTTAAATATTCAGAATGAGTTGCCAACATAGTCCCCATCCCCAAAAAGGATAGGAAAGTGCGTATGTGTATGGATTACTGAGACTTGAACAAAGCCAGCCCAAAAGACAACTTCCCACTACCTCACATTGATACCCTAGTAGACAATACGGTAGGTTATTCCTTTTTCTCTTTCATGGATAGTTTCTCTAGATACAACCAAATAAACATGGACCCTGAAGATATGGCGAAAACTACATTCGTCACAATGTGGGGGACATTCTGTTATAAGGTGATGCCATTCGGACTTAGAAATGCAGGGGCAACATATCAAAGAGCCATGGTAACATTGTTTCATGATATGATGCACAAGGAAATCGTGGTTTATGTCGATGACATGATCGCAAAGTCTCGAACTAGGGAAGAACATATAAAGGTCTTGAGAAAGCTGTTCTTGAGATTAAGGAAGTTCCAGCTAATGTTGAACCCAACCAAATGTACTTTTGGGGCTACTCTAAGTAAGTTGTTAGGTTTTGTGGTCAGCCGAAAGGGGATTGAATTACCCATATACAAGAATTACCCCCACCTCGTACGCAAAAAGAATTACATCGCTCGGTTCATCTCACAATTAATTGAGAAGTGTGGTCCCATCTTTCGTCTTCTTAGAAAGCACAATCCAGGTGTGTGGGATGATGAGTGCCAAATAACTTTTGACAAGGTTAAGCAATATTTGTCCGATGCTCCGGTCTTAATACCACCAAGTCCCAACAAGCTATTAATCTTGTACTTAGCAGTTTTTGAAAATTCTATGGGATGTGTCTTGGGCCAACAAGACGAGATTTGAAAGAAGGGAAGAGCCATATACTACCTCAGCAAAAAGTTTACCGACTGTGAAGCAAGGTATTTATTGATAAAAAAATTATGCTGTACGTTGGTTTGGACAACCCGAAGATTATGACAGTACGTGCTGTACCACACAACTTGGTTAATCTCGAAATTAGATCCTCTCAAATACATGTTGGAGTCAACTGCGTTGAACGGAAGAATGGCTAGATAGCAAATCCTGCTTTCAGAATTTGATATAGTCTATGTAAGCCAAAAGACAGTGAAAGGAAGTGCAATAGCAGATTTCCTAGTCAGTAGAGCTCTAGAGGATTATGAGCCAATAAATTTTGACTTTCCAAATGAGGACCTAATGTATATTGCAACCACCGAAGAGGGGGCTGCGTCAGAGCATCCCTGGCAATTAAATTTTGATGGTGCTTCAAATGTCACGGGCAAAGGAATCGAGGTAGTCTTAGTAAACTTGACTTCGATTTCACAAACAATATGGTAGAATACGAGGCATGCATTATGGGGATTCAAGCAGCCATAGAGCAAGGGATCAAGGTCTTGGAAATATATGGAGATTCAGCATTGGTAATCTACCAGCTTAGAGGGGAATGAGAGACAAGAGACCCCAAGTTAATTGATTATCGAAAGGTGATCCTCGAGTTGATTAAGGAATTCGACGAGGTTACGTTCCAGTACCTCCCACGTGAGGAAAACCAGATGGTTAATGCTTTGGCTACTCTAGCCTCGATGATAAAAGTAAACAGGCCAGAGGTTATGAAGCTCATTCAAATGAGCATTTACGAGACTTCAGCCTATTGCTACGAGATCAAAGAATAAGAAAAAGATGAATACTCTTGGTATCAAGACATCCTCCAATATGTGAAAGACCGTAAATACCCCGAAGAAGCTACTGAAAATGATAAAAGGATATCGAGAAGGCTCACAAACGAGTACGTCCTAGATGGGGAAATTTTGTATAAGAGGAGAAAGGATCAAGTGTTGCTAAGATGTGTTAATGCAGTTGAGGCTAAGAAAATTCTAGAAGAAGTTCATGAAGGTATTTGCGGAACGCACGTTAATGGATTCAAAATGACTAGGCAGATCATGAGATTTGGACATTACTGGTCGACTATGGAGAATGATTGTATCAACTATGCCAAGAAATGTCACAAATGTTAAATCTATGGAGATAAAATTCACGTACCTCCATCTCATCTACATGTCATGACCTTTCCGCGGCTTTTTTCTATGTGGGGCATGGATGTTATCGGGCCAATTTCACCAAAGGCTTCTAATGGGCATAGATTCATCTTTGTAGTTATTGACTACTTCATCAAGTGGGTGGAAGTAGCCTCTTATTCCAACGTTACAAAGTCCGCGATTAGCAAGTTCCTAAAAAAAGAAATCATATGCCGATATGAAATGCTAGAAAAGATCATATCGGACAATGCATTGAACTTGAATAACAGCACGATATCGGAGGTTTGTGAGCAATTCAAGATCAAACATCATAATTCATCTCCATATCGCCCAAAGATGAATGGAGCAATGGAAGCGATAAATAAAAACATCAAGAAGATCATTGCAAAAATGATATAGACCTATAAAGATTGGCATGAAAAATTACCATTCGCCCTCCTTGCTTATAGGACTTCAGTCAGAACGTCTACTGAAGCAACGCCGTTCTCACTGACATACAAGATGGAAGCCGTTTTACCTATCAAGGTGGAGATTCCTTCTCTCTGAGTCTTGTCAGAACTAAATTTGGACGAAGCAGAATAGATCCAAGCTAGATATGATCAGTTGAACTTGATCGAAGAAAAGAGATTAAGAGCCATCCGTCATGGTCAGATGTACCAAAAGCGGATGATGCAAGCTTACAACAAAAAGGTCCGCCCTAGAGAATTTCACGTAGGAGATCTTGTCTTGAAGAAAATACTCCCAATACACAAAGACTCTCGAGGAAAATGGGTGCCTAATTGGGAAGGGTCGTATGTGGTGAAGAAAGCCTTCTTTGGAGGAGATCTAATTTTGACTGAAATGGATGGCAAAGAGCTATCCAACTCAGTAAATTCAAACTTGATGAAGAAATATTTCACCTAAAAAAAACGGAGAGGTCAGGATGAAAACTTATAAAAGGGCATCTTGAAACCAAAGGGGTTTTGAGTTGAAAACCCGAAAAGGGCAGCCCAAATGGAAAACGAAGGCGATCAATTGTTCCCTCAAAAGTGACAAGATAGAGAAGTTTTACATCTTGAGGCATCGACGAAGTACTCCAGGACCTCTAGATACATATCGAGCTGAAAGATGATCCTCAGATTAGAGAAACTCATATTTGATATCTAGGCATCTAATACTGTTCCTTGTAATTATTCTGTTCCTTGTAAATATTCGGTATTTTTCTCTCTTTAGCCAATAATTCTTCAAGTTTTGACTCTAATACAATATCATTCTTTCTCATACTGCCCAAGTATTTGCATACCAAGATAATGGATAATAGACTAAAATCACATGAAAATGAGGGATCTGTGAGTATTACTTTAGAAAATTCCTAAATGATACAAGGACCCTAAACAAGACCACCAGTTAAAAGAATCAAACCTGAAAAGAACGGTTCAAATGAAGAATCTGCCAAGTCACGAATTTAATAAGACGTAAAAAGATGATCCCAAAACAAAAGAAACTAATCTTTGAAAAATTAACATTAATCATGTACATCCATCTAGTTAGGAGCATGTTGACTCATTCCGAGCATGGCATCCTAAATAAACTAGCCTACCCAAAGGCCTATTTGAGCATATTCTACAGGTCTCACTACCACAAAACACGGAGGGAAAAAGTTTAAGTCGCAATGGCAAACCTTGAACCTCAGAAGCATGAAGGGAAAGATTTAAGCCGCAACGGCGAATCCAGTACCGCGAAGATACGAAGGGAAATGTTTAAGTCATAATGGCGAACCTTATACCACAGAAGCATGAAGGGAAAGATTTAAGCTGCAACGACGAATCCAGTACCACAAAGATATGGAGGGAAAAGTTTAAGTCGCAACGGCGAACCTTGTACCTCAGAAGCATGAAGGGAAGATTTAAGCCGCAATGGCGAATCCAGTACCACGAAGACACAAAGGGAAAGGTTTAAGTCGCAATGGCGAACCTAGTACATCAGAGACACGAAGGGAAAGATTTAAGCCGCAACGGCGAATCCAATACCACGAAGACACAAAGGGAAAGGTTTAAGTCGCAATGGCGAACCTAGTACCTCAGAGACATGAATAGAAATATTTAAGCCGCAACGGCGAATCCAGTACCACAAAGACAAAGGGAAAGATTTAAGCCGCAACGGCGAATCTAGTACAGCGAAAATTGAGAAGGGAAAGGTTTAAGTCGTAATGACGAACCTTATACCTCAAAAGCATGAAAGGAAATTTAAGCAACGGCGGATTTCGTACCATGTAGACTAAAGCAGCAACAACAAATCTAATGTCGTGATGAAGCAGTTAAAGCCGTAATTGTAAAGTTTCTACATTGAAGTTACGGTAGATCGAGTCAAGATAGTGAATCTTTATCTCTCTGAAGTTGTAGTAAGAGCAAGATGAAGCCTCGACATCAAACCCTATTTGAGGGTGCAGTAGAGTTGGATAACGGATCTCACTCTCCCCGCAGTTGCAGTAGAGTGGAATGGAACTACAAGTCAAGTGTTGTCATTTTGAAGTAGTCGATAGCGGAGCCGAGATTCAACAGGATTGAACAAAATTGATCTCCTTTTGGTCTTTGCTCCATTCCTATTACACAACAACGAGCAAAGAGGGGCAGCTGTTAGAGCTCAATTTGTCCGGGCCTAATCTTGAAACCAATTTGAACCCAATTTTGGATTGTTTTTAAACTTTAATTTATTTTAAATTTAAACTTAATTTGAGTAAGTTTAAATTTATTTTAAATTTTAAATTTATTTTAAATTAAAATTTAATTAAAAGTGTCCAAATACAAAGTCCAAAACAAACCAAAAGTGTTTACAAAGCCCAAATTTGGGGGCCCAATTTCAAATTGACCCAAAACCTAAGCCCAATCGACCCAAACAAGTCCAAATACAACCCAAACTAAACCTAATCAGAACACCAATTTTCCTCCACTTGTGTCATTACCACCACCTCAGCCACTCAGAGTGCGCCACATCAGCACCAGAAGTGCCACCACCAGCAACTTGCCACTGCCACTGTCTCTGCACCAGCCATCACTGCAAAGCCAAACCTGCGAAGGAGAAGATAGGCATTTAGTGAGAACAGACAAAATATAATCATTGTAAATATGGCTATAAAGCCAGAATTGAAAGACAATGTAAGGTTACGAGGTAACCCAAAAAAAAAAAGGTTAATACACGGTTACGAACCATTGTTGAATATTAAAAACCAATACAAAAGCAAGACAGAGTGTGTTTGAAGTCAACAGATTCATAAAGTAATTGAAGCTTCAAGACATTACCAGAATAGACAGCATCCAATTATTAAATATATGTATTAATTATTTATTTACTATTATTTATTGTTCGAATCTCAAAACGTTTTCATCATAAATGCACATTCATACACCTAGTAAATACACTGCTATTATCATTATTATTACCATTTTCGGTTATTAAAAATGTATTAAATAAATATTAATAATAAGAAGAGATGAAAGGTCGAACCTGACCAGTTACCACCGTCATCGTTCGTCTGAATGCCGCTTCTCCGACCTCGCTCCCTTGGACGTCGCCCCTTCGATCCACAAGAGGAGAATAACATGAATCAATCAAGACAGTTACTTTTTAAAAAAAAAAAGAACAAGCCGATTTCAAATATGAAATAAATCAAAAGACCAAAACAGATTTCAAACCTTTTGAAACATGTTTTTAGATCTGATAGATCCATAGATAAATATAAGTTTTAAATGAAAGGACAGAGGAACGAGCAAACAAAAATCAAAAAAAGATTTAAAGATGAAAGGTTACCCTTTGTTTTTGAAGCTTAGGGGGTCAGATTCGGTAGTTTCGACCATGGATCTGGACTTCTGAGAAGCAGAGGATCGAAAGTGGGGAGAAGGAAGGTGACGATCGGACTTTCGACCGCCGTTCATGGTGGTTGACGGAGCCGATCGTTCACGTTGACCCTTAGGAATTGGTGATCGGCAACGACGGAGCCAAGGTGGAGAGGTGGCCGGCGCTCGGTCGGACATGGTGGCTGCAAGGGTTGAGGATGGACGGAGAGAGAGAGTGAGTTTGAGGTGAAAAAAAGGACTTCATTTGCTTTATAAAGACCCTTAAAATGACGTCGTTTTGAGGATTGAATTTTAGCCCTAAAACGACGTTATTTTGAGCTTGAACCGTTTTCAGACCCAACTCGCCTCAAGGATCCGCGTGTTTTTGATAAATGGTATATTTATTGCAACGGTCCTTCCGTTTTTTCTGGATTTTACAATTAGGTTCTTTTTATATTTTTAGTTAATTGTAAATTTGCCCAATGATTTCATTTCTTATTCAATTTAATCCTATAACCCTTTTGAAGCCCCAAAAGCTACCACGTGTCAATATTTCGATTTATTTATGCAAATGATCCCTCTTATTTTTAATTTGTTTCAATTTAATCCTTAATTCAAGTTTTGTTTAATTACAAAATTGACCTAGAAAATTTAAATGATTTTCAAATTAGTCTTTTGACTTCAGAATGCTTAAGAAGCTGCCACGTGTCACCATTTTTTGGTTTTATTGCCCTGGAGGTCCCTAAATTGTCCAAAAATCATATTTTGACCCCAAACTTTCCAAAAATCCATTTTTAACCCTAAATTTTTCCAAAAATTACATTTTAACCCCTAAACTTTCTAAAATTCCATTTTTAAACCTAAATTTTCTAAAACTTACATTTTTACCCTCTAACTTTCCAAAATTCCATTTTTGACCTCGATTTTTCCAAAAAATTACCATTTTACCCTTAAATTTTTGAAAATTCCATTTTTGACCTCGATTTTTCCAAAAATTCCCATTTTACCCCCGAACTTCCAAAAATTCCATTTTTTACCCCGATTTTTCCAAAAATTACCATTTACCCCCGAATGTCTAAAAATTCTATTTTAAACTCCGAACTTTCCAAAAATTACCATTTTACCCTCGAATGTCTAAAAATTCCATTTTTGACCTCGAACTTTCCCAAAATTACCATTTTGCCCCAAGTATCCAAAAATCTCATTTTTGACTCCGAATATTTTATTTTTCTTCCTCTTTAATATTTATATTTAAATTTTAATTATTATGCCTTCATATTTCGTATTTTTATTTTCGTATATCATTTATCTACCTAATTTTTTTTGCTTCGTTTTACCTAATCCCCATTATTAACTGTTCATTCATATCTAAAATTTCACATTTGTTTTCAAAATTGTTTTAAAACCGAGGCAATGTCCTTTTCGTGTGGAAACTTCGAGAAATCATGCCCTAACGTGTCGGGTGTGATTTTTCGTATAGCTCACACGAATCGAATATCCTTTTTTCAAGTTTTTAAATCCCTTTTAACTTCGAGATTCCGAGAACGTCGTGCCCTAACGTGTTGGTCACGACTTCAATTCTTCGCGAGAATTGAGAATTGAAGTAAACGGGCATTCTATCTTCAAATCCTTTAAGTCATGTGTCCGAGGATCGTATTTTAAACTCAATACGAAATTTCAAGTTTTCAAATACATATATACAAATAATTTTAAAGCAAAACGAGGCAATGTCTTTTCGTGTGAGAACCTCGAAAAAACCATGCCCTAACGTGTGGGGTGTGATTTTCGTAATTCATGCAATCGGATATCCTCTTTGAAATCTTTGAAAACGTTCTTCAATTTTGAATATCCGAGAACGTAGTGCCCTAACGTGTTGGACATGACTTCCAGTTCTCATAGAGATTCGAAACACGGGGACGAATTTCCTCAAAAAGGGTTTTCTTTGAAATCTTGCGAAGTTTTCTAAAAGACAAAGATCATATTTTAAATTTTACTCGAGTTTTCAAAGTTTTAGCAAATCAAGACCCGAAAGTAATCAATGTGGTACAATTTTGGGCGTATAAGGGTGCTAACCCTTCCTCATGCGTAACCGACTCCTGAGCCTGTTTTTTGGATTGCGAAGACCAAAATATTTTTCAAAACGGATTTTAAACGTTTTGTGGTGATCCAATCACACCAAATAAAAGATTGGTGGCGACTCCCATTTTTCAATTTTAAAATAATTTCCGAAACACGTTTTAAAAATGGTTTCGACAGCTCGTTTTTTATAATGGTTTCTACAAGAGAAAACTATTTTTTTAAAATTTAATCAAGGGGGTGCCGCTTAACACATTGATGACATAAATTAATTCTTTTCACTGTTTTTCTTGTTAGATTTTTTTTAAAAAAAAAATTATCGGTGTTACCAATGTGTCAAGCAACACCTAAAGTTATTGTAACAAACATCTCATTTTTGTAATTAATATGTTCCCCACCTCATTTTTTTATATAATTAAAATTTTAATATTATTTTTATTAAAAAATTTTTGACTACTCTTAGCATCTCGTCCCTTTCCTGATTTCTATTTCACTTGCATTGCAGGTAAATAAATGCGTTTATTTTTTATAAATTAAAAATAAAGAATATAATATATAAAACATATTTAACATAAGTAAAATTTAAAATAAATAATATTTTATAAATAAAAGAAATTTTAAATAATATAGAAATTTAAAAAATATTAAAAAGTAAATTATAAAATTAAATTAAAATAAATAGAGATAAAACAATATGCATAAATTATAATAATGATTCTTAATAAATATGAAAGATAAATTTCTACCAAAAAAATAAATACGAAAGATATTTATATTAAATTAATAAACACATTTAACATTGACGAGTAAAAATAATTATTGAAATCTTCTATAGTAAATCTTTTATTTTTTAAAAACCATTCTCTCATCCGTTTATAACTATTATGTATAATAGGATAAAAGGAAAGTATAAAAAATTACTTACTTTGCACAGATTAAACAACTTAAAAAGTTTAAAAATAACATAATTTATACTATGTTATCATCAATTAAAATGATCTTACATATCTCTCTGATATTGTTGATTGAATATATTTCTTTTTGAGATACATTTAATTTATTAATGCTAACAATTTTCATTCTTTTTATTTACTAATGGACACTATTTATAGATCTAAATTTAAATTTTAATTGACATATAACCCTAACACTAACTACATGATAATTAAAAGATAAAATCAATCTCTATTTATATACTTAGAATTTTATTCCAATTATAACTTTATTCTAAAGTATTTTATAAGAAAAAAAGTTTTTAAACTTTCTCTTTGCACCGCTCTATTTCTTTTTTTTCGTTCTTGATTAGCTGGGGACGATGTCAGTTTTAATGTTGGTTATCGACCGTCCGTATTCTTTCACCTTAATTTTTTATATTTTGGTTTTCTTTTTGTTTTTATCTGTATTTGTAGCACAATTTTTTTTCTGTCACGTGACATGCTTTTCCTCTGCTTTGTGGCACGTTTCTGTCTTATGGCACGTTTTTGTCTACCACTATGGTAGATTTGCGTTCGTGGATTGTTTTCTCACAACGCTCAGCTCTGATTTGCGACTATTGGTGGTCTTTCAGTAGTTTGATTCGTTTTTGTGGTTCGTTTGCCGATGCAATCATATTTGTTTTACGGAGCAGCCTGTAAGATTATTGGTTTCTCTCACTATTCCTACTTCGATCCTTAAATGTGTAGGTGGATAGAGACAATGAGTTTTGTTTCCTACTTCCTTTCTCTAGTGTTTCATTTTATCCCTGTCGTTGCAGCCCACTGGACATGTTTTGCTGATATAATGTTTCGTTTTCTAATTTTTTTTAAATTTATCTTTGTTTTGTTATTTTTCTACTATATTTTAACTTCGTTTGGAATGTTTCCCTATTTTAATTTTTAATAAATTCAGCCGATATATTATTAAAAAAATTATAACTTTATTCTATTACACTAATAAATATGAAAATAAAAAAGTTTTCTTATAAAAAATAAAAATAATTCACAATATTTAAAAATAATATTTTAAAGTTAATTGTTAATTATTTTGATTTATTGGTAGAGTATGCTTAGACTTTTATTTAAGTTATAACTCTATTTTAAAATCAATAAAATTGTCACAATTTATTTTAAATAGAGTTTTAATTGATAATTCTAAATTAAATTCTAAATATTTTTAAATGTCCATTTAGTAAGATGGTAGAAAATAAAAGGTATTCTAATCTGTTCAAAAGTTTTTTGAAACTCTCACATATATATAAATTATCAAATGTACCCAAAAAGAATTTCTTAAAATTTAAATTAGATTGAATCCTAATTTATTTTTTTATATAATATTAGCGTAAGGATGTGTCACATTGTTTTTTT
Organism: Kokia cookei; assembly: GCA_039519145.1. Lineage (NCBI taxonomy): Eukaryota > Viridiplantae > Streptophyta > Magnoliopsida > Malvales > Malvaceae > Kokia > Kokia cookei. The sequence goes on along the minus strand of CM076907.1, from coordinate 15,064,983 downwards.
TTTTTTGTGAATTTCAAGAGGAGAGCAAAACTTTAACAGCAACATAACTTGTAATAGCTCAAACCTGACTTAGATGTTATGGTTAAATCTGGAGGAATTATATTAGTTTGTTTAAAAACTTTTGTTTTAATCAAACTTAGTTGTGCGTTTCAAAAACATAAAACTTGGCAGAACTCTCACAGACGTTCAACAAAACTTAAATTCGAAAACACTTATTTCAAATCCTGAAATTTTATTCAAATTCATTTGCTTTGAGAATACCGATCTTGAGCAAATTTTTCCAGTTAAAGCTAACATTTGTTAAAAAATATTTATTTATTTACAACAAACCACTTAAGGGTTTACTTAATTTGCAGCGAAAATTTTTCAGAATTTTAATTTTGAAAATGGAATCCAATTTGATAATCTGTGTGATTTTGCAGTTTTACGTTTGAAAGTATAAAAAACCGACGAATACAATGAAAATGAAAATACAACCCAAAAACATATTATAGTCCCAAAAGTCCAGAAAAATTACTAACGTATATCACCATATTCAATTAGTGGAGAAAATAATCTGCGCTCTCGCACGCTATTCGATCCTAAGTCGGAGATTCTCTTGAAAAATATTAAACAAACAAATGAGCTAGAAGCCAGTGTGTGACCTGTCCCACAAACAGAATTTCCTAAAGGTTTTACATATATAATAATCAAATCTTAATTTCGTATCATATTATATATCATAGCATACCATATAATGTATCAGAGCTCATCATATATTAAAATGTGTTGCCACATATAAGAATTTATGTCAGAACAATATTTTATATTGTATCAAACTTTACATCAGGTCATATATTATCATATCATAACGTATCATACCATATCAAATCACATCATATCATATCATATCATGTCCTACTCCTATCCTTTACAAACCGTCTTCGACCAGTAAATCACACCAATATGGAATTACAAGAGCCCATCCATCTAATCACATTAATATGTGATGATGTGCCACTCATATAATTATAGTTGAACTACCATACATAAATTTGTGATCTAGTCGCCAAAATTTCAGTATAAACTGCCAAATAACACTTCATCTATCATATCATAACCCTCCTCAATGCAAATGCAAAATCACATTAACATGCATATATACATATCACATAGGTTGTTAAGCATGCATAAATAAATAAATATTATACTTAGTGTAACACAACACATAACTTATACAAATCATAGCATATCATATTGCTTATACTAACAACTATTTTACATAAAAATGTCATGCACGTTTTACACGTAATTTTACTTTCAAAGTTATTGAAATATAGATCGTACACAAGTTTTTCACTTACCTTAACCAAAGTATATATTAACACATATTGACAAATGTCACATTTTGAGTCTTTTGTAAGTCGAACAGACCCCATGGAAGGTCTAATTACGCAATTCTAAGTCCAACAAGCCTAAGTGGAAAATTTTTGAAAAATTGACCCACATGCTCGTGTGGCCTACATGGCCTCACACATGTCCATGTGGCCCACAAGAGCCAAATAATCCAGATCGTGTGATCCACACGGTCTGACACACGGCCATGTGACGCAAAACAATTTCTAAAACAACTCATGTTTTCGAGTTTTTTCGAGTTCTAGTCGATGTTTCAAGTTAGAATCACACACCTGATAATATTTCAATCTAACTACGCAACCGAGCACCTCTGAATCATACAAACGATACCAAAACACAACGATTAAATCTTGACTCAATGCCAACAACCCACTTAAATTTATTCTCCTCTTAAGAAAACAGTCCAAAAGTTTCGTTTCCACGCATCTACCTCAAAATTAACAGCGACCCAAACGCGCCAAAGCTTAATTTTCTGGGGACTCATTAAGCACCACATGTTCTTCTCCTAAACAGAAAAGTAACGCCATCATTCTTGACAAAAGAGAACGAACAACTCCCTTTACTAACATAAAAAAATGAAGTAAAATATAATTTACCCAAGAATGACACTACCGCAACTGTCCAAATGTTAAGCACAAACAACTAAAACCCACGATGGGGAAAGAGAACCAATGTGTGAGCACAACACTTTCCAAATGAAGAGCAAAAATCGAAATTGTGGAGTAAGTAAATGGACAAAACGTCAAATAGAGAGGAAAAGCAATGAACAGTTTGGGATGGCAGATTGGAAAATGAGGGAGAGTGGAAGAAGTTGCATGACAAAATAAGTGGAGTGATTTTAGGGATCACAATTATCAAAATAAAAATAAAATAAAACAAGTAAAAAAATAAATAAGGAATAGGTATTAACCACTACACTGACGACACAACAGGAAAAATAAAATAATATTTCCATCATGGAAACACAAAAGTTTGAACACAAGCTCAATAAGTAAGTTAAAGCTTTCCTACTGAACCAGCAGTCTCATCCTTATCAAAATTTACACAGAAAGCCAAACGCTCAAGGATCAAGGGAAAGATAAAAACAACCAAAACTTTAAGAGAGTGGACTCAAACCCATAATTTCGATTACACAAATACAACACTTAATGAAAGCCAAACGCTCAAGGATCAAGGGAAAGATAAAAACAACCAAAACTTTAAGAGAGTGGACTCAAACCCATAATTTCGATTACACAAATACAACACTTAATCACTAAATCAAATTAATTCACTTAATATAGTTTCACAACTTAAATTCAAAAATTAGAGCATGACCACTCTTTAGTTAACCAACCCAATTTTTTCTAACTCAGTTTTTGAAATGTGATACGATTAGCACGATTCAAATCTAAGTTAACACTTAAGGTGGTGAACACCCTGATTAACGGACCAACACACAGGGCTCTATGAATCACATAGCTTAAACCATGTAAACGGGACTTTTATTTTTAAGCGATAATATTTATCAAATTTAGGATTTCAATTCTAGCCTATATAGTTTTTTTTTTCTATATAGTAATCTTTTCATAAGAAGAACAACATTCAATTTCGTGATTTTTTTAAAGAAGTGCAATTTTGATTTAGACTATAATTTCAAAGTTTACTTGCAACAACCATGCAAGTTGCATGTAGAGTGTAGTTGAATTAATGCTAAAATTAATAGAATGGGTTGCCTTTTCTTTTCCAATGAAAATTTCAAGTGGCAATTTTGTTTCCCATGAGCAAAATGAGTATATACCTATTTGAAGAAGCAATCTTTGGAGAGACTTAGATGCATGAATCTTCTCAAGATTAGGAAATACACTCTCTCCCAAGGAATTGAGAAGTTAGGTTGATAGTGATTCAGCTTTTCTCAAAACATTGTGTGTAATAACCTTTGTGAACCAAACTAAGCATGAGTTTGACAATAAAAAAAAAAATAGAATGTGATTTGGTACACCCACTTTCTGGGTATTTAAGAAAAAATTAGTATTTGATATATCAGTAGTGTATTTTTTCAAATTTTTAAATAAAAAAAAAATTATCATATATTTCAATTGTTTTGTATATTTATTTGATATATTTTCCCTAAAAATACAAAATAAAAAATGGCTAGGGTTTTTTTCGAAGAAGCCAATGATGCCTTGGCCGTGTTGGAAGGTTAAGGCCCTTAGATTTTAATGACTTAGGTTTGAGTATTACGATGTGTAATTAATTTGTGTGGATTCTTTTTTAAATTGTTATTATTTGTTTAAGTTTTATTATATATGAGTAGAGGTGTAAAGGTGTTTATGGGCCGGATCGGATTGAGTTTAAGCATGATATTAATATATTTTATGTTTGTTCAAACTTGATCCGACTCAAAATCTTGGCATAAAAGTTTGTTCAAATTTGTTCATGTTTGCAAAAGATAAACCCGAACCCGTTTTAGGCCCGCCCATATTAATTTTTAATTTTTTAAAAAAGTATTTATATTTTTTATTTTAATAGTTAATAATTTTATAAATTTTTTATATAGTCATCTTATAATTTTTTCAATGTTTACATTAGAGTAGTATTATATATTTAGTATAAGTTTATTTTTTAATGTGTTTTAAATTACATAATATATAAAAATAACAGATTATAAAGTATTATAAACTTAAAACGGATCGCGTCGACCGGGTTTGGGCCTTGAATGTTCAAGCCCGAGCTCAACCCATGTTTTAAACGGGCCTAATATTTTTGCCCAAACCTTTTCAAATTTTGAACGAACCTTAGAGTCTGGGCGAATAGCCCGACCCATGAATAAGTCTATATGTGAGTCTTATCTAAATTTATTTTAGTTTAAATTTGAATTTATTTATGTTTTCAATCGATTTTACTTTTAATTGAGTTCATTCTGATTCTAAATCTAATTGACCCAAGTTATAACATGTTGATATTACAGGTGAGTAGGGGAGTAAATGAACAGAACGTTTGATGAACTGTTCGTGAATCGTTCGGATAACGATCGTTTATGTTCGTTTATTAAACTAAATAAATGAGTATGCAATTTTTTATGTTCATTTAATAAACGAACGAGTACGAACAGAGGTGTGTTCGGTTCGTTTATGTTCACGAACAAGCTCGTTTATAAGCTTGTTTATTGACTTGTTTATTTATTAATAATATTTTCTTATAAAAATATTAAAATAATATCTATGTGTATTTATTTATTTATTTATTGTTTGTTTGTTTATTATTTATTAACATTGTTCGTGAACATGTTCATTTAATATTCATGAACATGTTCATTTAATATTCATGAACATGTTCAATTAAGTTAAACGAACATGTTCTTGAACATTAAACAAACGAACATGAACACATATAATTTTAAATAAACGAATATGAACAAAAAATTTGAAATTCTTAAAGAACACGAATCGAATATGAACAACTTCAAAAATAAACAAACGAATACAAATATAAATTTATTCGTTCAAGCTCGGTTAATTTACAACCTTACAAGTGAGATAATGACTCGCAAATTTTAAAATAATTTTTTTCCAAGCTCATTCAAAAGTGAATTCGAATAACATATTTTACTATATAAAAAACTAAAACGTTCAAAAATTAATTATAATGTTAATATATTTTATTATTAACAATTTAATTTTATTATTAAAATTGTAATTTAGGTCAAGTTGATTTAGCTAGAACTGAAAATCTCTTTTTCCACGCTTTAACTTGTTAGAAAAATTTGTATGAAAAATATTTGAGTTTACACAACAAAATTTTAATTTTTTCATAAAAAAGATATTTATCATGATATTTATAATAATAAATTTGATCAAATAATATATCTATGTTTCCGAATTAGAGAAATGAGTGAAGTCATAGGTGGCCTTTTGGAAGGTGCTAGATTTGACGAACGATCCATTTTGAAGTCCAAATCTTTCAAGTCTTCGATCAAATGATTTTCTTCACTAGTTTCGAGCACTTGGATGCTTAGAGAGCGAGCTCTAACTTAAAGAATCGAAAATTGATAGCATGTTAATTTTGCCTGTTTTAAGTGTTCAAATCAATTAATTTCTATTGCTAAATTAGTGATTTTATATTTAAATTCTATCAGAAATGAAATTGAAATGCTTTAAGTAAAAAAAAAAAAAATCAGAATCAGGCTAAATCAAAGCACAAACAATAAAAGAAAGGCCGAATCAAAAATTTGGAGACATTTAATGGCTAATCAAAATTTTGACTTCGTAAAATTCATATTTAGAAAAAAAAATTGATATGATTTTAATTTCATGTAATGGGTTGTAATGCGAGCAAGACTAATTTTAATATATGATACGTATATAAATAAGATGGGTGGTGACCTTTGAAATACACACTTGAATAGACTACAAATTGAATGAAATTATTTTTATTCTGTCTATTTCATGCGTTAGTAAGGTTTCTACCAATTCATTTCCTTTTTCTTGTTTCTTTGCAAATTTGTTCAATTGTTTCCTAAGTCTCTTCCCTTTTGCACTTTCTCCCATTTCCACTAAATTCATTTATATTCATCAACTAGCATGATTAATCTCATGCTTCATTAAACTTCTACTCAGCTTTGGGCCGATTTTCTTCCCGATCAAAAATCGTAAGAAATGAATCCGCACTAAAAAATCTTTCATAACGGTATTCACCATCTCTTCGGAATATAAGATAATACAAATTCGCCTCTTAAAGTTAATTCAACTTCAACACAACACATTGGATTGGGGTTGTTTTGGCGTACAACTGGAAGTTGAGTCGGTCATATTGTATTCGGGTTTTCTCGAACAAATTGGCGTATCCTGACGGGGTCATATTAGTAGGATTTTCGTCAAGGGAGATAGTGATTGGATTTAAACGATCCATGCAGTTGAGGCCGTTGATCCAAGTTAGGTTCTTCATAATGCAAGGCTGCCGGCGTCTTGAATTGTGAACATGTATATCGCGGTTAGACAATCGGTATTGATTGATTTGCAGGTCGTACTAGAATCAACTACGAAAGGAAGAATTGACGGTTGGGATGTTCTTAGCCGCTATAACCAACTTATAGTTTGAAGGAAAAAGCTCATTTTCAAGGATCGATTCGAAACCGGAACTCACCAAGTCTAAGGTTAAGACTTTATATTACTGCTTACAAAGTTCAACTCCATTTACTCATTTTATTTTTTATTAATATAATTGTTATTTGATGTTATTTCATTTTATTTACTTTCCAAACATTTTCACTCCCCCTTATTTATTTTATTTTTTTCAGCAAGTTCGTCATGAGCCGTGGGCACGACTACTGTCACGATAGTAATTCTGTTCATAAGAAAAGGCGAAATTGGACAACCAATCCCTGTGGACTCATCCCGATTCCTCTATACTACTTTTTAGTGTTATTTTGTCATAGGAATTATATTTGGTGACTCGACACATATAAAAAATTGAGACTTCTTAAGGGGTGGAAGTTAACTTTATCTCTAGATTAGGAAAATTTGAAATTCAACTTCTAAATTTGAATTATAATTACTTCAGAAAATTGCAACTATAATATCACAAATCTAAATCAAAGAACTCAAGAATAATATGTTTGAAAAAAACTAATTTTGGTAACTTTGAGACATATTCTTGATATGTAAAAGTAGATGGTTGAATTATAAAATTATGGTTTTATATTCTATTCCATGAGATCTTTACAACAATATATCACTTGTGAATAATGTTGAGGAAAAGAAAAGCTTAGATCTCACATTGGTTAGATACCAAGTGTTTACCTAATGTGAGATATGTATATATATGAAAACCCACTAAAGGGTTATTGAATGACTAAGCTTGAAGCCTTGCCTTGCGCGTAAGGGGTTGTAAATCCAAGCCCATCGAGGTTGGGGCGCATCCACACGACGTAGGCAATGCAAAATGTCCAGACCTATCGAGCTCAAAAAAGGCTTGTGGATATTTTAGCCAATATTTAATTTATTTTTTTCTTCAGCAAATATTATACTTAATCTATTTTAAAAGGACAATTATCTTAATTTGATTTGATTCCAATCAAATTGATTTTCGATTTGATTTGATTTTATTCAAATTGATTTAAAGGCTCCTTTAATGCAAATTTATATCCTTATTCACGGAAATTTCCGTAATTTCTCCACATTGAATGCCTATAAAAGCTTAAAGAATATTAAAAAATTCTTTAGACACACAACAAATTTATTTCACTCTCAAAAATTCTTTTTTTTTTCTCCAAATTTCAAACGTTTCGGTGATAGAAGAAGGCAATATTTGTTCGTTGATCATTGCAGATGTATTACTGCCGCGATCATTTTGATGTTGTATCTTGAGAGACAGACGACCAACATTTCTCCAAGCACCATTGGAGTGGCCGGATCTGTCTTAAGGAAACTGTTAAAATTGGCCTCAACTTCTAGTAAAATTCAATTCTCCTTATTCTATTTCTGGTTTTTCAGATCTTGTTTATTTAATTATTTTCAGATATGATGTTTTAAATAAATATAAATATTTATTTAATTTGTTTTGTTTAGATATGGTGTTTTTACATAAATACAAATATTTTTTTATATTATTTGCTAGGTCTTGTATTTAATATAAATATTTTTATTTTTATTTGTTCGCTAACGTGTTTTGTCCGACAATTTTAAGACAGATTTGATTTATTTTACAATTCTCTAATCTAAGACAAACAAGACACCAAGATGAAAAACGTATTCTGTTTGAGAATAAAAAATTAAAATTGAATAAATTAGTATCGAGATTTATTCCGGCCATTCAACATATTTTATTCTATTTTGGTTTTGTTTCCAAACAAGAATTAGGTTGGATAAATTTGTTTCGGGATTTATTCCTGCCGTTAAACAGATTTTATTCTATTTTGATTTAGTTTCGGAACAAGAATTAAAATTAAATAATTCTGTTTCGGGATTTATTCCCACCATTCAACAGATTTGATTTGATTTTGATTTTGTTTGCAAACAAGAATTAATTAAGTTCTATTTTTGGATTTAATCTTGCCGTTACATAGAATTGATTTTGATTTTGTTTCAGAATTTTAATTTTGCCGTTTAATAAAATCAAAGGATAGTATAAACTGAAAATTAAATTTTCTGTTTATTGTGATCATAATTGTGGCTTTAAATTGTGAAAGCTTAAATTGTAGCTTCAAATTGTGGCATCAAAGAAAAAGAAATTTATCAACGATTAATTAAAAATACAATATGAGAGTGCATGTCTAGGACTGGTTCTTTGAATGACTTGGTATTTAAGCGTGTCAAGTGCACCACTTCTCTTTTAGGGTTACTTACCTGGTGAATTGTTATTATTTTGTTTTCGATTAAACCATGTAAACTTTTGTTTCGAGTTTTAATTTTTTAAATTTATGTCGTCTGAAAAAAGTTGATAATTTTTCTAATTTTTAAATTTATGTCGTCTGAAAAAAGTTGATAATTTTTCTAACTCTGGTTTTGTTTTTGGAATATTAACAGAAAATGGAAACTCCCACTAATTCATCTAATTCGGGATTTGGAATGTTAGTTTCGACTCAGACTTCGAATCTAAATCCAACGATGCCAGTAGTTGTAAGTCATAATAAGAAGCCTGCGAAGTTTTGTGCGCAGAATTTCAAGACATGGCAACAAAAGATGCCGTTCCATTTGACCATGTTGAACTTGACAAAAATTTTTGAAGGATGACCCTCCTACTATTAAAGAGGGTGAGGTAGATGTTGTTACTGCCTTCACTGCTGTTGAAGCTTGGGAGAATTTTGATTTCTTATGTCGAAATTACATCCTAAATGGATTGTTAGATGCATTGTACGAAGTATATAGTGTCAAGAAGACGACTAAGGAGTTATGGACAGCACTAAACCATAAATACAAAACCGAAGATGCTAGAGCTAAAAAGTTTTTAGTTGCTAAATTCTTGAATTTTGTAATGGTTGATTCAAAACTAGTTATGAATCAACTGCAAGAACTTCAACTGATCATTCACAGAATTCTTGCTGAAGGGATGGTCATAAGTGAAACCTTCCGAGTGGCAACCTTTATTGAAAAGCTACCCCTGCTTTAAATGACTTCAAGAATTACCTAAATCATAAAAGAAAGGAAATGACATTGGAAGACCTGATTGACAGACTTTGAATTGAAAAAGATAATAGAGGTACTGAACAAAGTCTCACCAAAGCAGCAAATGTCAATGGTGTTAAGGCAAACATGGTAGAAGTCAAGAAGGACTTCAAGAAGGGAAAACAACCTCAAAATGGGTCTAAACTGGGACCAAAAGGTGGTGTTTCCAAGAAGCAAAAATTTCAAGGGAAATGCTTCAATTGTAACAAGATGGGGCACAAGTCATCTGACTGTAGGCTTCCAAAGAAAGTCAAAGCTAATAAGGCCAATGCTGTGGAAGAAATTTCCAAGGAAGTGTCTGATATGGACTTATGTGCTTGATATGGGCTTATGTGGGAAGGAGATATGTAATGCAATCTCTGTAAAAGCAATGACAATGAATAAAAATGTCACTTTTTCCATTTATATGTTTGAGTCATTTGATTTATGGCATGGCAGGCTCGTACTTGTTAATTAAATACTTTATGAAGATTAATTAACTTAGAGCACATTCCTTCATTTCACATTAATTGTAATTATAAATGTGAAACATGTGTTGAGGAAAAATTAACAAAATCTTTATTTCAAACTGTTGAAAGAAGCACAAGATCACTTGATCTAATACATAGCAATGCTTGTGACTTAAGATTTGTTCAAACGAGAGGACGAAATAAATATTTTGTTACCTTTATTAATCAAAGTACAAAGTATTGCTACATATATTTGCTTAAAAGCAAAAACAAAATTATAGATGAATTTATTCTCTATAAGTAGGAAGTTGAAAACCAACTTAATAAAAAGATTAAGATGGTAAGAAGTGATCGTGGTAGTGAATATGTTGAACCATTTGGTGTATACTGTGCTCAACATGGTATTATTCATGAAGTGACACCACTATATTCTCCTCAATCAAATGGAGTAGGTGAACAGAAAAATCGGACTCTAAAGGAAATAATGAACGCATTGCTAGGAAGCTCTGGGTTATCACAGAACATGTGAGGGGAAATTTTCTATCAGCTAATTACCTTTTAAATAAGGTTCCTCATAAGAAAGGGACAAGACACCATATGAGTTATGGAAAGGTAGAAAATCATCCTACAACCACTTTAAAGTGTGGTGGGTGTCCTACTAATGTATAATGGTAAGTCGAGACATATGTGTCGTCGACACAATACTGTTAGACAACTGATCTAAAACGGAGTTATCTCTATTGATTTTGTAAAATCAAAAGATAACATTGCAGATCCGCTAACTAAAGGATTAAATCGAGATCATGTCTATAAAACATCGAAAGAAATGAGACTAAAGCCCATGAAAATAAAAGGCGCTATGTGAAGGAAAATCTTACCTAGTTGATTGGAGATCCCAAGATTTAGGTTCAAAGGGACAACCTACTTGCATAGACCTATGAGGTCACTGTGAGGGTTATTATCCCAAGCTCATTCCTATGATGTAAATAGTGACTAAAAATGAGTTAGGTTAAGCTATGCTTTTAATAACCGTTGTGTCTCGGTGAGCCCGAACAACATGAGTCACCTATGTGAGAATGAAGTGGGGTCGCTTCGAGAAGACTATTGGGGCATAGTTTTCTCAAGCTCTTGTATAACTAGAAAGATGTTCACGACCATATGAACATACTCATAAGAACAAACAAATCTTACCAAGGAGGTAGTTGTGTGAGGTATATTATCGTTTACATAAACGACAAAATATTTTAAGGACATCGCGTCTACTGGTTTGCTAGTAAATTAAATATACTTTCACTTCAAAGGGGGAAACCTACCTATCCTATGCAACTATCGGTCTTAGATTCTATCACCACATCGAGTCAATGGTTTTCTTTAAAACTATCAATTTTTCATTCATGTGGGAGATTATTGGAAAAAATGTAATTTTGGTAACTTTGAGGCATATTCTTGATAGGTAAAGGTAGAAGGTTGATTCATAAAATTGTGGTTTTATATTTTATTCCATGAGACCTTTACAACAGCAGATCATATGCTAAATATGGATGAGTGATGAATGAGAAATTGATGCTCAAAATAAGTCACTTGTGAATAATGTTGAGGAAAAAAAAGCTTAGATCCCACATTGGTTAGATACCAAGTGTGTGAAATGTATATTTATGAAAACCTACTAAGGGGTTATTGAATGACTAAGTTTGAAGCCCTACCTCGAGCGTAGGGTGTAATTCCAAACCCATCGGGGTTGGGATGCACCTGCACGATGTGGGTGATGCAAAATGTTCAAATAGGCAGGGCCCAAAGGGCTTGCGAATATTTTAACTCAATACGTAATTTATTTTTTCCTTAAAAGATTTTATATAGAATAAGTTTTAAAGGACAAATATCTTAATTTGATTCGATTCCAATTAAATTGATTTTCGACTTAATTTGATTTTATTTAAATTGATTTAAAGGCTCTTTTAATGCAAATTTGTATCCTTATTCACAAAAAATTTCATAATTCATCCACATTGAATGCCTATAAAAGCCTAAAGAATACTACAGAATTCTTTTGACACACAACAAATTTATTTCACTCTCAAAAATTCTTTTTTTTTTTTCTTTTTTTTATCAAACGTTTCGATGATAGAAGAATGCAAGGTTTGTTCGTTGATCACGGCAGAGGTATTACTGCTGCGATCATATTGTTGTTGTATCTTGAGAGACAGACGGCCAACGTGTCTCCAAGTACCATAAGAGCGACCGAATTTATATTAAGAAAACTGTGAAAACATGCCACAACTTCTAGTAAAAATTGATTCTCCTTATTCTATTTCTTATTTTTTAGATCTTGTTTATTTAATTATTTTTCAGATATGATGTTTTAAATAAATATAAATATTTGCTTATACTATTTAGTCACATATTGTATTTAATATAACTATTTTTTATTTTTATTTATTTGTTAATGTGTTTTTTCCAACATAATAAAGGTTATTTGAGTTTATGACAATTAATTCAAATAAATTGCTCACTAAAGTAGCCTAGTATATTTCTTTCAAATTAAGACACCCTAGTCCATATATAAAGAAAAATCACAATATTTATTTATTTTTTACATAAAATCACAAGAGTTATATTTGAATGGAAAAAGTATAAAAATAATATCTTAACAGAAAATTGAATCCTAGAACTTCAATCCAACTTGAAGTTGGATTAAATGAATAAGGAATTCAATCACATTAATTCTTTAAGTTTAAGAATCAATTCAATGACTTTTCTTCAATTAATTAGCTAAACTTATAAACTTGTATAATTTAACAATGTTAATTTATATCAAAACTTACTACATAACGATGGTGCCTTTAGTTTGTTCTTAAGAAATCAAAACCTCCGTCATGTGAATCTCGTGTGTTGATCTGATAGTTAAGAGTGTTCATTACCTTAGATGTGATCTAGGTTCGAATTGCGTCAATCGTGCTACTGTTAGAGCTTTGCTCTCCCCTTATAATTAATCTGATAGTTAAGGGTGTTCATTACCCCAGATGTGATTTGGGTTTGAGTTACGTCAATCGTGCTGCTGTTAGAGCTTTGCTCTCCCCTTATAATTAATCTGATAGTTAAGGATGTTCATTACCCCAGATGTGATCTGAGTTCGAGTTACATTAATCGTGTTGCTGTTAGAACTTTGCTCTCCCCTTATAATTCACCAAAAAACAAGAACCCGACCATGTGCAAAATATACATTCTTTTACTAAAGAATGTTTAATTCAATCATTAATATACTACATATACAACAATTCATCTTTTTCACAAAATGTTTAATTCCACGACAATCTTGTGCTTTACAAAATATAATGCAAATCGATTCCTTTAAACATTTTAGTCTTTAACATTAACTAATTTCTTTCTATGTTTGTATTAAAGTTTGCATTGATCTATCCTTCTATATAATAACACAATTAATATGAATATCTCAATCGTCCCAATGCAATCTTTAATAACTTTTGTCTACTATCATTTCTATTCACAATAGTAATTTCAAATTGTGTATATAAGTATACATCAAATATTATTTTTTCAAATCCAATTGTGCAATAATGTACATGAATATAATGTTGCATCCATTGCACAATTTACAATGGTTTGTTCTAGAAATTGGAAAATTATCATTTTTCTTTAATTCTTAGGGTGAGTTTGGATGAACGGTGCGTTTACTTATGGTTAGTGTAAAAATAACGGTAACAATGAAATTAAATACTATAACGTAAAACAAAAAATAAGCTAAACGTACCGTCCATCCAAACCTACACTTAATCTCATGAACACATTGCAACACTTGTCATAATTGTTGAACACAAATAAATTTGGTACCTTGAATATGTCATGATCCGTACCAAAGTCTTATATGTCACTATAGATAACAACTAGTTGAGTTTATCATAGTAAATATCATTAGCCTAGATAATTACTCTTTCTTTTCATTTGAAAATTTTATTTTAATATTTTAAAAATAAATTTATATTAAAAATTATAAATATTTAATAATATAATTTAGATGAAAAAAAATGATATGAACTGTGATTTCATATCATGCTTATCTTCTTTTTAATATATGCATTCTGGGGTTAACAAAACTACTGATGTTTATGGTTTGAGACTTTTTATGTTTAAGTCAGCAAAGGATAACTCCATGAGTTGGAGCTTCATAGGAATTCTGTTGCCCGATGTTTATGGGAGTTCTGATTGGTCTTTTTGTTTATAACACTATATTATATACATGCTCGAGGTATTTTACTACCATAACAATTACATACTATAAAAATAAAAAAATAATTTAAAATAATTTTTTTAGTTATTATATTTCTATATCATTCAACTATTCATTTATCTAATCATAATAATCCATTGAGTCATTTAATTAGTTTAATTGATATGAATATTATTATCAGTGTAAGAAGATGTGGATTTGAGTGCATTAAACCGTATTATTTTTTTATTTATAAATTAAAAAAAAATTATGAATAATTCTAAATATAATACTAAAAACAACAGATATGATCTGACTTTAAAATCACCAAATTAAAGTATAGGTGAGAAGTAGTAGTGTCTAATAGTAGAAATATACCAAAGCAAAACCGTTGTATCTCTCTTCATCAATAATTTTCCCACAAACTTGTGTTTATAAATACTCCTCAAACTTTTCAGCACAATCACTGCAAAACCCTCGTATATATTATTAAAATGGAAAAATCCGCCACTTCTTCTTCGTCATCAATCTCAGACAAAACATTTACAGGTTTCGGCTACCTCAAGCTCCTCCCAACAGGAACTGTCTTTGTCTTCCAATTCCTTAACCCTGTCTTGACCAACAGCGGACAGTGCAGCCCTACGGACAAGGTCTTCACCAGCATCCTCATTGCTCTTTGCGGCTTCTCTTGTGCTTTCTCTTGCTTCACCGGCAGTTACAAAGGCAGTGATGGCTTAGTTTATTACGGTATCGTCACCGTCAACGGTCTTTTGCCGTTTTCAGGTTCGGGTTCGGATTCTGTTAACTTGTCGAACTACAAACTAAGGATCAGTGACTTTATTCATGCGTTCTTTTCCGTCATTGTGTTTGCTGCTTTGTCTTTGTTGGGTTCTAACACAGTACGATGTTTCTATCCGTCTTTTGAATCGACTGAGAAGGCTTTGCTCATGAGTTTGCCGACTGTTTTATGTGTGATTTCCGGCACCGCATTCATGGCATTCCCTAACGCTCGCCATGGGATAGGCTACCCTCCCGCTGATTCAGACAATTCCTAATATGGGTGGGACATAAATATATGAAGAAAAGTAATTGGTTAAGGTTAATCTGTTGTTCTTTTCCCTTTGGTTTGAGTTAAGGTTGAAACCAAAAGTTTAAGGATGAATGTGGTAGGTTTGTTGTAGTATGATTTTCTGTTCCAGTTTATGATATAATTAATGATATTATCAGCTACTAATTGAGCTATACAAGTCAAAGAGATGCATTTTTTTACTTTCAAATCTGTCTATGGATCAGATAGAAAAATTATAATTGAAATTTGTCTATAATTTATTGTTCTTCTCCTCCATGGTGATCATAAATCATCCTTATATACAAAGTTTGATAAAAATTATGATTTTTGTCATTTGATGAAATGAGAAATAAGAAGGTATAATACGTTTACTTACGATAAAAATAAAAATAACGATAAAAATAAAATTTAATATTATAATAATATAATAGCGTAAAATAAAAAATAAACTAAATGTAATTCACCCATCATCTATTCAAATCCAGGTTGAACGTTAGTTTCAGGCTGGGAAGGATGATCTACTTTATTAATAACATTGTTGACAGTCTCTTTTAGTATTGCCAGGCTGGGAAGTATGTTTTTTTTTTTCTCCTTTTGACGAGCTTAATACAATGAAAAAAATTACAAATATGAATTATTTTGAAACGTGTCAGAAAGCCATAGGTGGGGTACAAAGAGGGTAGGTATAGGAGGCAGACGATTTTAATGAATGCACGTGATAAAGATATTGTATACTTTTACATTTATACTAATATTATCATGTAAATATAAATTTAATAATAAAATTATTATTGTAAATATAATATAATATATTTATATTAATTATTTTCTCCGAATAATGTTAATATTGATAATAATTATAATTATTTTTATTTCAATGTTAATCACATAATAGTTGTAGTTTAAGATTTAGTATGTACACTATAACAAAATAAAGAAATAGTGGCGGAAACTAGCAAGCATTTATAGATGAAACGCCACTAAATCAAACTTATGTTTGTTTTGTTAGAATAGTTATTTGAGTTGTATATTACATATTAAATGTTAGATTCATTTAATTAAGCTTTCTTTTGTAATATATATATAATTTGATGTACTTTACTCAAATTATTTACATATATTTTAATATTTTTTTATTACAATTATATATTACTCTATGAAGTTTTAAAATATTTGTTGCAATATAAGCTAAGTGCTTGGAAGGAGCGATAAAAAAGTGAACATTTTTCTTGTATCAAATTGTAAGCAATAAAGAAACAGAACACACATAATTTGTTTACGCAATTTAATTTTTCTATGCCTATGGAGCTTAATTCAGTAAGAAATATCCACTACTTTTAACAATTACAATAAGTGATTCTAACCTATTATATACCCTATGACAATTTACCTCACTTTTGCACCATAAAGATTGATACTCTCATCACTAAATTCACCTCTAAGTTCACCCCTATGAACTTAGCAAGTAAAACCACAACACAAATAGTTTTACTATCAAAATGTCTCTTAAAATAGTTCCTTACTCGTACAAGTTAAGTGCTTAAACTCTCAGTATAATAACTTACACAAGTCCCTCAATTAAATAGTTTATTTCGAGACTTGCTAACATAGGAAGCTCTATCACAATCCCACTAGAATGGCAATAAGATAAGTTGAACACAATATAATAACAAGTAATGTAAACATGGCGTCTTGGCAACTGATCAATTAGAGTTTTAGTCCAATATAATATCCATGATCCAAGGAATTAGATGAGATAATCTGATTTGATCAAATCTCTAAAATATGTTTTCCTAAGTGATATAATCTTCATTGATGGGTTAAATATAATTCATATACTTAGTAAAACCCATAAATACAGTTCAACAAATTGCCAATACTTAAAATATGAAAATTGTCTTTAAACAGCTTGAGTGTTAGGGAAGTGGGCAATTACCAGTTTCATACTTTTCAATACTTTAAACTGAACTTTATACATTTTGATGAGAGTCTCAAGACTCAATTTCAAGCATATGGATGTGATGGGCTTACACTAGGACAAGGCCCAATAACAAGGTCAAAGACAAAACAAATAAAACCAAGATTTGATCAATGACAATATGTGAAGATGAATCTTTTTTAGGAAACGAGGAATGATACATGCATGAAATGAATGAAATTTATTAAATTTCATTCACCGAAGCTACTGGTTTTTAAGTTTGGGGAATCAGCAGACTTGCGACGATTTTTTGGATGGGATCCAAGCATTTTTTTGTTAAGATGTCTTCATGGTGTTCGAAGAAATATCTCTTAGCTTAGAAACACATTTTGAATCACTCAATCTTAAGTTCGGGAACTCAAGTTATTACCGTTTTAGTGAAAACTATGCGAGTAGAATTTTTGAATGGAATTATGATGGGAATTACGAGTTTCGAGCTTTTAATTGGAGTTTAAGTCAGATTGGGTTCGGGTTTTAGACTTAATTTTTATTATATATGAGCCCAATATTGTATTTATCAACTCTTACTATTTTATTATTTCAAATTTTTTATAATTATTAAGTATTTTAAGGTATTTACGAGTTTTATGTCAATAAGAAAGTTTAGTTTAAAACTACTTATTTAAATTAATTAGAGTTCTAGTATACTTAAGAGTTTTACTTAGATCTATTTACCTAGCCTATATAAAGGCCTTTTCATTGTACACAAATCAATTCATTATTATTCAACAACTTCTCTTTTGAAATAATAAATTCTCTTTGATTTTTTTTCTTTTCAAGAATTTCTCTTTAGTTTTCTCTTAGAAGACTTTTAAAAATATTTTCAAATTGTGGGGATAATCTTCTAACTTTTTCTTACCAAGTTTTCTTTCTTAGAGAGGAAATTAGAGTCGTTTGAAGGGGGATTGATAAGTGCCAAAGTGTAACTCCCTTTACCCGGCCTAAAAGATTTGGCCAGATCTAGAGAGTCACTGTTGTAATTTCGCCCTCAAGTAAACCATTTAAACATGAATACATTATAATTTACGATAAAATAATTAGTAAAACAAATCAACTTCTATTTTTGTAATGATTCTCAGAAGTTTATAAAATTGAACAAAAAAATGTTTATTAAAATAATCTAAGAAAAACCTCTAAGTGAAAATAAAAGTATAACCAAAATATTCAAATCTTAAGTTCGCATTTACATCACAATTTCCGAATAATATGAAAATCAAATAGTTTGAAAACCATAAAATAACCCATACTGAAAACAAATGAATAAAATCGAGAGATTCTCCGAGTATTAGGTCGCATAAGTCCAAGATATCTGTAAGAGAAACTGAGGGGAAATGAACTAAAAAGTCCAGTGTGTCTCTAAAGTGCAAGTAAACACAATCACAATATCACAATAATTTTCTCAAAACATTTAAGTAAGCATACAACATGTCACAACTCAGATATAATAAAATCACATACACAATGCAATGCACTCAATCTCCAGCACACCAACATAGTGAAGAGGTTCCCTAGAACCCCTCTGTAACATCCGCGTTTTTGAACCAGAGTTGGAACAGTAACAGTGTCGAGTTAAGAGTTATAATATGTGGTTAAAATAAGAAGATTAGGAAAAATTAAGGATTAATTAAAAATTGTGAGAAAATAGGAAGGACTAAATAGCAATTTATCCAAATTGAATTATGAGTCATCATGAGAATTAGATTGATTAAGGAGGGGCAAAAGAGTAATTTGGTGGAAGATGTTTTTGGAGGCAAAGTTTTGGGCCAAAGTGTAAAGTTGGAAGGCCCAGGGACTAAAAATGCAATTTTACCATTTTTATTAAGTGAGATATTTTAAGAGAAAATTCTAGAGAATTTGAGAGAGGGAAAAATCAATTAAAAAGCAAAGATATCAGCTCTCTCCATAAGCTAGCTGTCCAAGCCTTTATCTCTCATTTCTAACTTTTGCTTTTATTCCAATTAAGTCCTTCCACCGTTGTTAAGCCCTCCAAGCTCCAAAATCTTCCATTTTCTTTAAAATTTCTTAAGGAAAGGCATAGAAGGAAGCTAGTAGACACCTTAATATCCTTATAGAGTCTACTTTGAAGTGTTAAAGTGGATAGGGATTGAATTAGAATTTCGAAAATTCAAGAACAAAGGTAAGAGATGATTCAATTTTCATGACATACATGTATATTTACATAATCTAGCATGAAAAAAAGTATTGAATTCTAGTCTTAAGCTTATATGTGTTTGTATGAAATTGAAGAAAGAGGGAAGTAGCAGAAGGACCAAATTGAAGAAAAAGGAAAGGAGAAAGCTAAGGTGTGAGAAGAAATTATCTATAAGTAAGGTAAGTACTACAAGTATTAAAAGACTTAGTAATAATTAAGATAAAGTGTTTATAATTTTAATATATATGATTAAACATGATGAAAATGAGATGCTTAATTATAAGTATGATAATTATGTGTTATTGAATGAAATTTAGTATAAAGAAGCATGAGAAAGGAATTAATCTCATCGAAACAGTTTGGACAGAACAGATGACTAACTTCATAAATTCACCAAACATTGTATAAAAATATTTAAGAATTGAATTAAATATGTAATTAAAGCTTGTTGAGTGTAGTTTCATATGGAAGAAACATTGAAATAAAAAGAGTTTTATATTTCGAGATATACTAGTTTTTGTGTAACAAGGTCAGAGTAGATTCGAGTTCTTCTGTTCTGACTTTGAAAAATCATAAAAAAATGTAGAAAAATTATTAGAGACTTAAATTTATATTGTTGAATCCCTAATGAGTCTATTTTCAAAAGAAATGGATGAGAACATATTGGATCTCTGTACTAAAAGATAAATAATTTTTAGTAAAGAAAGATCAAAACTGTTAGGCAGCAGAGAAATGGTAAATTGAAAGAATTTACTGTACAAATTGGCTAAAGTAAAAATTCTGAAATTTTTATGGTAAAAAGATATTTGAGTCTAATTTCAGAATCATCAAGCATATTATAATTTTTAATTCTGTAGTTCAAGATATAAATAATTTAGTGACTATGACTCAAATGGACAGTTTTGAAAATTAATGTGAAAATAGGAGTAAAGAGGTATATGATGATATATATGTGATGAACAATGTATATGTGAAATATTATGTGTTTAATTATAAATATTGATTATATGATAAAATGGTGATATTGTGAAAGCCATTGAGGAAATAAAGGTGAGAAATACATGATTATGTATATGTGAAGAAAAATGTATATATGATGTATAAGTTGTGAATGATTTGTGATCAAAATTGAAAGTCAAAGTGAAAGTGAAAGTGAAATTGGAATTGAAAGTGATATGAATTGTAAATTGAAAATCCCTATTAACTAGTCGGGCTGAGTTGGATATAGTTGGCATGCCATAGGATTGGAAGAGTTCAGGGATACTTCAACCTTGAGTTGTTGAGACACTGGTGTCATTATTTTACTTCGGATAGATTCAATGAGGTACTGGGTACCACTTTACTTCGGTTAGGCCGATGAGACATAGGGTGTCACTTTATTGCTTCGAACTATCCGATGAGGCACTAGGTGTCATTCTGGTGTGTTTGGTTGGATCCGTGTATCCGCCAAGGTCCGAGTCTCGTTAATAGGGTAAACAATGTGAAAAAGAAAGAATGTGCAAATTGTGATATTGAGGTAAGTGAAATGATAATCACGTGAAAGATGAGTACAATATATGTATAAGAAATCAAAGAATGATAAAACTAAGTAAGCTAAGAGATTGGAATGGCTAAAATGTGAAATAAGAGAGAATATGTGAATTCATAACACTACTGTAAGTTAAATATTATACACATAAAAGGTATGTATTTTACATGAATAAATAAATATATGAATGAGTTTGAAATGTGTGATTAAAAGATGAATGATTAATGACTCTTGTAGTACTTACTAAGCCTTCACCGGCTTAACGCGTTTATTTCAACGCGTAGGCATAAGACCTCCGAGAAGTTAAGGTTGGATTAGGTGCCTCTCATCAAATCACATCAACATCGGAAGTTTGCAAGACAATGTATATTTATTTTGTGTGAAATAACATGTACAAATGGTATACCTATGTGTCTCTAATGAATGAGTTATCAATGTTGCTTTGAAAATTTACATGAATTGAATGAAATGGTTAAAATTGTGTTTTGGACTGATTTGAAATATTAGGAAAGTTTTTAAGTTGTTTCAGGGGGTTATTACTAAGTTTTCGACTATATTTACTGATTTTAAGACAGATGTATCGATATTTTAAGGTGGTAACGATACCAGAGTTCCAGAATGCCCCATTGGTTTCGTTTTTAAGCAAAATTATCGATATTTGCCCTGTTTTGAGTAATAATTTAATTTTCATTATTTTCAAACTGGTTTTAATTCTCGATTTTGATTATACTTGAGTATTTTGTGATATTTTTAGTAAAACGATTCAATTACATAGTATTTGAAAGAAAATTTTGTTATAACTCATTTTTAATTCTCTGACAATGTATGTAATACTCTTATACCGGGTTTATACGTGTGAACTGGGTGTAAGGGTGTTACACCCTCCCCATCCAATTGTCACCAATCGTAGTGGTTTTACTATCAACTGTTTGAAGGGGTGATAACCATGTTTTCCACCGTACAACCCACCCTATGTACACACAATAGTATGATGCTCACATGTATCGCAATCTCAAAGTAATCTCATGATATTAAATCAAGATTCACAGCTCAGTACACATGATATTCATAATATCCGAAATCCAACAGATATGCATGGAAAATCAACATGCATTACACAACACAGAATAAGGTCATACTAATAACACATCTCATAATAATATCACACAGATAACACATCAACAAGTAATATCACACAACAGATATATAGCATAGACAAAGACACACCTCAAGCGGGCAGAAGCTCTAACGTCATGGAGAACGCCTCCCACATTTAGATCTATCATCGGGTCTAGTTGAATTAGAACCTACGAGAATAAATTCTTCATTAACTCTATCATTATGTCACTTACTAAACACAACACTAAACCGAATAACGAATACTCATGTGTAACTATCAAAGCTTGTGTACGGGCAATCTGCACAAGTGGTGAAGGTAACTCATCATTCTCATAATTGTAATCACCTACACTCAAAATATCATAAGTCAAATACCTTATTCATTGTTATTAGAAATTACTGAGTATAATAACTTGTAAATAGAAAATGGGGCCTCTAGGTTCGAACTTAACAAAACAGACTGTGAATTCGAAATTAGGACGCCGAAAAATGTCAAATTAAGGTTTGTTCAAAAAAAGTCAACGGTTAAATACAAACTCAACGATCAATGGAAGTCAATGATCAACGGTCAATGGGTTGGGTCAACGGTTTAGATTTGGGTTCGGGTCAGGCTCACGGTTTGTGTCACAAATTGGGTTAAGGCTTTGGATTCACAAATTGGGTTTGGTTTGGGTTGCTTCAAGTGGGCTTAAGGTTTGGGCATTTGAGGTTTGGGCTTTGTTAGGTTCAATTAAGGTCTTAAGTTTGGGCTTTTTTTTATGGCCCAATCTCACACTTAGTATAACCAAGAAAATTAGGGTTTTGAGATCTCCATGACGGTGTCGATCCTAGATTCTCTACGAATGGCGACACGAAAGCTCGTAAAAAATGACAGAAAAAAGGAAAAAAGATCCCTTTCACATACCCACATTAAGATTGACAACAAAAAGGGCGAAGTTTGCGGTGGAGGAGTGACGAGAACAAGTGACCGAATAGTTTTCAACACAGTTCTCACCAACAATGACGATGATAGAGAGTTCGAAGGTCGGGGTATGTTCGCGAGGTGGCAAGGATCACTTTGGTGATGGCGGTGTGACACACGGACGACAATGGGAAAATCGTCAGAGGTTGGCCGAAAAATCGAGAGGAGAGGGAGAGGGATTTTGGTTTGAAAAAAAAATGAAATTGAAAAGGTGTAAAACAAGGAAAAAGAGAGTTTAAATACCAAGTAAAATGGGTAATTTACGCGGATAGGTTTCAAAAAAATTAAGGTTTTCACTTGAGACCTCAAACTTTGCCCGCTTCACAATTTAGTCCTTAAAATCCTAATTTGGACACATAATTTTAATTGGAGTTCAATTTAGTCCCTAAATTTATGAATTAAACCCTAAATTTTTTCAAAAAATCCAATTTAATCCTTAAGTTTCACTAAAATAATAATTTAGTCATTAATCTCAAATTTAGGTTATTACAAAAAGTAACATATTTTAATATTGTGTATAATGCGCTTTTGGGTGATTATTCGATATTAATGGTGAATTTTATACTCTTAATCCTTTAAATTAGTGTTCTTATGCTTAATAGAACATTTGAGAGCAAAATGAGTGAAAAACTGAAAAATCGGAGCAAGAACACGAGTTGACCCATTACACATAATTGATTTGCGAATTTGCACTCTAAACTGCAGAAAATGATGATTTTTAGGTTTTTTGGGCATTCTAATACGTATATATAACAAAAATAAGAAGATAGGAGGGATTCGTCATAGAATATTCAAGAAAACAACTCAAAAAACACCATTGAAGTCTATTCTAAAGTAGATATTCGTCAAGATTGAAGATTCTCAATTGATTTCTTAGGAGATTGTCAGGAGTTTCTTTATTTTTTTTGGTCATATTGTCTCTTGGATGCTTTTACTTTCAAGCATGAACTAATTTTCTAAATATCTAAGGAGGAAACTTGTGATGAATTCTGTCGTTTGATTTTTATTTTACGCAATAGAGACTTAATTTCTTGTTCTCCATTATGTGTGCTTAATTCTTAGTTTAATATTTATAGATGATTAATCCATGTTTGATGTGCTTAAATTGGAGGTTGAATAAACCCTGTTTAAGAGTAGATATTACATAATTGAGTTGAGTTGCATGCAATCCTAGACATAAAACAACATAAATCCACCAAGTTAGAGTCAAATCTAATATGGAAATCCATAATACGAGTTATTGCGATAATAGGGTTTTTTTTTATAGAAAAAGAGGCATTATAATGCCTAAATAGTTTTATTCATCCTTTATGTTATACAAGATACATCATTTAGTAATAGATTACTAATGTAAATACAAGGAGTATCAAGAATATGAAGAACAACATCTGCGATAGCACAATTTCTGGCTAACCAGTCTGCCACTACATTTCCATTTCTTTTAATAAACTACAGCTCAAAACTTTCAAACACCCTGCTAAATTGACTATGCCTTTCACAATAGGCTTTGCAGGTGCTCCTTTTAGGCAATCTTTGACCATTTCTAACACCATATTACAGTCGCTCTCCGAGATGACTTTAGGGAATCCTTTGAGGTGTACAACTTGGAGACCATGGAATATTCCCCACAGTTTCCAGAGTAGCGTCGTTCCTCTGCCAATAGATCGTTGATAACCCGCAATCCACTGTCCGTTGGAATCAAGCAAAACACCAGCAGCCGCTATCCATTCCGCATCCTTCCTAGTAGCACCATTGGAATTGATCTTAATCCACCTAGGAGTAGGTGGCTGCCAACTATTTCTATCCAAGCTTACAAGTGTCGAGCTACTTTGACTATTCTTAACTGCGTAAATATTAGCCGCCATGCATGCTGTTGCCTTCACAATAGCCTAAATGGATCCCATGTGTTGCTGGAAACTAAATTCTTTACGCTGTTTCCATATAAGCCAACAAGTGACAACAAAGCATATTACATCCTCCACTCCCAACATCCGCATTCGAACCTTGCCACGTAGATTACTCATCAGCCAATCCTCCAACTCCATATTGAAAAATATATGGGAATCTCCCTGAGACACCACTTGCAGCCAAATTCTTCTAGCCAAATTACAGTCCCTTAACACATGAGAAAGAGTTTCAGCAGCAGCCCCACACAGTGCACAACCAGTATCCACCGTAAGTCCTTGCCGTGCTCTCTCACTGTTCGTAAGAAGTCGTTTACTCCGAACTAACCAGAGAAAATACTTAATTTTAGGCGGTAAAGAGCCCTCCCATATGTAGTTCCAACTGGTATCCTTCAAAGACAACTCCTCTAATACAAGGCTATGGTAAACAGTTTTAACTGTGAAACTCCCATTAGAATTAAGCTTCCAAGAACACATATCAGCTCTAAACGTATCATTAGGAGGGAAACATGCTCTAATATGCTGCAAAATATCAACAGGAAAGAGTAGTCGCAAAAGCAACCAGTTCCAACCACTATCGCATCTCACAATTTCAACTACCTTGGCATTAGAGGAGATGTTACTTCCAGGCAGTAAGTAATTTGCCAACTTCCCTAAGTTATGGACCCAATCATCCTGAAGAAAATTTACACACCTGTCATTCCCAATACGCCACCTGATTCTATCTCTGAACCTGTCCCACACTTTAACTATGGACCGCCATACATAAGAGCAGCTTGGCTTCGCAATGCTAACAGGGCAAATATCAGCCATTTTATATTTAGCTCGAAGTAAGAGAACCCAAAAAGTATCCAATTTTGTCACTAATTGAAAGGCTACTTTCATCAGAAAAGAAGTATTTTGGGGAACTAACCTTTTTAGCCCAAGGCCGCCCTCTAAGTGTGGTTTGCAACAAGTTTCCCATCTCACTAACGGTACTTTCCTGTCATTTTCAGTCGAACCCAAAAAAAACGTCTCATTATCTGCTCAATCCATTCACAAACCCTAACCGAAATCATTGAAGATTGCATGAAATACCCCGGTATGGTTAACAAAACTGATTTAGCCAACATCGTTCTTCTAGCTAGCGATAGTAACTTAGCATCATAGCTATTAAGTTTGCTCTGAACCTTATCAATGATGAATTGAAACGTGCTCTGCTTAACTCTAAAATGAAAGAGTGGAGCACCTAGATAAACCCCTAAATCATCCGTTTGTTGAAACCCCAACACACTCCCAATATGGCTCCTTTCAGTCAACTTCATGTTATGGGAAAATAAAAGTTTGGATTAACTAGCACTAACTCGATGTCCAGAGTACAAACAAAATTGCTCCAGAACTTTTTGCATGGTCTTAGCATTTTCCAAACTCGCTTCTCCGAACAGAACTAGATCATCAGCAAAAAAGAGGTGTGACAACGACGGGCCTCCCTTTCCCAACACGATAGGTTTCCATCTTCCACTCTCCACTGACTTAGAAATAACATGCCCCAAACGCTCCACCGTAAGGACAAACAAATATGGAGAAATAGGATCTCCTTGTCGAATACCGTTGGTCGACGAGAAGTCCTTTGTAAATCTTCCATCCCATAGCACTTGCAAAGTTGGGGTTGTCACACATTGCATGATAAGACGAACCAATTTGCTAGGGAATTTAGCATCCTTTAAAGAATCCTCAATGAAGTCCCATCGTAGTCAATCGTAAGCCTTCTCCATATCTATTTTGATGGCCATCCAACCTTTCCTCCCTTTCCTAATCCTCATTGAATGGATTGCCTCCTGAGCAATAATCACGTTATCCATGATCTGGCGACCTCCGACAAAGCTCGTTTGATTTTCTGCAATCAAATGGGGCATTAGAGGTTTCAACCGATTAACAATGACTTTAGTAAGTACCTTATACGGAACAATGTAGAGGCTGATCGGGCGAAACTGCGAAACAAACTCAAGACCATGGACCTTTGAAATGAATAATAGGGGTTTTAATTAAAAAGAAATTTCAATTAATCAACCTAGAGTTAGTTGCTCTTAATCTCGAAAGAAATAATAAAATAATTTAGGAATTTTTACGGATCAAGATACTAAGTAAATAAATTGCGTAATTTAGATTGATAATGACAAATGAAAATTAGGTGGAATCTTTATTGAGTATTGTTTCGCTTATTGGTTATTACTCGATTATTTTCCTGATTTGTTCTCTACCGTGTTTGTTAGTTAATTAATTAATTAATTTTAGTTTATAATCAATCACTCAAATTATTCTATTAAATGGTAGAAAGATGGTAATTACTAGTGCTTTTAGTCTTCGTTTGAACGATATCTTTGCTCACCGTAACAATAATATTAATTGATAGGTGCATTTACCTTAGTCAAATTTTTAGTTAGATCCCAACACATCAAGTTTTTGGCACTGTTTTTGGGAACTAAAATATTAGGAAATTTTTGGCACTGTTTTTGGGAACTAAAATATTAGAAAAACTATACTATTAATTGAATGGAGTATTGTCAGACCGATTATTGCTGCAAATAATTTTGAGATTAAGTCAAATACAATTCAGATGGTGCAACAATATATTTAATTTGATAGGTTGCAATATGAAGATCCGAATGCTCATTTAGCTAATTTTCTAAAGATCTGAGACACTTTCAAGATTAATGGCGTTACTGATAATGTCATACGCTTACGGTTGTTCCTATTTCCATTGAGGAGTAAGGCAAAACAGTGGTTGAATTCACTTTCTTGAGGTTCCTTCACCACTTGGGCTCAAATGACTAAGAAATTTTTGTTAAAATATTTTCCACCAGCTAAAGCAATTAAGTTGAGGAAAGACATCTCTTCTTTTGTTCAATTTGATATTGAGACATTTTACGGTACATGAGAAAGACTTAAAGATTTTTTGAACAGGTTTTCTTATCATGGACTACCTTTGTGGCTCTAAGTTCAAACTTTTTACAATGGTTTGAACGCCTCGATTAGTCAGATGATTGATGCAGCAGCTAGCGGAACATTGAATAACAAAATACCTAAAGAGCTCAAGAGTTTATTAAGGAGATGACACTGAATAATTATCAGTGACAAGTTACAAGAGTAAAACCAACCAAGGTAGCTGGAGTATTTGATATTTTGATGCAATTTCTATGTTGGTGAGTCAAGTTGAAGCTCTTGGTAAGAAAAGTAATGGTTTGAATTTTCTAAGCAGGTGAATCCGGTAATGCAATGTGATGCAATTGGAACAGGGATGATTAATCAGGAATATTTACCCTTCAAGTCTAACATGGGTCATGAGCAAGTTGACTTTATGGGTAATAATTCTAGACCTCAAAATAACCCCTATAGTAATAGTTACAATTCAAGGTGGGGAGAAATCATTCAAGTTTTCAATAGGTACTAGAGCTAGAGCTGTAAAGACTAGTTTAGTACCAAGGGAAATAAATCCATAATAATTTTAAGATGGAAATAAATAATCAAGAGGTTGCATGTGTGGAGGAAGTTTGTCTCATGGCATTTGAGTCAAGTTCAACCATGTTAGGAGAAGACCACTCAACAATGGGACCACCATGCTTTAATAATACCAACTATTCATATTGAAGGACTAAAATGAAGCTATTCATTCAAGCCAATAATTATGAAGTTTGGAGGGTGATCACAAATAGACCTTCATTCTCAAAGAAAAGAGGAGGAGACTCTACTGTTCCAAAGGAACAAGATGAAAGGGATGAAATTGATATGAATATGGATAAACTAAAGACCAAAGTTATGCCCATTCTATTTTGTTCTCTTAAACTAAATTAGTAAAATTGAGTGTCCCTTTTTGATACTAGCAAAGAGATATGAACAAACCTGAAGCCACTAATGAAGGTACTTGTATAGTCAAAGAATCAAAGACAAGCTTACACACTTTGGACTATGAGATGTAAAAGACAAAACCAAGTGAAGAGATCAAAGACAGGTTGGATAGATCTTAAAGCTCTTGGGAAAACTTATCCTAGCAAGGAGATAGTTAATAAGATACTCAATAGTCTTCCAAAATCTTGGGAGGCAAAGGTATGACTATTGAAGAATCCAAGGACTTGGATAACCTCTCCTTTGAATAGGATGCTCAATAGTCTTAATCTAAATAGGTCCAATCAATTCTGTATGCAATAGTTCTAAGAGCCCAACTATTTGTATTAGTTGCAATTGGGAATGTGGCTCACATTATTGCTTTCCCTTCATGCAATTTCTATACACATTGGGCAAGGCTCCCCTAGCTTTGGCAATTACTTTACAAAATTTTATCTTACCAAACATTGTAGGACTTTGAAATGAACATGACCTAGTCTTTCATGCCACGAGTCCAAATCAAAATGGCTTATACGATTACATGTCAATGGTACAATTAATCTATAACAATTATCAAATGTCCTTACACCTTTCATGACTGAATCATTTGATTTGTTGGTTACCAAACTTTTGTCGTTTGTGATGTTTACATGCATCCATTGGTCACAAAGTTGACTAATGCTTATTAGACTTTCCTTTAAGCCTTTTATAAGAATGATATTTTATAATTGAGACATTGTGTTAACATTCAAACTCCTTTTCCAAGAATCCAAACCTTTTTTTCCATCTCATAGGGATGATAATTTGAATTACGAATGCGAATATTTGATCCGAATTTTACAGACTCAAATTTAGATGTTAAAATTACTATCCAGACTGAATTTAAATTGAGAATTATAAAATTTATATAATTCTATTGCAAAATAAATTTTTAATAACTAATTGCAACATAACACTTCTTGTGAAGAAAAAATGAATTTGCTTTAACGTTTACGCAAGTGAGTTAAAAAAGGATTTTGTTGCTAGAAATGAAATTTCCAATAATGGTATGAAATTCAAAAACAAAAGATGAACGTAACCATGATTGGAATTTGATCACTGACACTTCCAAAATCTTTCTTTTTCATTTCTCTCTTACACCAAAAAAGAAATATCTTTTTTCGAACTCAAAACTCCAATAAAATGATAACAATAGCTTCCATTATTAGATAATATATATTATTGATGTATTTTTGGCAATGGACGGAGAAGAAGAATGATTTTTAAGAAAAGTGAGACGGGTTTGGATATTTAGCTGAGAAAATATATATACAAGTTCATCTCACTTCCCTTAAAAATCATTCTTCACCACACCTTAGTACAAAAATATCATCACCAACAAACGTATTAACTTTTAATTTCAAATATCGGGAGAAGAATTTAAAGTGTCGTCTTCTGAAAAGTAAACTCAAACCTCGAATAGTAGAGCTATTGTTCTTGAGGTATGGTCAAGTGGTAGTGCTCTTAACCACTAAGACTCTTTAAGGACGTGGGTTGGAACCCCCACAAAAATCAAAAAGATCAAAACATTTCTTTACCGAACCTAAACAGTCCCACTTAAACTTCGTGAATTTTTTTGAGCTCTTCTCAAAATAGGGGACAACTCGGGAATTAAAATCATACATAAACACCTCGAGAACAATAAATCTAATGTTGAAGGAGTGAGACACTCCAAAATAGATACACCATAATATTCAACTAACAAATACATCTAATTAAATCAATATAATTATCAAACTTACGTATAATAAAGTTTACATATGACATCTCAAAATTCTGAGGATCGTCTCCATGCCATTAAATCAAATTCTCACACGTTACAGCTATTATATATTTATTATTCAACTTGTTTGTAATTTTGAATGGTGGAGAGGGATGGGATTAAAAACTTGTGAAACACCAAGCTTAAAGCAGCGAGATGGGCAAAGCTTACGCAGAGTAAAAGCAAAAACATTTCTATTTCTCTTCAACACTAAATTTACTTACAAGCAACTCTCTCTAATTTTCCCATTATAAATACTCCTCAACCTTTGCAATAATGAATCACTCAAAACCCTCAGTTATTACTTCCTAAAATGACTTCTTCCTCATCGAACTCCTCTATCTCAGACAAAACATTATCAGGTTTCGGCAACCTCATCAAGCTCCTTCCTACGGGAACTGTCTTCGCCTTCCAATTCCTTAACCCTGTCTTGACCAACAACGGACAGTGCAGCGCTGTGAACAAGGTCTTCACCAGCATCCTCATTGCTCTTTGCGGCTTTTCTTGTGCTTCCTCTTGCTTCACCGATAGTTACAAAGCCAGTGATGGCTCGGTTTACTACGGTATCGTCACCATCAACGGTCTTTTGCCGTTTTCGGGTTCGGGTTCGGGTTCGGTTAACCTGTCGAGCTACAAGCTGAGGCTCGCTGACTTCGTTCATGCGTTCTTCTCGGTCATTGTGTTTGCTGCCTTGTCTTTGTTGGATTCTAACACCGTTCAATGCTTTTATCCGTCTTTCGAATCGACTGAGAAGGCTTTGCTCATGAGTTTGCCGCCGGTTATCGGAGTGATTTCCAGCACCATCTTCATGGCATTCCCTAACACACGCCATGGGATAGGCTACCCTTCAGCTGATTCCTCCGACTCTGATTCAGACAAGTCCTAATATGGATCGGACATGAATATATGAACAAAAGTAATTGGTTAAGGTCAATTTGTATTATTTTCCCCTTTGGATCAAATGTTTGTATGAGTAAATGTTGAAAAAAAGAGGGAAATTTAAGGATGTCAGGTGTACGCTATCATCGTTGATTTATAGTCTGTATGTATATGTATGTATTTGATAGGTTTATTGTATTTTATTTTATTTTCTTCCAATTTATAAGATCATTAATGATATTTTCCTTAATTTATATTATAATATTTATCATATGCTAATTAAGCTATACCAAATTTGTCTAATTATGAATTTTCTCTTTTGTGAAGGTAGTCATTTTATTAATTTTTCAAAAGTTGGTCATCATACTTTAATAATTGAATCCTCTTGTTGATAAACATATAAACTTCATTAGTTGACTTTTGATAATATGTGTATTGGTTTTTTATCCTAATTCATTGGGTATAAAATTGCTAAATTGTTGTTTTTCTCGTCACTGATTTAATGATAATGTTTAACAATACTATCCAATGAGATTAAGTTTTCTAATTTCATAAATGGGTAAATTAAAATAGTCACTTTTGTTTGTCTCAAATTACATTTTAATCACATATGTTTGAAATGTTACATTTTAGTTATTTATGTTATCATTTTGCTACGAAGTGGTCACTTTATCATTAAGCTCCATTACCTCCCTAACGAAAATCCTATGTGGCATTCCAAATGAGTTTTAAGTGTTAACTTGGATGTCCAACTGGGACGAGAATAGGTTTTTAATTAAATAATAATTAATTGAAAATTTTAAATTAATTACACCTTGAACTGAAAAAAAAATTGTTCTTCTCCTTTTTCTTCTAGTTCTCTTTTCCATTTTGAATGAAAAAACAATTCTCATCCCAATTAGCATTTAAAACCCATTTGAACTGCTACGTAGGATTGTCGTTAGGGAGATAATGAGTTTAATGGCAGAGTAACTACTTCGTGACAAAATGATAGCGTAAGTGACTAAAACGTAACATTTGTTTCGGTAATAACAAAATGGTTAAAATATGACAGAAGTCCCTACACTTTAAAAATTCGAAATGTAGTCCTTGTACTTTAATTTTCAAGAATTTAATCTTTTGATTTTTCAGATTTTAAAATTCAAGTCCAATTATTAGCATTGTTAATTTTTCTGTTAGATTTATTGGCGTGACATTTTGAAATGAAAAAAAAAAAAACTTGACAACCATGTAATTAGAAAATAACATTGTAATGAACTTGAATTTAACAAAAAAAAAAAACAGTATTAACAATTGAATTTGAAATTTGAAATTTAAAAAGTATAATAATTATATTATTAAAAATTAAAATATAAGGATTAAATTACAATATACTTAATGTAATGAAATTTAGAACTAGAAGTATGCAGGGCGAAGTCAGAAAATTTTCTTAGGAGGGTTGAAATTAAATTTTAATTTTTAATAGTCTATATTTTTATAATTTTTAAAGCATTAAATCAAAATTTTATAATTTATTGAGACCAAAATATAATTTTATCTTTACTAATTTAAAATTTTAAAGTATTTTAACAATAATTTTTTATTTTAGAGGTGCCTCTGGAAGTATGGAATTCAAGATTTGGGCTGTGGGGGGCTCAAAGGCTGTTTTTCTTTGTTTTTCCTTCTAGAGAAATCTTATCCATAAAAGGTTTCACCATTTTTAAGTTTTGTTAAGGTTTTCTTTTTAAAAAAATTATTAAATCAGTTTAATAAGTGGATGAGAAATGACAATAGTTTAATAATTGTCAACTTAATTACTTACGGAAAAAAAATTCCAGCAGTCGATGAGTAGATGATAGATATAATGTGGCCTTGGAATTTCAACTATTCTTATTCTAATCTATTTATCAGTATCATCCCTACAATTTGTTATTTCTTTGTAATTAAAAACAAAATTAAAGAATTAATTACTACACTTTCGATTTTATACGCATAATAGATATGATATTCCCTTGAAATTTCAAATGGAAGAGTTTTACTATATGGAAAAGAAAAAAGAAATTCATTTGTTTTTTTTTATTGATAAGAAATTCATTTGTTGTTCTATCATCTCCGACCAAAGAGATAAAAATTTGATAGAATTAATTCGTTCAAATCGATTGAATTAAATATAATCAATCTTCTTTATAACAACATAAAAATTTTAAATGTCAAAAAGAGATTAATGCTATACATCTATAACTATGTTTGAGATATTTCTAACAACACTTGACATTCAAATAATATTTGAATTTTCTTTTTAAATTTTCAAATTTATCACTATAATAAATTAATAATAATATTAATTATCTTTAAACTAATTAGTTTAATAAAACATTAACATTTGTTTTATTTGAAATTTGAGACTTTCTTTATAAATTTATTATCTATAATTTTTAAAGGGTTAAATCAAATTTTTTATCATTTTGGGGTTAAAGTGTAATTTTATCATTGTTAATTTAAAATTTTATAAATTATAAAAGGCCTAAATTAAAATTTATCCATGTGAACTTGATGATTTGGAAAAAAAAAATTTACGTGTTGAATTTTTATCGGTTGATTTAACAATTCCATAACAGTGTTAACACTTTATATCATAATAAAACACATATTGTTAATTCTAGGATCATGTTACACATTTTCACAGTACAACTACTACATTGAACATTTTACAAAAGTATATGTACTATGATAAAAACATACATGGATGGTTTAAATACTATATTAGACATTTTCAAAATACGAATATGAAAAATATGTAAAGTTGATGAGAATGTTAAAATTTCAAAATTGGTTTTCCCAATTCCGTACAAAAAGAAAAATTAAATTTATTCTAATTTAAGTTTTGGGTCCAAATTACTACTAAGTTATTAACCTAAACCAAGCAATTGAAGTTGAGTTTAAGTTATATATGTAATTAATTTCAAGGCCCAAAAATGGAAAAGGGAAATATTAAAGAAGTAAAAGGAAGCATTAACTGTATCATAAAAAAATAACATGTTTTTTCTTGTAAAAATGGCAAAAAGAAAAAAGGGAAAATTCTAAAGAAGTACTCAAGTGTATAGTTTAGTAGAGTACAATTTCGTTTGAACTCACAATTTCTATTTAAAAATGTTTCAAAATTATCAATCCCGTTAAAAGTTCAATAAAACCTATCGTATCAAGGTGGACGGTGGACTCAACATTTTGTAATTAAGATATACTATTTAGTAATTAAAAATATTTACTTTTGTTTAAATTTTTTTAAAAAAAATATATACCTATATAATTTAATTTTCAATGCACAAAATAAGGTTTTTTACCCTATTAATGTAAACAAATTAATTATTTTCTCAAATGGTATATTCATGACATTAATTATCAAAATGGTATGAAATAAATAATGATCGAGTGGTGGTGCCTCAAAAAGTGGCAACACCACCAAAAATTCCTTACAATCATGAGGTTATGATTAGACCATAATTGAGTTAAAAAAAACATATTTTATTGGTGGTGGGTATGCATACAACAGCATCGATATTTTTTGACTTTATACGAGTAAACACCGAGTTGAAATACGAGTTTGAAGGGTGGAGGGCATGTGTCAAGCGACACCCAAGCCCAGAGTGGAGGGGCACTGTCAGGCGACACCGAGCCCTATTTAATTGATGTTTTCTTGAATGGTTTAGCAGATGAGAAGAGAAGAGGAAAAAAATTATAAAAGAAGAGAAAAAAAAGAATTTGTAATGTTAGTGCAATATTAATTTTATCTTTATTTTCTACAGTAGAATTTTGTTTTCAAATAATTTATTGAGAAATTTGTTTATTTTTACAGATTTAATATTGAAGATGGATAATAAATTCTTCATAGGTGTTTATTTCGATAGAGTAATTTTAACAACAGCAGTTGGATATATATTTGCATGTCGCCAACAAATATAAATGAGATTTAATAGAAATGTGTAGGTTGATGATAATAAAGAAAGGATTAGTGCAAAAATTGTTAGGCATTCTGGGAGGAAGATCTCGAAACTATTCTAAAAATTCTTAGTTTCAAAAATTCTCATCAAATTTACCGAGATAGAACTTGTAGACGATGAAGACGTAAAGACAATGATCGCACTTTATTACCAAAATCAGAGCATCGTACACTAAACCAATTCAGTTGTTTGTTGAGTTAGTTGATGTGGAGTCAGCTGAATATTTCACTCCAGGATTTCCATGACATCATTCCACGTTTTTGTCCAGATGCTTCCTCCAGTCATAATATCGATTTTTCATCTGTTTTTACTATTTAATCCATTGTAAAAGTGTTGGATTTGTATTGCAAAATGTATACCACCACCTAATATGGATTGAAGAATTGTTTTGAACCTTTCCCATGCTTGCCCTAGAGTCCTAGTTGTGTTTTGCCTGAAATGAAATAATTGGGTATAAATACTCATTACCTTAGGCATTGATAACATGCATTGCAAAAATAATTGCAGAAACTCTCTCCATGTAGTGATACTGTTGGGTGAAAGTGACTCTAGCCATGAATTTGCTTCCTCGTTTAACTCAAATGGTATCATGAGCAATTTAATAACATCCGACGATACTCCCATATAGACAACAATACTACTGATGTGTTTAAATCACTGTAAGAAATCAATGGGATCCTCTACTTTGGGATCAACAAATCTGACATTATTAGTAATCCATGTTAGTAATGACGAATTTAATTCAATATTTGAATTATGAATATTAGGACGAACGATGCTAGACTGTAACCAACCTAAATCAAATAACATTCCTAAAATATGCATCATTTTGGTTTAAAAAAGTTTAATTAACTAAAGTTTACTAAACGAAGAAGAAAGAGAAATGTATCTATAACTTAATTTTTTTTAATTATTCTTATAAAATTCAAAAATTAAAATTAACCATAGGGTGCCAACAACTTGACTGCCTTCGGATATACCAACGTCTAAAGTGTAAATACGACTTCCAAAAGATAGTGATTTGAGGTGGTGTCTGCAAGTATACGAGTCAAGTTGTAATATAGTTTACAAAGGAATAAGTGAGTACTTCGAGGATCATACCCAAGAGAGGCGTCGCACTAGATCAATCCTAATCTTTTCAAAATAAGATCTAATTAGTAGTTTGATTAGGTCATATTACGAAAGGTAAATAAAAGGTTTTTGGGTTTTAAAAAAAAAAAATACTGAATATAAATAAATAAATAAATAAATGAATAAATAAAAGAACTCGAAAACTTGATTGAAGGTTTGCTTAGATTTGGTTTTGGGGAACCAACTTGCTTCGGCATGTTTTATCAACTATTGCTTCGGGCTTCTTATCAACCAACTAATCACTACCCTAGCAGGATCTTTCGATACGTCCACTAAGGTAATGAGTCGATAGAGACTACTTATCTTCCGACCTCATATTCCAAACCAGCTCGGGGTTAAGGTGTTCACGAATGGAACATACCAATTTTGGGTTAATTCCCACCTTAATACTTTCTAAGGTTATCTGGCCTAGGGTTTGTTTCACATTCTTCCTCTCCTGAATAGCTAATCCGTTGAGAAACCCTACACAAAAGCTAAATCATCATGCCTCCACTCGCTAATCCCCCATAAAGGGATTAGTTCCTCATGGTTTTCATAAGTAATATAAAATCAATATAAATAGTAGACTTGAAGATTGAATTGAAATTATAAATAATAAGAAAGTCCCTAATTTGTATTAAGATTTGGAAATAATTCCCAAGCGTCTATGCATGTATACAAATCAAGTCTCCGAAGAACAAAAGAACAAAAGGGAAAATAAACTAAACTTGAGAAAGAAATCAACTAAAACCTAAATCTAAAAAAAGAAAATTAATAAAGGAAAATGGTGTGTGTCAAATGAGTGCTCAAGGAGTATATTTATAGCATTATGATGATCGTTGTCCTCAACACTAGGTCATGTAACACCCAAAACCCAAAACCATCATCGATTAGGGTCTCGGTGTCACTCTAATTGTCTATCACTGTTCATCTTTTAAAAATATGTCATTTGTTCTTACATTATTAAATAAATACATCCAACACGTTGTAAATTATCATTTAATTATAATCAC
Organism: Kokia cookei; assembly: GCA_039519145.1. Taxonomy (NCBI): domain Eukaryota; kingdom Viridiplantae; phylum Streptophyta; class Magnoliopsida; order Malvales; family Malvaceae; genus Kokia; species Kokia cookei. The sequence continues at coordinate 15,027,418 of CM076907.1, read as the reverse complement.
AATTCAACAAGGCAAAAAGGTTATTTCCAGGATTTTTGGAGACTTCTACTAGTACTTGTTGGATAAGTATTGGTAGTTGTCAAGTCAATAAACAGTTCAGGAATAGTACAAGCTTTTTTTTTATACTTGAGATAGTACTACCGATACAAGTGAGACTTCTACTGAAATATGTCATGCTTCTATACTAAAAACTCCAAAGAGCTAAAAGTCTCAACCTGCTACTTCTACCGATACAAGTATACAAACTACCGTTACTTCTAAACACATAACTATCAATACTTGCTATTCAACTACCGATACAACCCAAGTCAGTGAACAACCTCTCTCTTACTTGTATTTCTACCGATACAACCATGAGTTCTACCGAAACAAATATGCAGAATTCAAATATAGTTAAAGTTTAAAACACATATGATAATACATTTCATTTCATTGTAAGCCTATTTTCACCCATAGAATCATGCAAGGTATAATAATTACCTAACCAATGTTACAACTGTAACACCCAAAACTCGAAAACCATCACCAGTTAGGGTTCCGATGTCTTACTATTAATTTATCACTATTCATATTTAATATAATGTTATTCAAACTTATTTTTATTAAAGAATTTCATTCCACGCATTCTATATCATCATTTGATTATAAGCACAATTCAACAAGAGCAAAAAGGTCATTTTCGACATTTTTGGAGACTTCTACCGGTACCTGTTAGATAAGTATCAGTAGTTGTCAAGTCAGTAAATAGTTCTAGAATAGTACAGACTTCTATCGATACAAGTGATAGTTCTACCGATACAAGTGACTATTCTACTGATACAAGTCTTATTTCTACTGATACTAAAAACTTTAGAGAGCTAAAAATCTTACCTTGCTACTTTTATCGATACAAGTATGCAATCTACCGATACTTCTAAACACATGACTACCGATACTTGTTATTCATCTACTGATACAACCCAAGTTAATGAGCAACCTCTCTCTTACCCTATATTTCTACCGATACATGCATGGATTCTATCGAAATAGATATGCAGAATCACACGAATCATGCCGAAACACAAGTTTATCAACACAAACCATTCATGGCATAAATATGCATTAAGTCAACACGAAATACATAGATTCCAAGTCATAACATATTACTTTTAAGGCTATACTACAATTTGCACAACATGCATTACTACATTTATCAACATAACAATGTTTCCACAAGCTCAAGTACACAAAGAAAAAGATAACATCATCCTAGTACATGCCATAAGATCAAGTGGTGCAAAAACTACCAACGAGCTCCGCGATAGTGTGACTTCGTAGAGATAATAACGATGATATGATCTTCAATCAACAAAACGATCTATAAAACAATAACAACATCTTTGGTAAGCTTCATAGCTTAGTAAGTTCGATAGTTTAAAGAGCTACCAAACATTGTATAAAGTAGCTACAGCTCAACCGATCCAGGATAATCCCATTGCTTTCACGAGTCAATTATAACTTTCAATTTCCTGTCTATAACTTTTCTGTTACTAGTACCCGATGCTGCTCACACGAGCTGTCGAGGACTCACAACATATGCGGTACCCCAACCATCGATACGGTTTCTGTCTGTAAAATGCTCCCTAACGATGCTGCTCACACGAGCTGTCGGGAGTATGCATAAAGCATAAGTCCTTGCCATCGAAGGACATATAATCCATTTAAAATTCATATATCTTTTTTGAATCACGATGCTGCTCACACGAGCTATTGAGGACTCGCAACTTATACGGTACCCAAGCCATCGCGTCGATACTTTTTCAACGGCATAAAACTTACTATCTTTGTCGTTTCATTTCCTCGATCTCTTTAATTCCATGTGCTTCCAATTGCTGAACATTGACAATATACATACAAGAAATATTAAGTAAAATTTACATTACGAACTTATCGGACTAACTTGCAGTTACGATTAGACTTTAGGAAAAACTCCGTTAATTTCCCTTTTCCGTGATTTGAAGCATGATCGTAGTCTACATCCAAAAATCATCCAATTCTCACATTAATCACATAATTGAGTCATTCAACACAATTTAGTCCTTTTTGGGAAAGTTACAATTTTACCCTTAATATTTTCCATTTATTCAATCTAGTCTTTTCAACACAAAACATGCAAAATAATCTTTCTCTTATACAACCAACCTTAACTGAATTCTTCAGGGTGTTTACCCAACTCTTTCACACATTCATTTGCACATCAATACATGTATTTTCATGATTTTCACATTTTAGTTTTTAAACCCTAATTTCATCAAAAATCTCTTTATAGAAAGATCTAACCCAAGTATCAAGCATTCAAATCTATCAAGAGCTTTTAAGAACAAGTATTTTCAACAATGGAAAGTTTCATAACATTTGACAAATTCACAAATTAGTCCTTACACAAGCTAGATTAAGCTGGTACGGACTAAAAAACATAAAAATCACTAAAAACGTTCAAGGTTTGCTTACCCAAATCAAAGATCAAAGTTAGAAAAAGAAAACCCTAACTTCCCTTGTGTTTGGTGTGAGGAAGAAGATGATAAGATGAAATTTGGTGAAATTCTCCTTTTAAATTCATTAATTTAACATATATACTAAATGACAATTTTGTAAATTTTGAGACTTTTATCATTAAGCTTTAATTAATCACTTTTAATCTTAATTAAACCTGTTTAATCTTAATATAAATCATGCTAATCCACCCACTAATAATCGTTTGGTTAATTTATTCAATTGATCATTCTAACAAACCATCTCTACTTTTACACCTATTACAATTTAATCCTTTCTACTAAATTAACTATTTAAACATTAAAATTTCCTCACCAACTTTTAATACGATGCTAGCGAAGTTATAAATATTCAAGTAAATAAATTAATGACTCGACTCATTGGAATTGTGATCCTGAAATCACTATTTTTGATACCACTAAAAATCGGGTTGTTATAACTCTCCCCCCTTTAGGTAATTTTCGTCCCGAAATTTCTTACTAGTGAACAAGTTAGGATACTGTGATCTCATCGAAGCCTCTATCTCCCAAGTGACTTCCTCTAACCCGTGACGGTTCTATAATACTTTCACCAATGATACTATTTTATTTCGTAGCTCTTTTACTTCGCGAGCTAGTATTCTAATCGGTTCCTTTGAATACGACAAATTCGACTGAATCTCAGCCTCCATGGGTGTAATACATTATGAATCTTATCTAGTTTCGGTGGTAAAGCCAACTTATATGCTACAGGACCAACCTGTTCGATGACCTCATAAGGCCCAATAAACCGTGGGCTCAACTTTCCATTTCTGTAAAACTGTAGCACCTTCTTCCAAGGAGAAACTCTCAAGAAAACTCGGTCTCCCACTACAAATTTTATATCTTTCCTTTTAAGATCTGCATATGACTTCTGCCAGATGCTGCTTTCAAGCAATAGCGGATCACCCGTATTTTGTCTTCGGTCTCATGAATCAAGTTGGTTCCAATCAACTTAGGCTCGCTCAACTCTAACCAATACAAAGGTGTTCGACATTTCCTACCGTATAATGCTTCAAACGGTACGATTTTAATACTAGACTGATAGTTGTTATTATATGTGAATTCCACCAAAGATAGATATTTCTCCCAGCTACCCTCAAACTCAAGTATATAACATCGTAACATATCTTTTAAAATCTGTATCACATGCTCTGACTGTTCATTCGTCTGTGGATGATAAGCAGTGCTAAAATTCAATCTAGTTCCTAAAGCTTCATGTAACTTACCTCTAAACCTTGAGGTAAAGTGTGGATCTTTGTCAGAGATAATAGACGATGGTACTCCGTGTAATCGTACGATCTCTGACACATATAGCTCTGTCAACCTCCTAATATGACGTTCACATAAACTCGTTTTTTTACAAAATTAATCAATTCCAATCAATAATTTACAATATAATCTATTTTCGTAAATAAAATATAAAAGAGCTTTTTTAATAAATAACCCACAACTCTCTGCTATCCAAGCACTCTAGTTTTTTTACCAAAGAAAATTGTCTTTAATCATTAGTGTGATAATATGATCGTTAATCACGACTAGCTTAGCCTGTGTTATGCTAACATATCATGTGTGAATGGATGCTAACGTGACACTATCATTTAAAAATTAAAATTTTGAAATAATAAGTAAAAAAACAAATAAATTCAAAAAATAAAAAAATCAATTCAGTAGCTGTAATTTGAGCATCAAAAATGGGTTTTGAAGTAATGATTAAAACTTTCTAATTTCGAATTCTTTCCAAAAAATTCTACTAACAAATTAAGAATTTTATCAATTTAAACTGATTCCTAAGTGTTGAACTTCGTCATAATATTAGTAAGATTGAACTCAAAATTATTGGATACCACGTTTTAAGTATATTTATCGAAAATAACTTGCTAACAAAAAATAGGACATTTTCAAATTTAAGCTAAATGCAAAGTGTTACGTTTTTAACTATTATATTACCGTCATTAGTCCTATACGTATCTATTTCAATATGTCGTTGAATTTTACGTACAAGAAATTCCATCATATATATTTGGACCGGGAATCTATTTAAAGAAAAGTTTTTGAAGTGTAGTTTTTTTGTTAGTTAAACAGGATCATTAACAATTAAAAGTATTGTTTTTATATAGTGGTTCGAGTCATGACGCTTTCAAATACCTTCATAATTATTCAAACATTCAATACTAACACTTATTCCAAGTCTTACAGGTATCGATATTCATTAACTGAGGTGTTCTCTTTGTGAATCATACACGACTCTCTATGGAGGTCAGTGACAAAACCCCGACATGCGAACAATATATTTGATTGTTGATAGTCTAGATCGACATCTCAAAAAATAATTGCTATAGTTGTGAGACCAAAATTCCTGTCAAAGAAATAAAATACAAGTGTCAATATAAGGAGATTAGTGGGGGCGAAAGCCGCTACAGATATTCATTAAGCATAAAATTGAATTGGGGTTGTGATCCTCCGCGATACGGTACAGTGTGCACAAGTGGAATCCGTATAAAAGCTTACTTTATTTTATTTTATATTGTTTAGAATAAAATGTTTCAACCTTAGTACATTATTTTTATTAAAGATTGATTAGAATAACGTTTTTCAACCATTAAATAGATGTAAATTAAACTCTTCTTGTATCATTCGAGTTCGACATTAGTGAGTGTTTTTCTCCTCTACCCATGGTTTTTTCCCGAAAGGATTTCCACGTAAAATCTGTGTTATATATATTTTTCTTTTCTTTGCAATTCATTATCACTATCGATGTTCAATTTTATCAATCCCCATTTTCTTCTTTTTCTTTTAATAATTTCTTTTTTTAATTCAATTATTCTTAATCCGCTCTTAAAATTCTGCCCTATAAATACAGACGAAGGACAAGCTAATATAACCCTGCAAACCCTAAAAATAAAATATATATATATATATAAAACTTCTCAGTTCTTCAAATCGAAACAGCCCCATCATGGCATTTGATTTGTTATGTTCCAAATTGGGCAACCTCGTCAAGTTCCTTCCCACAGGAACTGTCTTCATTTTCAACTTCTTAAACCCTGTTTTAACTGACAATGGTAATTGCAAAGCTCCACTCAACAAACAATCAGCTGCCATTCTCATTGTCCTTTGTGGCTTCACCTGCTGTTTCAGTTGCTTTACCGACAGTTACAAAGATCGTGACGGTAAAACTCGTTACGGGATAGCGACTTTCAAGGGTCTTTGGCCCTCGCCGTCATCATTCGAGTCGGATTTGGTGAACTTGTCGAGTTACAAGCTTCGGTTTAGCGACTTCGTGCACGCTTTCTTTTCGTCGATGGTGTTTACAGTTTTAGTCCTTTTGGAACCCAACACGGTGAAGTGTTTTTATCCATCATTGTCGACCAATTCCAAGGCTTTAATATGCCTAATTGCATTGCCTCCGATTGCACTCGTAGTTTCACTGGCCTTCATGTGTTTCCCTAACAAACGCCATGGCATTGGGCACCCTTCCATTGAACGTTCTTCCAATAAGACCAATTTCCTTCTTCCACAAACAAGTTAATTTCTTCTTGATTAATATTGAGTAAATTCTACTGCTCATTCATTTTCTTTTAAATATTCATGGTTGTATTTTTGTTTGGTGAATTACAAGAGGAGGTAAAACCCTAACAATAATGTTACTAGCGCGACTCGAATCAAGATCACACTTAAGATGGTGAATAACTTGATTATCAAGCCAACACACGAGGTTCATTCATAGTTGTATTTTAGTTTTTAATTTACAATAAAGTTTGATAATGAATGCTTTAAGGGTATCATAACCTAAAGTTACAAACTTTGAATTTATAGTAATATTTTTGGTGTATTTCTAAGTTTAATGACAAATTAGTATCTTTACTTTAATTTGTCAACACTTGTTTCTCGTATTTTATTAAAATTTAGAAACTAGTCAATTGAATAATATTGTTAAATTTTCACGTTAATTTATGAAATTAAAAAGTAAAAATTCAAAAAATTATTAGTTTAGCAATTTATATGTAATTAATTAGTAAACTTAGTAGTTCAAGTTTACGTTTTTAGCACTAAATAGACTTCCTTCTTAATTTTTATAATATACATCGATTAGATTTTAATAATTAATTTTTCAAAATTCTTAAAATAAAGAAAATGAAATTGATAATTAGTGTGAAATGATGAATAAAAGAAAAAAAAAAAAGGATATAATTGTGTAATATATTATAGGATATATATGCAAATAATGTGGTGTAGAAGTGCTCATAAGTTGATCGAGTCAAGTTTGGACAAGGCTTAAGCACAATATTAATTCATTTTATTTTTGTCTAAGTCTGATCTGATCCGATTTAGTATAAAATATAAACCTAAAATTTTGTCCAATATCACTCATTTTTATATATGGTTAACTTAAACTCATTTTAGACTCGCTTATATTATTTTTTTTTGAAATTTAAAATATATATTTATATTTAATTTAATTTAATATTTAATAATTATATATAATTTTTATATATAGTCATCTTGACATTTTTTTAATGTTTACATTAGTATTATATATTAGTATAAATTTAATTTTTATGTGTTTTAAATTACATAATATATAAATATAATATAATATAAAACATTACAAACTTAAAAATGGGGAGCATTGTATGTTGAAGCCCGAGCTCGACTTATATTTTAAATGAGCCTAATTTTTTATTCAATTTCATTTTTCGAGCTTAATATTTTTATCAAAATTCTCTCAAATTTCAAACGAACTTTTGAACTTAAGCGAGTAACTTAACTCATGAATAATTTTATTGCAATAATGCCCACTTGGGTCATGATTTGCATGGAATTAAGAGTTTAATGCAATCATTTATATGATTAATCAACTCAAGAGATTACTTCTTTTAGACGAGTTTTCCTTATTTTTGCCTACAAAGGTGAATATTTTGTTTTTTTTTTTTTCCATTTTCTAAAACATAATTTAAGAAGGGAAAAGTTTTTGAAATTTAACAAGGTGATAGTACTAAATTTGTTCAAGGGTTGGGCTATCTGCTTATTCCTGAAGGTTTGCTCGAAATTTGAAAAGATTTGGATAAAAATATTAGATTCGTTTAAAATATAGATCTGACTTGGGCTTGAATATTCAAAGCCTGAGCTCAGCCCGTTTTTATGTTTATAATATTTTATATTATGTTATTTTTATATATTATGTAATTTGGATTACATTAAAAAAATAAATCTATACTAAATATACAATACTACTATAATATAAACATTAAAATAATGTTAAATAAATATATAAAAACTTTCAATAAATAAAAAATATATAAAATTTTATTAAATATTAAAATAATATAATATAAATATTTTTTTAAAAATTAAAAAAATAATATGAACGAGTCTAAAATAAACATGTTTGATGATACATTCAATCAATTCTATTTGTTTCCATATACATTATTGTAGTTTAGAGTATTTGAAAATTTTCTTGAATTTGAGCAATGTTGATTGACCATATTACATAAAACCAAATAAGTAAAAAGAATGATGTGGGAAAGAGGTCCATATTAGGCAACTTAGCATGTGGTTTGAAGTAATTTTAGAACAAGGTAGATGATTTACAGTTTATATTAAAGATGGAATTAATACGAACGAGTAAAAAATTCAGAGAGGAAATATGATGACAACTGAATGATGGGTTTTGAACTATCATTACTGACTGATAGGAGTGTTACAGTAATCACCATCTCTAGTTTTTCACTTGGGGAGATTATATCAGCTCTCCAAGGCAAAAAGGATGGAGAAAAAAATGTTTACATGTATTAGTGATGTTTGCTTTGCAAAATTGTATTGCCTGATTTGTGTTAATCATCTCACAATTACTACAAGCAAGAGGTAACTTCGAGAAAGGTGTCTTCATTGCAGGGAATCGTGAGACCGCCAGTAGGATGACTATATCCGAACTCTTCTTGTGACATGCCTAGCAAATCTTGATATGATGGCTGGTTTAAAAACGACACTGGTATCACAAACCTCTTCAGGTTTTCTCCAACATAAACTGCAAAGTAGCCCTTGGGAACCTTCTTAGAGTTAACAATATGAGGCAAGCGGATAGCCATTGTTGTTTTCGATATATGTATGCTTCAAAAGGGAAGAGGAGGAAGATCTCCGAGAACTTGGAAATCTGAGGTAAAGAAGTTTAGTACCCGAGAATGCAAAGGTAGGTGTTGCCAATGAACTTAATCTTACTTGTATATATAGATGTAAGGGGCCAAAGGAAATGTTTGATGAAGAATGAGTGGTGAAGGGGCAATTGCTGGGGTCTGATCATTAATGAGATACACATGGGTTAATGGAGCATCACATGGTGTTGTTTTCCATGGCAAAGACTTAAGAGACTAGTTTGCCTACCCTTTCCAGCAGAACAAACCGACCAAGGTCCCACTTGAATATGGAAGATTTTGATCCTCAAAAAGCTTCTTCACGGAAGAAGATTCTTATTACTTCACCATTGACATTAGAGGCAACCTTTAGAGACAAGCAATCTGTCTTGCTGAATTCACTCAAAAAATGTGTCCTACTTGCTACAACTAGTCCTCAGGCTGTTGGTTATACTGTGCAGCAATCAGATTCTTTGCATATATTGACTATTCATTATTATGTATAATGTGTTGAAGGACAGATTTGATAGCATCAGCCATTAAGCTCAAGTCACTTTGTTAATTTAGTTTTTTTTTTTTTAATGTATCGGTAAGCTTTTTCATAGTATAATATTGGTATTGTTTCATCATTGATGTTAGAGGCATGCTTGAGACATGTAATCTGTTATACCATGACCTGAAACATATATATTTGGGCTACCTTGACCTTCTATGTTGACTTGACTAAGAAAATGAAAATGAAAATAAACTAAGGGGCATGAATATATCTTTTACACTGTTTTTCAAGGTCAAAATCTTAGCTTTAACATATATGAAGGTATATTTATTATGTGCATATATTTACTTATTATTGGTTATTAAACTCTCATTCTCAACCTTTTTCATCTTACCTATGTAGCTGACAAATTGGGGGTAAAGGGTAAGGTATCAGATCAAAAGGAAATTTGTTGTAAATTGTAATGTTAGTACAGGTACTCTGTAACCCATAATTCTCATGTCATTGAAAAAAATCGAAATGGCTGGATATGCATCTCTAAGTCATGAAAATATGTATTAATCAGTAGGAGACACCCTTTCAACTAGTATATATACAGAAAATATGTCACATAGACATGCCTACCAGAAAGTGAACAAAGCTGGTCTGAACTTTCCATGTCACTTTATAATATATTGAGATTTAAGATCACCACTTCACAATGCAAATCAGTCGTTGTCCCACCCAGAACTGATATTTGTTTGCAGGAGCTGTCCGTAATGCAATATGCTGGTTATCGATAGTTAAATTGCAGGGGCAACTCGTGGACTTGTCAAACATTACAAAAGTTCCATTGTCAAATTTCCTGTTTATCTTCATTATCTCCAGACACAAGAACAAGCAAGTTGATTAGCTCATGTAATGCTGTTGCTTGACATCTCCTAGAGGAGAGTGATAGTAAAAACCAGGGACTAATCTGACAATACAGTATCTTTAATGGGTACATTAGCTAGGAGAGTGATAGTAAAAACCAGGGACTAATCTGACAATACAGTATCTTTAATGGGTACATTAAGCTAACTAATATGCGATTTTTTTCCTTTGAATGATCAAATCCACCAAGAATTGTCAAAGATAAAAGAAAATATAACATTTCATTCTATCAGCCAACTTAGAAACTTTTATAGGTAAAGGCATATCATTTAGTCAAATGACTTGGTCCCATACCTAAGATCTTTATGTATCTTAATCCATTGTCAATGCTGCTTAAGGAAATTTGTTATGAAAATTATGAAACTAAATACATGTAGTTTATATTATGCAAATTTGAGGGTGAATGTTGGAGGACTATACT